>VXAZ01005100.1:5134243-5274243 GCA_013399875.1 Gymnorhina tibicen
TTTTTTTTTTTTTTTTTTTTCTTTCACATCTAAAGTATTTTCAGCCTTTCAGAGATCACACAGGAAGCTTGTGCTGCATAAGTTTGAGCTGTATGCAAAGCTGCCATCCTTTTATAGAATTTTGTCACTGGTGACATACTGTCAAATGGATGTGAAGGAGCTCAGACGCAGTCTGCAGCTCGAGTGAAATGTTAGGTGTGCAGTGAAAGACGTTTTCATGAAAAATGTCACGTCCCCGGTAATCCAGGGTTTGGACAAGGTAAAATAGGCAACTTCTGCTGCAGCATTTTACAGGTTTGGTGATGGCTTTTCATATTTTAGTAGTGAAGTTCAGTTGTCCACACTGCTCACAAATGTTTTGTGACTGTAAAAATGCTTCCAATGATTTTATTTGAGGAAAATCTTGAGATCCACACAGCTACAATAGATTTTTCAATTAAAATTTATTTCATATGACAAAATTAGTTGGAATATATACTGCTTTTAAAAGAGTTAGCAGTTAATTAGTGCTGCTGCAGGTCCTGAAGCACTAGCATTGGTTAGTTTACAGAAAATTGCTGTATTGCTCTCTCACCTCCTCAAACCTGGGAGAAACCCTTCATCACTGTTCATAGACATCATTCACTTTTTTATTCCATAAGTCCAGCTTTAAAATACACCCCTGAAATGCAGGGCCTACAAAGGAATGTTATTTTAGTTTAGAACAGTGAAGAGCAGCTGTTGGGCTGTTCAGCACCCTCTCCTGCCTGTCCCTGTGCGCTGCCTCTCTGCGTGCATAGGAAGCACTGGGAAACAAGGACTGTCTTGGTTCTGGCTTTGTGTGGGCTTTGGCATAATTGGATCTTTGGCCATGAAATGGATCTGGTAGAAATTGCTAAAAAATGAATAATAATAATAATAATAAAAGGGTCACTCTGTAGCCTAAGAGCCCTGCCATTCCTTCAACAGTGCTCTGTCCCTGTTTTATTGCTGNTAATAATAATAATAATAATAATAATAATAATAAAAGGGTCACTCTGTAGCCTAAGAGCCCTGCCATTCCTTCAACAGTGCTCTGTCCCTGTTTTATTGCTGGACTCAGAGAGGTTCTTGAGACCCTGAAGGTCTTGCTTCCCCACCCCTTCAGTAAGTGCACGATGTACTAAAGCTCCTCTCTACAGGAGCTTTCTTGCATCATTTTTCTTGCTGCAATAGGAAATGACCTGCCTGCAAATCAGTCTTTTCTTTGCAGCCTTGTAAAATACGTCACAATCCCCTTGTAGGCTTTCTCGAGATCCAGTCCAGGCACAGCCCCAACCCTTGTTTCCTATCTCCATAAGGATAGTTTTGCTCTCTCCATTATCTTTATTTCCCTCTATTACAACCACGGGTTATTCTGTGGGATCCTCTTTTAGGGCTCCTAATGACTTTGTTGCTGGACCTCTGTACAGAAGAGTCAGAGCTTCTTGAGGAGCTCCACCTGTCAACAAAGGTCATTTTACCTCACTGTCAGGACAAATCCCTAAACATCAGGATGGCCATGATTTTCTCAGGTCATATCGCAGCTGTTTGGAATTTTTTTGGGGGAGACAACCGAAAAACATCCACTTATTCTGCCAAGGCATTACCAGAGAGATCTTCAGCCTGACCAGCATCGTGATTGTCCCCACAGCACCACAGCCCTGCCCTGCACGGGAATCCCCACTGCTCCAGTTTGTAAGTTGACCTAGAAATACCAGAAAGATATTGTTGTTCCTTGCTGAAAGAAAAAAAGGCCACGTGGCAGATGCTGATGAAGGCATTTACAAGGAAGGGGCTTTTGCAGAGCCCCGAAGGTGCAGAGCTTTACCTGAATCTGGTGGTTCTCTGGTTTCCCCTGCCTGAGAGGGGCAAGTGGAGTGTGGGATGCTGCAGGAAATGACGCAGGCCAGCAGCTCTGTGTGCCCCTGCTTCTCCAAGGGCTGCTTCATGGAGAAATCTTAAAGCAGAAAATCAAAGAAACAGAAGTGTTTGCCTGTCTGACCTCTACCAGGCAATAGTACAAATCACTACAGGTTTTTTTAGGAGCAAACTCTCTGATTGTCCAGAACTTGCTACTTTATTAATCTAGATAGCACAGCCTTAGTCCTGTTTACTAAAGTTATATTTCAAAATAGCAAAGCAGATTTGTTGCAAGCTATTTATTTCAGTACTCAAAGGGTTTCATTGAAGGTAAGAAAAGGGAAGTTGTCTTAAGGCTTAGAATCGTAATTCCTTTCAGCATTTCCTTTTAAACCTCATCTTTACCTTCTGCAAAAGCTAACTTTCCCTGTTTGCTGCAATTTTCACAAAGAAGCTCCTTTCATATTTTAAAATCTGTTTTCTTCTCCAATCCAGAAGAATTTTGCACTAACCTCTAGATGTAAGTTGCTCGCTGGTGAGATGGTTCACTCTGCTCTTGCAGGAAGTGGTTTTATTTTACTTTTTACCCTGCTTTCTTTCTCGCTGTATGAGCTGGGGGACTAACTCAAATGCTGTCTCTAGACATGTGACCTTGATCTTTTCCGTTCTTTTGAAATAGTTAAAACTGTTGCTCGTTGATGGCGGCTTGAGATGAGACGACAGCATCCCTGAGGCTGCAGGTAAGGAGCCTCTGATCCATCTTAGTGCAGTTTGGGAAACCTGTTGCTAAAAGTTTTTAAAATAATCATAGCTGCATTTATTTTGTAAGCATTCAAATCGGGTTATTTTAATTGCACAATTACTTTATTTCTATAGGCCTTTGTGAATTTGAAAGCAATGGGAAAAACGTAGAGGATACAGACGCGAAGTTATGTTTTAAATAAGTGCTTGGAATTTAGCAAACCTGTTGCATCCTATGCAAGAGGCGTATTTATCTGACCTTGTCTAGTTCCCCAAACCACTAATCCCTTCTCATACCCTGGCTGGAACTAACTAGCTCTCCCCAAAATGTGGAAAAGTTTGTGGCACTGGCTGGGAAATGAGCTTAGATCACTTTTCCCAGCGTTTGCCTTTCCTGAGTGCAGTTTAGCACTGTTTGATTAACTGGCTCCCGTCCTGGGGACCATGAGGGATGTGATTAGTAGCCATGGATACTGTAAAAGTCAGTGAGTGCTAAGGGTAGGTATCTAGTAGTTTTGGTATTTCTAGAGTCTGAAGATGCTGATAGATGGATTTCTTGCCCTACTCGGTATCGAGAAGTTTGATACGCTCTATTACTCCTCAGTTATACTGATAGGAAAAGAACATGGGGCATAAAGGACATTTCACATAAAATATCCTGGCCAGTCAGTGGTGTTCCTTGTGGAGCTGTTCAGTGGAGATGTCACGGCTGTGTGTTTCCTGTTTAAACCCAGACTAATTCCTCCTCTGCTCTGCAGCTGGCCAGAAAAGGGTTCTATGTCCTTAGCCCCCAGCTCAAAGTTTTCCCTCAGCAAAGGTGTCTTTGCATTGCTGTTGGTGAGCAAACATCTTTCTGGCCTGTACAGTTTTACAAAGAAATAGTAATTGAGGAAGATGCTCAAATAACACAATAAAGCACTTTGATTATGGGCCACATAAAGGAGAGACAGAATTAGCAAGGCTTGTTTTCTGCTGAAGATTTTTTTATCCCAGTAACGAGTAGCTTGATGAAAACTTTGTGACTCGTGCTCCTGTTTGTAACTGATAGCCTTATTGTAACAAACAATGTGGGTTTCTTTTGGAAATACGGGTCAGAGTTGAAAGATATCACACGTGGCTCAGACCTCATTTTGGAATCGTGCATACTAACTGGAGACAGATTTTAGTGTAATGTTGTAAGATCACATTTCATATTTTCTGTACTTTTTGGAGGAAAAAAAGCTATCCTGCCTGCATACACAAATCAGCACAGACAGGGAAATTGTATAAAAAGAACGTGTTCTCTTCCTGGGCTGTGTTTGTCGTGATTTTTATGTTTCTGCTGCAGAGTCTTAGAGTAATTTAAAATGCATTTTCCAAAGAGCTGTGAGATTTGGTGAAGTAGTTTGAATTCTCAGAGTTTTATGTCTTTATTTTCTCCCTTTCTCTGCATCTTACCCCTTTGTGTCCAAAGCAAATTCATTTTAAAGCAGCATGTCTTGTTCAGTTTACCTCTCCATCCAATTACATCTGTGATGTACATTTGTTCATTTTCTTTTCCAAATAGAGTGAACAGCTGAAGCACTCTGTATTTTAAAGCTCCTGCTATACACTATTATTGAATTGCAAAAAATAAAAAAAAATCTTTGCTTTTTTTGACAGCATTTGTTGTAGAAACTTCTTTTTGCTTTGACACAAAGTTATCCTGGCTTGGAAGAGATGATCCATCTTCTTCCAACCAAGCTTGAGTGTGTAGTCCTTGGCAGTCCCTGTCACCAGGGGGCTGTATCCTGGTCTTGGGCGTGTTCCTCCCTACCTGGAGTGAAACAGGAACCAGACACTAAAATGGTGACAGAGGCATGTTTGAATTTTTCTCCTGGTGTTTGGGTAGCAAAATGCCACAACATCCATCGTGGTGCTGGTTAATTCCAACAACTCTGGTTTGGATTTCCCTGTCTGTTTCTGGTCCCAGAAATCGTTACTTTGCAGTGATGAGCTTCAGGACAGGATTTAAAAAGCAGTATCCCATGCAGTGGGATGGATTTCCCTTCGTGATCTCTGGTGTTACAGTGAGAATGGCTTTGGCTGTGCTGCCCAAAGACTTCAGCTGGGGTCTCTGCTAAGGAATCCCATGAACTCTGAGCCATGGGAACTGCTGCATTAGGACCTGCTTTACTGAATCACATCAAGGATAGTGGGCTATAGGCAGAGTCTTCTGGATTTTTTGATGCTTACTATGTGTAATTCTGATACTTGCTGATTTTTCTTGTCTTTTTTTGTTAGATGCCTCTCTGCTGTGTCAGCTCAATCAGTGCGAGTTGTTACCCATTTAATGAGCTGTTAAAGCCTGCATGTGGCTAAAAACCATCTCTCGTTGTTGAAGAAGTCTGTCAGTACTTAGGGGTGTTCTTAACTTGTAGCCTGAAACACGGCACTTGTACAGAATGTGTCCTAATCCTCTATTGGTGATGTTTAGGCTGATCTCTTTTAAAGGCAAAGCAAAGCATCACCTGAGCTCCAGCCAAGATCTCTACGTTCCACTTATCTCCTGAGGGTTCCATATGGATGCATGAAACCTGTTTCTCAGTGCTACAAAGACAGAAAGTGGTGCTGATGGATACTGTTTATATGCAGATGGTTTTCCTGATATCATTTTTTGCTAGTATTAGTCTTGAAGAAAGCAGATTGGATACAATTTTGGCCCAGACTTTCCATGATAATTCAAGTGCCATTCAGAGCACTGCAGCAGATTTCCTCACCTGGTTACACAACCTGCACAAAACTGTCCCATTTTCCATTCTGTGGTGGCTTCCAAAAGCTTTTGTCACCGTCAGACTGATGTCATGACCTCTGAGGCTCAGGGTAGGCTGAATGCTTTGCTGCCTTCAGCATTTGGGAACCTGGGCTAAATGAGGGGTTTTTAGTGTTACCTGCTCTGAAACCTTCTCTTAAGGTGGGTCTGCTTCAACCAGTGGTCTCAGGGAATCTTAATTTCACTGACAACAACCTTACCAGCCCCTGAAGGACAGAGACTGTTGTTTCTTTGCCGTGCTGGATGTTAAGATCGTACCTTCACGCACTCAGCATGCCTCTGTCAGTCTTCCCTGCTTTGAGAAATACTATACAAGGGTTGTTTTGGAGACTCACTGCAAAACAAACACTGCTAGCTCCTCATTTACACTGGGACTTCCTCAATGCAGAGCTATTTTTACTTTAAGAGTGAGACTTCTTGTCACAGAGTCTTGCATCATCTTTGTCACAACTTGAAGCTCCCTGGGTTGCAAACTTCCAGGCTGGCTGAAACAGGTGCAAAAGGGAAGCACTTGGATTTTCTTTAAGGAAGTTAAGAAATAATTTTCTGGGCACAGATATTTAGATGTTGCAAACTGACAATGGGGCAAATCTAGCCCATGCAAGAGCTGTCAGTGGATGCAGCCAGGCTACGCTGGAGAAGATCTTCAGGGCATTATTGGTTCGTGTTAAAGTAATCTGGAAATGGTGAGGTCTGGCACATGTAAGAGTGAGTTCTGTTTGCAGACACCAAGAACCAAAATTTATATATGCTTAAAAATTTGACCTTTTTCTCTTAATTTGTCTGTATTTTCACTCAGCTTGCTTAGCATGAGAAAGAAATATCTTGAGAATTAAGTAGGACAGGAAACAGAGGTTTAAATAGATATTTGTATTCTCCAAATTATCTGCTAAGCTACTGCGTGTATGTGCAAGTTGCATTAATTCAGACAGTGCTTGGATATTTACTGAAGCATTTCTTCTAACTAAGTGGGTTTGATGCTGCTGTGGTTTGTGGTGGGTTGTTTAAGACCCATGTAACTCTTCCTGCCATTTGAGATTGACAGGTATCAAACCATTCACTTGCAGTTAAGCTGGGTATTGTGGGTTTGTACTGTGGTTTTCAGGAATATTTCTTCCAAACCTTGTGCCTGATATACTAAACAAGAACAGGTGAACTTAAAGGGACTTCTGGTTCCTTCTCCAAGACATCCATCAGTTTTTAGTACACCTGCAACCTGATAAGAGCGGAGGGGGAGATGAGGAGAAAGGGAAAACAGAAGTGAATGTGGCTTAGAGCTGAAGAGATGTGCTTTGAATATGTGCTTGCTCTCTGTTTTGGATTTTTTTCTGCCACACCCTGAGCAAAACCACTGCTGTATTTGGTGCTGGATCAGATACCAGTTACCGAAAGTGCTCTTGGGCAGCACACAGCCCTTGGCACCTGAACTTGTTTATTTGCTACTCAGGATGTTACAAACTCTCTTCCTTTCGGAGTGAGGAAGGAAATGACAGAAATATTTTGTGAAAGCAGTTGAAGCTCTGGAGTTCTGTCTCCAAGAGAGTTCTGTCACCTCCATGGCTGGTGGGTCTGTCCCCAGCCTGCTGGCTGTCAGGAACTCTCAGCTTTCTGGTGTCTCTGCTGCAGCTGGGGCCCAGGAGGCACTTGCTGCTGGGACACCCAGCTGTCTGCCTGGGACAGGGGGTTGGAGGCTCTGAGCAGGGCATGGTGGGGGAATGGTGTCCCACTGGTTGGGGGACATCCCCCACATGGTGATGCTGGCCAGAGCCAAGCACACACACACATCGCAGGAGGGCCTGAAGGCCACACCACGGACACCCACAGCGAACACCAACAGAAGGCTCCCTGGGCTCTCTCAAAAATGCATTTCTAGCAAATCGTTCTGCTATGAATGGTTGACGTTTTCCACCTGGGAAGGTGTCACATCAGACTTTCCAGCTGTCAGGGCTGCTCTGGCACCTGCTGCCATTTGTGTGTTGGGTTGAGTAGTGCTGAGGTTTGATCCAGTGAAATTAATGTTTCCATTATCAGCAGGACATTGCATGCTTGGTTAATTTACTAGGAAAAAACCCCAACAAAGTATAGTAATGAGTAATCAAATTCTTGTGATGACTTTTAGATTTAGGATTAACCCAGTTAGCATTAATCCATCCACCATTAATCCATCTGCTCTTGGAGTGCCAAAGAAAGCAGAAACAGCCCAAGTGAAAGTGTGTCAGTTCCTTCTTGTTCATTAATCCTAAACCCTGGAAAAGGCAAGGAGTGCCCCAAGTTTTAGCACAGGCTTGGAGGAACTGGTGTCTTCAACCCATTCCTGAATTTCCTTTGGACAGTCCAGCACTGGGTTGAGTAGGATGCAGTCACACACACGCTTGAGACATTCAGAATTGCTGCACAGAGTTTGAATTTGAAAACTTCCTTTCTAGCTTTAATTTTCTTCTAAAGTTTGAGTCTTTTGTAAAACCTTTCTTAGAGTGGGGGTAGCTGAAAAGAGGGAATCTATTAAGATGTGGAGCAGAAATTGTATAAAATAAAAGAATAAAAGAAGTTAAATGAAGATATTTCTTACCAGAGTTGTACCCTGCACCAAAATCAGGTGTTCAAGGAATAATGTTGATGCACTCTAAGGACACTTTAACTCGGGTGCATAGGACTGCAGAGGTTCATTTGAGCTGAATGCAGCTATTTCTCCCCAAAAGGGATTTGAGTATGCTACGTCATAAACCCAGAGGAAAATGTAACAGTCATTAATTATTTTTGCCCTGAACAATGCAGGGGGCAGATGAATGGCTGTGACTGTTCTCACTATGAGTGTTGGTGCTCACAGGCAGATCCGGCTCTGCCGTGTTCCTGCTGCCCTTGGTGTTGACTTTGGCTGTGGGTAGCACATCTGTGGTGGCGCTGGGGGTACACACAGGTGGCTGTGGCCTCCTGGCCTGCGGAAAATGTGTACGAGGTTTCCTGGAATCACCCAGAACCACCTTAGTGAGATAAAGTTTTCTGGTCCCTCGCTAAAGAATTTCTCTTGTAACAAAGAGATTTAAATATAATTAACAGAGCCTATGCCCAAACTACTTGCGTCATCAGAGCAATCATATCAGGGGAGTTGGAAATAGATGATATTTAAGGTCCCTTCCAACCCAAACCATTATACGAGTCTATGAAATTAACTTCTTTGACAGCACAGCACCCTTGGTATTTCCCTTCTGCAGACATCTCAGCTACACGATGTGAGAGCAGATGTTATCACACATAACAAGAGCCTTTGTCTCCTCTTTGCCACATGGTGCTGGGGAGCAGTGTGGTGGGGCATACACTCCTGGGCCTTATGCTCTGTGGCAGCGGTGGCTGGTGAAGAAAGCAAACTGGGGGCCCCATGAAATGCAGAAGAGGGGCTTGCTCAAAGCAAACCACAAAGAATTTCCCCTTCTGGTTCCTGCCACAGCTTAAAAGTTTTCTCCTAGAACTGTAGGTGCCGTCTCTGCTGCATTTCACAGCAGCGTCTCTTGGAAGTGCAGCACCAGGAGCTCTGCAAAGGAAAGTGGAGATGGAGTGTGGGAACAGATTAAAAGTGTCTGGAGGCTTTTTTTCCTCCCTCAGATGGGAAGTGGGAGCAGTGAGAAGAAGTAAGGGAGCAGCTGCAGGATCACAGCACAAAAACTGCTGCAGATTTAGATGATGGGAGATGGAGAGAGGGTGGGAGGGACTGTTTCATGTGCACAGCACGGGAAGTCAAACATCATCCGGGGGAGTGGGAGGGAGGGTGTCTCACTGGCCGGATAAAGGACAAGCCTCCTCTTTGTAGACACTACTGAGGCAGGCAGGGTCAGCAAAAAAAAAAAGAGTTTTATTGTAAGTTTTAAATAAAAAGAGAAATAATTTTATAATAAATTTACTTTATTCTTTAGTTTATTTTTAAAGTCTGAGAAGATTTAAAGCCTTTGATATTCAATAATCTCAGTATCTCAGTTTGACAGATTTGTCTTCTGTGGGATGATGGGTATATGGAGCTGCAAAAAGGATTAAGACAGCAAATGTGCATTGAAACTACTAAGCTGAGGATGTCTGAGTTACTCTAAGAGGTTAAAACTACTGTTTCTACTTCACCAAAGGCTTTACAGAACTCAAGAGGGCATTTTTTCTGGTGCTGCTGCAGGAACTGAGGACTGGAGGGCAAACTGAGGCACGACTTACGACTGTTCCACACGTTCAGTAGTGCCCAACTGATTTAGAGGTAGAGTGGGATGAAACTTGTGTGTAGTTTTACTCAGTGATGAAGGTGAAATACTTCCTTCCCATTAATCAGTCAGTGGAGCCTGTGGAGCAGGGCACAAATGGGCTGTCACACCCTACCCAAGCAGGCCTTGTGACAGTTCTGTCCCTGTCAAATTGAGCCCAAAATTTCTGGTGGCAAAGCTCTGAAATTTAGAACTTACAGGAAGTTTGTTTCTTTGGCTATTTGCAGCAAGCTTTCAGGTGTTTAAAAAATATTTTTCTAATGCATCAGTTTGTCTTGCGGTACAAACTCTTCTACTTCTCCAGAGAGTTTGGGCTGTTCCAAAATTACCATCACCACATGTCTGGTTCAGGTAAGCATGGAAAGCTTGGATGAATATCCAAATCTCTGTGAGGAGAAGTTCTGCAAAATTGAGCTGGAAGTATTTCAAGCAGCCTTACTTTGAAATTTCTGTCACTTCTGCTTCTGCTTGTATCTGTAAATACTGCAAGAATAACCTTTCCCATAGTATCTCATCACTTCAGATCTGGCAACATTAAAAGTAACAACACTTTTCTGAACATTTAGGCTATAGGAACAGATTTCTTTCAAGCACCGGGGAAAATTTGTGATTCTTATGTGATCTTCCTAGAGAAAACATTGAATTTTTTTTTTTTAATTCCAAATTAGACAGCTTCAAACTAAAAAGTTACCATGAAACAAGCATCAGGTGCAGGTGTGAAATGAGTTTAGGCTGGTCAGTTTTGAGGTGTTTGGAAAGCCAGGGCTCTACTCTGTACTTATCTGCAGTGTATAAACCTTTAGAAGAAAGGAAGGAGGTAGCAGGAAATTTTTTTCTCCTCATGAGCAGAACGGGTCAGGAATAAGTAAGCATTCTCCTCTAGCTCTTATGAGGTGTTATTTAGCGTTAAACCAATTAAATTCATAGAATTATAAATTTTTATGAACTTTCATGCTGCTGTAAATTACTTGATGCCATTCGTCTAATGTTCAAACCATTCTAGTCCTGCTGTTGAGGGTCATAGGAAGCATTAGAAGTGCTGTGTATAGGATGACATTCACAGGTTGTTTTTTAATACTGTGTGTATGTAACCGATATTCTCCATCTGAAGGGCTGGAGTCTAGCTTGCACAGCATGGAAAACAGAGGCAGGTGCCGTGGATCAGATGCACTCCAGAAAGAACTGAAAGGTGCTGCCAGCAGGAAGACCTAGAAGTAGCATTTTTTTTTTCCCCAGGCATGTTCTTTTACGTATTCAACTGCATTTCTCCTGTGGACAACTGTTCCCAGAACATATGCAGGCCAAACTGTACACAAAGGATACTTTTAGCTTCAAGTTCCACTGGAAGCTGAGATGTTGAGTTGACATGGGAATGGTGAAAATAGACTCCATTATGCTATCCCATATGATATATTGGGACAGAAGAACTTTTGAAACAACTGCTACCTTTTCTGAGACCTTCCCATGTAACATAATTAGGAAAGTAAGTGATGAAAGAGGAGACATGACCATATGAAGTCACTTGCTGACTTTCTTTTACCCTATTACGTGTGGTTTTGTTGTTTTCAATAATATCCTAGTGGTATTTTCTAGCAAGTGTTATTCGTGCAGGGAAGACCTGTAGATAGCTGGTCATGGAGCACTACAGGATTAGAGTTGTTGGATCTGTAGTCATTAAACGTGGATGTGAAGAGTTTGTCATTGTAGCTACAAAACTTTGGAATAGTAATTCTCCCATTCTACTCTCTTTTTAATTCTCAGGCCATTTCCATCCAGATAGGAATGGATTTCCAGAGGGAGCAAAGAGCAAGCAACTTTTCCATATCCCTATTTTCCTTTGTCATCTATCCTGCTCTTTTTAAGGGTTTTATCTATGTATAGCAGGGAACAGACTCTGGGGTTGTCATCTTCTATGAAATTCTGGAATAACACAAAGGAGGACTTTAGGGCCCTTTTAAATCCTCATTGATAAACATTGCCAGTCCAGAAGAGGCACATAAATTTTCTCTCTTCATGTTTCTCTTCATCCAATCCTGGAGACAAATCAAGCAAAAATTTGTAAAGACTAATAATATTTCCACTGAATGTATTTGGATAAGATTTTTTGCTGCCACTTGCTTGAAAGTGGGACTTGATAGAAGCCTTTTATTATTTTATTTTATCCTCTTAATATTTTTTTATTTTGTAGTGTGCTATTACTTGTTGAAAAAAATAGAAAAAGCCTGAGGTCAATCTTCATATCACTAAGCCACTCACAGTTTTAGCCCATCTGTCAGTGGACAGGAAATCACTGAAGCACCAAATGTAACAGTCTGTAAGGTATTGTGGGGTGCAGACTGCACTCATGTGGGTCTGTGACCTGCTGTAGGTAGATATTAGTCCCTAGTATGTGTGGAAAACCCTCAGGAATGAGCAATGAAGCACCACCATTCTAATACTTTAATTCTTAGGAAGTGAGTCATCAAAACAAACTTTAAGTATGTTCTTAGACCCAAAATTAAACAAAATCATTGCTGCTGTACAATGGGGCAAGTCTGTGCCTGTCCATCTTGTTTCAAAGTGCATTTCCTTGCCTGGCTCCGTAATGCAATGAATGCTTTGTTTCTCCTCCTCGGGGCTGCTTGATGTTGACATTGCTCAGCTGAAATTCCATCAGCCTCAGTTGGTTCACTGTGAACTCAAGATAAGAATCAGGCCTTTAAGACCTGCCTGGAACCACCTTTTCTGTATTGCACAAGCCAGAAAGAAATTGTGTTATTTGATTACATGTTTTGCTCCCACTGGATATGGAGTTGGTACATGAGATTTCTGTTGTGAGAATGGTGCAGTTGTTAACCAAGTGTTGTTGTAAAATATAGCCCTCTCCTAATACAAGAGAACAAATCAAAAAGGTTGTAATTTTCATCAAGGATCAGGTCAAAATCTCAAAGATTTTTCAGCCTAAAGACTTGTTTAATGTTTTACTCTTGTATTGAGTTTCTACCTAAGAGGTCTGCTAAGTGATAGGACAAGAGGAAATGGCTTCAAGTTGTGTCAGGGGAGGTTTATATTGGATTTTAGGGAAAATTCCTGGACTGAAAGGGTGATCAAGCACTGGAACAGGCTGCCTAGGAAAATGGTGGAATAACAGTCCCTGGAAGTGTTCAAAAACGTATAGATATGATGCTTAGGGACATGGTTTAGTGATGGACCTGTCAACGAATGATGTTAGAGGTGTTTTCCAAGCTCAATTATTCTCTGATTCTATAATTTGTGTCAAGCTGTGTTGAGGAATTTGCCTTTAGGTGGATCCTTCATAGAGACTGAATGATATACCTCAGAGCATAAAAAATTGTGAATAATGGTTCGGGCAGCTTATGCCACACATGGTAACAGAGAAGTTCTGGGCAGTGAGATATGGCTCCAAACAAAACATAAAAAAGATTATTTGCTCTTCTCTTTGACCACAGGAGCGAGATGGGTAACTGTACGTATAAATTAGAGTGGGCCCTTTCTGGTTTTATCTGCAGAAAGTCCACAAGAACTGGGCTAGAAATGAGTAATTATAAAGCCAGCTTTTAGAGGACCTCCATGATCCTTGCTCTGTGTGTTGTCTGTTCTGAGGCACCACCAAAAGTCTCATATGGCTGCAACAGGTTAAAAAATTAAAAGAGGATGTGATAATTAATGCTGATGAATGTGTTTTTCATAGGACTTAGGGTGCATCAACTTAGAGATGAGATTGCAGTTTTGGTTGATAAGGGAATCTGAGCTGTTGAGTTTAGGACATTTAACGTTCTACAGCAGGCTGAACTCAGCACTAAATTCTGGTTTATTGTCTATCTGATATAAACAGACAAAAGTGAAGTAAAAAACCAGGCAGTGGTGATGTTGTGTCATTCCTGATCTCCTGGTTTGATTAAAGATAGGACTGATGGTTGAAATGAATACTACTTCCTAAGTACCTGACATTTTTTTGCAAATGAAAAGGCACAGGAAAGTTACATTTGCTTTGTGTTCTCATTACAATGGATTTTTCTGTTTTCCAGTACTCAAACTGGCTTCAGGACACTCCTGGGCACCAGCCCAGCACCCTGTATCCCTCAGAAGCCTTTGCTGTTTATGTCCCTGCCCTGGGCACAGGGCTGTGACGTGTCAGCTCCGAGGGCAGCACGGTGGGGATGGCTGAAAAAAAATAGATACAGCAAAGTGCAGATAGGAATAATTAAAAAAAAAAAATCTATATAGCAATTTACAGGTTATCCTCTCTCTTTACATGTAGTTTTCTCTGTGCCCCTTTATTTCCATCATTGTGTGTGTTTAAGCACTTGCTGCCCCAGCTGTGCCTTGGCAGAGATATCAGTATAGCACAGGCCAAGGGCAAAGCCCAACAGCAGCAGTATTTACGTAGGTGTGTTGATTTTGGTGATAAACACTTTCACAGACACAGTGATACGTTCTCCTTAACAGGAGTGCTCCAACTCACCACGTGTCTGGCATTCTCTTGTTTTTTTCAGTCGTTAACTGCAACTTCCGCTTCCATTTTTATGGTTTTGCAGGCTCACAGGGCTGGTGTGATGGTGAACCTAGTGCTGATTTTTATCCTTCCGTGATATTGTTGCATGAGGTTTCATGGATGCTCTTCAAGTACTGTGTGTCCTTGAGCAAAATCTGTAAATTAGTCAGTGCAACAAGATGCACTTCAATTTTGCAGTGTTTGCACTCTGCTATGTCAAGCACTTTCATGTTCATTATGTTTCTGACTTGATAGTGGTGCAAGTCATAAAGAGAAAAGGTGGGAGAGATGAAAAGCTTACTTTGAGAAATGCTGAAAAATATATACATTATTTTAAAGTCATAATCCTGAATAAAAAATTCAAAGTTATATTAATTAGGCTTTTTTTTTCCTTTTTTGGAGAAAAGTACTTGTTGCAACTGTTTAATCATAGAATCCTAGAATGATGTGGGTTGGAGGGGACTTTAAAGACCATCTTGTTCCAACCACTTTGCCATGGACAAGTGCCCAGCATGCCTTCCAGTATCCCAGGTTGCTCCAGGCCCTGTTCAACCTGGCCTTGGACACTTCCAGGGATGGGGCAGCCACAGTTTCTCTGGTACAAGATGCTGATGAATTAACATTTGCATTCTGTCTTCTACTGTATGTAGGAAATGCAGGCATAGCTCAAGCCAAAATTTGGAAATACTGCTATTCCCTGTTTTCTTGAAGAATAAATTCTTTGCCTCGTAGAAAATCTGTATACTGACTTTACCAGTACTGCACCAAAACTCAGGAAATAAAGTTCTTGGTTAATACTATTAGTCCACTCATTATAGGATCATCGGGATAAAGCAACATGAACAAAATGGATTAAAATACTGATAAATTCAGTATGAAACTCATTCTAGGTCCATGAAGTGCTGTAGAAGGGCAATACTTACTGACTCTCATTCTTAGGCAGAAACCATAGTTCAGCTACCAAAGATGTAAGAATGGTAGGGATAAGAGCAATTCACTATCTTCATTTTTTCAAAAAGCTAAAAAGTATATTTTTGCTTTTTTGGTAGAATCTCTAAATAGCAACAGAAGGGTTTGGTTTGTTTTGTTTTTTGTTGTTACTTTGTTTCCTTTGTCATCTCCTCTTTTCAAAAGGGCAGAAAATAATTTTTCCCCATCAAACAAAAATAACTGACGTATTTTCACTGTTATCAAGCGTCATGATTCTGTAAAAGCTCTATCTTTACATTGTATTACAGAAAATCTTCTTGTTTTGAGCAAACAAACAAACAAATAAAAAATAATTTTGGCAAGACACAGAACTTTGTGAGGGAGGAGGAGATCTGATCTTCACCATTTGTTGTGCACTTCTCTTAACCCGGGCCGGATTCCCAGAAGTGGGATGGCTTTGCTGTGTCTATGGATTTGCATCCGCAATAACCTTTTTATTTTCACCTCTGCAACACTCATTATTTCCACACCATATGTTTGAAAGTCAGCTGTACACTTAGAAATTGGGGTTCTAGGTTCTTTAGGACCTGTCAAATGTCACTTGAATGTTTATCAGCCAGCTCACCCCTGCAGTTGGTGCCCGAGCTCTGGCTCGACCTGCTTCACTACAAGGTTGCTATGCTACTTGCTGGAGCAGGCTTACATCCTCCTGGAGCACTCAAAACACATGAACACGTTTGTGGGAACAGTCACTGCAAGTGTTGACCCACTGAGGCTGCAAATTTTATTAAAGGATGAACCATTTCCTTCAAAGAAATCTTTTGACCTCCCTGAAGTATCTCTGAAGGTGACTGGTTGTGTGGGACTGAACTGGTTTTGCTGCCACAGCCAAAAAGGTGATTTTGTTCCTTCAGCTCAGTGGTGTTTCTTGCCCCATAAGTAAGTGATTTACCCACTCTCCAGAAATTAAAGTTCTCCTTCCTCATACCTACTGCAACCTCTTTTCCCCACTCTGTGAATCAGTTTTCCCTTCCTGCATCCTCCATCCAACCTCATGTCAAGGACTTTTCTTGCCACTATTCCTCACCCTTTTCCAACCTGCCCCTTCTGTTTCACAGTGCCCCAAAGCAGGTACTTCCAAGAGGAATTTTGAGTGTGTTCGCTTGTTTCCCTTCTTTTAGGTCAGTGTCTTGAAGTTATCCTGCCCCTTTACTCCAGGAACACTCTAAACAACAGAGTGGAGAGGAGGAGAAAGTCTGTCTTGGTTTAATGCCTTTCAAGAGCAAATCAACCATAGGAGGTTTCAAAACTAAAATTTATATCCAGATGCTAACTCTTTGCCAAAAGGCAAATTAGCTAATTATATAATGAACATGGAGTGCCATACAAGCAGTTGCACGGGGCTTGGCAGCTTTGTCTTCCAAAGGAAGCGAAATGAATTCCCCTGCAAAACTGGCCCAAACTTGGCTCTGATGCTTCTAATAACAATTTGGAAGCACCAACTCATAAATGCAGGAGATAGGATCCTTTTTATGTTTTCTGACAATATTTTATCTGTTTCCTGATGGTCTTCCTCTCTGTTATTTAAAAAACAGTTAGAACAAAAATAAACAAACAGAAGAGGCAGGGCAGAGTGTGAGGATTACCGAATCCTTCTTCCAAATGCAAATGTGGTTCTGTTGCATTTGTGGAGCTCATATTGAGGGTGCCATCTACTGGCATGTAGGGCTGGTAACGCTGTCAGGAGTCTGACTGGAGTTTGGACAGCAAAGGATTCCTACCCGAAAATCCTAAGGGCACAACTTTTGTGCCTTTCTTCCATATTATGCAAGACCTCCTTCATATTCTGCAGGATCTCACTAAGACAAATCTGATGGTGGAAGTGTTTCATTTGGGGTTTTGTTGTTGTTTTCTTTTATAGTAGTTCCTGTAATTTTAGTATCTTGGAAAGCCTCCTTGTAACACTCTGATGTATACAAATTAGTTCAAATTTTCAGGAAAATTAACTAAGGTTCAATGAGATTAGAATTAAAACTTTCAGAAGTCTTTGCAGCCTTGCCATTTACTTGTGATCCAGGGCATGAATTTGTCACACTATTAAACTTTTTTATGGCACATCGTGTACTGACAACACCAGACAGAGACTACCTAACTAAAACTCATAATGCTCCCAAGAAGGGATATGTCAGAGTTGTATAGGTGGGAGATTTCAGAAGAAAATCTGAGCGATGTGCTCCAGCCAAACATTGGATCCGTGACAGAGCCAGTGTTGCTCTCGTCTCTCGAGTCTGATCCGCTCTCCAGCCTGGAGCCTACTGAAAATCTGTTGAGAAGCAATTTTGATTTGATACCAACATGAAATACAAAATGATTTGACTCTCCAAGTTTAAGAGGAGGAAAAAAAATAATTTCTTGCTTGGAGCTGCTGCAGTCCTTACTGCCAAAATGGCAAAGTGTCCCTGTGACATGGGTTTGGGTGCTGACTGCTCTGAAGGGTGCTGAGAAGTGTCTCGGGGAGGGAGAACACACAGTGCTGCCCACCAAAGATCCATGTAAAGACTTTTCTCCAGTGCAATACACCAGCGCTGCAGCAGTCATAGGCAGGCCTGATCCCAGGTGACAGGAAACAGCTCTAATCTAATTTTTATCATCTGGGGTTCAGCTTCTGTGGGGATCCTTGAGTAACTGAGTCAATGCAGGAAACAGCCAATGGGCATAAGCTTTGTTTTTGGTATGATTGAATTCAGTGTTTATATCATGGCACATCATGGTGAGGGAGTAATGGGCTAATATTAAAGCACTTCCCTCTTCTTTCTCTTGTCGAGAGTGCTGTCATGAATGCGTAAGTGCTAGCCCATGCCAGGGGTTTTGGGAATATTTGATCTTTAAGGTCCCTTCCAATCCAAACTATTCTGTGATTCTATGAAAAGCCTTCTGGACATGGTCTGGGGCAACCACCTCTAGGTGCTCCTAGAGCAGGTTGGACCAGAAGACTTACCAAGGTCTCTTCCACCCTCAGCCGTTCTGATTGCATGACCTGTTGTTATCCTCCTCTACATCTAGGGCAGTTTCCTGGGAGGAATGGTTTCATCAGTGCCAAGGGAAGCTGAAGCTGTGGGAGCTGTGTCCTCCCACCTGCAGCGGCTGTGCAGCAGAGCTCCCCATCTCCCTCTCCCACCTTCACGCCAGGACAATGTGACCTCTGCTCTGACATCTTCATAGTAATGGGCTTTCTTGAAATCAAGGAATTTAATCTTTCAGAGCCTTCAGAAGTTGCAGGGATGTTGTCTAGTTGAAGGCTAGAAATAGCCAAAATAGAAGTAGCCGTGCTCTCCAACCTGTTTGGAAAATGCTGATTTTTCAACAGTTTGTACTATAACTGCACTTAAATGGATTTCCATTTCCCTGGCTCCATAGTTGGGAAACCAGCTATTTCAGCTTGTGTAGTATCTGTTCCTTACACATTTTCTCATGTAGTTACACAGCAATATAAAGAGCCAGTTTTCTCGTGACTCGCAGTAGATTACTGCACCCACGAGCTGCGTGTAGTAGTATAAGGGTGAGCAAGGGGGGAGGAAAACAGAGCAAGTGTTGTACATCACTGTCTTGCTGTTTTCTATGGGAGATATAAAGCAAATTTTGCTTAAAAAAAATGTTTGGGGACTTTGAACAGTCTCCAATAGATGGGAGTTTGTTGAGTTGTTCTAACACCAAAATGGGAGGTTGAACCTCAGCACTGCGATCACTCAAGGTCCATCCCCCATCCAAGGGCTTGAGAGCTCAGCCATTTCTCACTTTCAGATTTTAAAAATGGACAGAAAAAATTCTTGTCTGTGCTGCTGGTAGAATTGTAAAAATTAAGGGATATTTTATCAGCTCCAGGTTTGGATTTAGGACACTAGCAGGGTTACAGCGTGGCCCTGTGATGCACTTGTAGCATGCCCGTGTGGGACTGTGGAGGTAAGATATGTAAATTGGCTTCACAGCACGTCCTTTCCCTTTGCAAGATTTAAAATGTGTCGTGTGAGCAGGGCCAAAGACAAAGTGGAGTGGCTGCCAGCTGGACGTGGCAGAGGCTTGCAGGGAGATTACACCATGGAGGAGAATGGCTTTTGAGATAAGGATAATCTTTTACGTAAACTAACTCTTCCAAGGCAGTTTGGATGGGAGAGTGATAAGGACAATAATAAAACTACCGGCTGACACAGCTGGTAGTTATCCTGACGTTCAAAGATGATCAAGATCTTGCCAGCAAGATAACTCAGCTTCTTCTCCTGACCACAGTGACACAGACCTGGCATTGACACATTTTTGTATGAGGAGTCCCAAGATTAATGTTCTTCTTTTACATTCTTCAGGTCAACCCAGCAACCATGGAAAGGTCTTCAACTTCTGATACAGCCTCTGAAAAGCCTAATCCTTCCCACCATAGCACGGGGGCTGTTCAAATGAGGATTAAAAATGCCAACAGTCACCACGACAGGCTGAGCCAAAGCAAATCTATGATTCTCTCTGAGAATGTGAAAGTCGCTGAGCCCGTAAGTAAAACACTCCTAATATTTTCTGAGTCTTCCAATCTTTTAAAATCTATGGAATTACTTTATGCGTGTTAAGATACTGGTTCCACTATCATCCTTTGAAAGGAGGGATTTAAAGTCACTAATACATTTTTAGGAGTATTGCTAGGCATAATAAAAATTTCCCTTCATGAAAGAGAGAAATTGGCTTTGGTGGCCGTGATCATAACATCTACTCAGCATTTCTACTCTCAGTTGTAACAGCACTTAAGTAAGGCTTAAGTAAGTAGAGAATAGCACTTCCAGTTTCAGATACATATCACAGTTTCTCAAAAAGCAAACTTTAAAAGCAGACAAAAGAAAACAAATGGAAATTTCAGACTCTGCAAATAAAGAACAACTTTGTAACAGAAATAAGTCTTGCTGTAAGACTGAGTGAATTGTACGAAAATCAGACACTGAACTTACGCTATTATTTCAACAGTTAACAGAGTCAAAGGAGTTGAGTCATTTTTTTATCCATTAGCTTTTTTTTTTTTAAATTAAATAGACAGCGATGAACTCTATTGCCAGTTGCATCCCTGCCCCTGTACTCCTTGTGAGCTACTAAACAAACTGATTGGTATGAGTCTCCCCTGGTTAATTTTCTTCCATAATAGTGGCAACTTGCAGCTGAGGCCATATGATGTTGCAAAATTATTTATGCAATGTTAGCCACTTTTTGGACTCCAGATCCATTTTGTTCTCAGAGAATGCAAATGAGGGAGAAAACTCTCTTAGCTGGGGACAGAGTCCCGGGTCTCAGCCACTTCTCACAACCATGCCAACCATTATTTTTTTGCTGTTGGTGTAATGGATTCCTATGAAATATTCAGCTTTTTACCAAAGTTATTAAATGGAGGAAAGCTACGAGACCTTCAGTATTTCCTTTCCACTCCAAATTAAACCTCAAAATTTAGACTTATTTAGAAATATGTTATTCTAGTGATTAATTTCTCTGGTATAGCTTAACTCATTTCACCTTATATTTTCTAGAGTGAAAAATCTGTTCAGATCTTATCAGCTGATAAAATACTCATTTACAATTTATTTAAATTATATTCTTTGCTTCAGACACACTGCATATGTTTCCTCCTTTTATCTGACTTGAAATGCTCCTTCACCAAAAACTTGGAACACTGCTTATAATAATTTACTGGGAATACTGTAATGTAATACCAGGAAGAACTGTACCTTTGAAAAAGTTTAAAAGTTAAGTATATTTAATGGTGCCTAACGTTTTATTGGCTGTGTTTAACAAAAGGCACTAGGCTGCAGTTGTTTTTGACAAGCATGAAAACATCACAGCATGAGACTGCAAAAGGAATTATGTAGAGAAATTACAAGTGATCCATCTCTCAATGAATTATCCACCTCAATAGCCTGCAGAACTCAGCTACCAATTAACACCTACTTTATTACATGTTGGGATGTACTTAATAACTTTCATGTGTTTATGCACTATTACCTTGACTGATGCCTCTTGTACAATTAGGCATAATTGGCATATCAATATGCAAAAGTTAAAAGGATTAACCCTCTTAAAACTAATGAGCATTTCTGTATCCAGCTGCTAAATGAGACAAAATTAGCATTTTTCACTTTTGGGCAGGATTTTATCATGCAGTTTCTCATTGTTGATATTACCTTGTTACATAACTTTAGTTTGGGGGATAGTATGCTGGACTGTTACAGAGCAAGGGCTCTAAAAAGTTAAATTAGACATAAATATTCACTGCCGTATCCCAACAACCACACCAGGTACAATATATGCTCATTGGCTGGGAGCTGGAAAGTTGCTTTGTGTTACATTTGTTTAGCAGCTAATTACATAAAAGCGGAATTTTACCGAGTATATGTCATTTTACCAGGCAAACTTGGCTCCGACATAATAGATTGAAAGCTTGCCATGCTACTAATTTCCTTTCTGTTTCAATTCTTTTCATCTCTTTTTGCCATGCAGAATTTTCTGACTGGATATTGACAGGCTGAAAGTGTTTGGGCGTATTTACTTAAATAAGCCTCTTAAAGTTGTTTGCTAACGCCCAAAGTAAAAGCAAAATTCCTAAGGATCCAAATGCTTTCAACTATGGGCT
Organism: Gymnorhina tibicen; assembly: GCA_013399875.1. NCBI lineage: Eukaryota > Metazoa > Chordata > Aves > Passeriformes > Artamidae > Gymnorhina > Gymnorhina tibicen. The sequence continues at coordinate 5,155,951 of VXAZ01005100.1, forward strand.
TTGAATGCAGTGAGTTAAAGGAACAGTGAAATACCAGTTGTGGGTATCAGCCGTGTGCTGACATATCTGGGCATGTGACTTAGGAAGGATTTTGGGGGGGGGAATTAATTCAAGGGAGTATCTTCTGTCCTTCCAAGTGTCCTCAAAAAGAAGGGTCCAACTGATACACATATATATGTGTATATATATATAGATAGATAGATAAATTTAATAATATTGTTTTAAAAATACTGACACCCCTCCCATTACACTTTTCTACAGAGTCTTCACTTTTGCATTTAAAGGCACACAGATCCCTGCTAAAAGACACATATTACCAGAATATTAATCAAAGCTAATTATTTTGTGCTTGAAGAGAAAAAGGATTTATCCTCATCCTTCTACTTGGAAATTTTCTGTTTTCACAGTCTGCCTCTGTTCACATGATGGATATAATCCATGAGGCATCCATTGATTATGTTTATTTTCTATTTTACATTGACTGAGTATTTTTGTCCAATTATTGGAGAGATCTTTCTTTTGAAAAGCTAGAAGCAGCTGAATAAAGGATTCCATACTACTCTTTTGCTGTCCCTGTTAAGTGCGTGCAATATACTCTGTTCTATTAATAAATGGGTCAAATCCTTTTTACTCAACTCGTGCAAAACCTACTGCCTTTAGTGAATTAAGGCAATCAGCATTTGGCACATTTTGAACAATCAATAGAAATATAGATTTCTAAAACTTATTTGGAAAGAGGAAATGCCCACCCTGGACAATAAAGGGCGTACACCAGGCACAGAGGTAGAAAGATGAGTGGTGATTTATGGAGGAGAAAAATGCCTAATTTTCTCTGAGGGATTTGCTGTATTCTGAAGCATTTGCCGTGGTGCTTGTAAACACACCTGGGGCTATACTTTTGAAGGTGGACAGATTATTTTCTGTAGTGTGACAGGGAAGGATGTGCATCGTACATCAGTAGGGCCATATGCACTTGTGCATTTTATGGAGGTGCAGATGCGAATGTGGGAGGCAGGAGCTAAACACGCAAGAGATTATTGGGGGTTTATGTTATTTATTTCAATGGAAATGCTTGAGCTTTGTGCAGAGGTTGAAATTGATATTAATGTAGAGTCTAAAGAGCACAAATCATGAAGCTGGACACAGGCTGTGGCAAGTGAGGGCTCTTTCTGTGCTTAATGGTAGCGTCTGAACTAGCAATGTAAATGAATATTTGCTATTTTCATCTGTTAAACCCCAGGGAAGTGCATTTTGCTTCATTCGGAGCAACTTCAAACAATGAAATGTCTTTTTTATTGGTGTCTATATTAAGAATTAGAACCTATTTAGACATTCCAAAATGTTAATGTATTAGAGCTTTCTCTGATTAGGTTAAACAAACTGGTAGGTTTATTTATCTCCCTAATACGTTATCAGAGAAATGGGAAGCAATCTTCTTTTGTTTCTTACTCCTGTGATCATAGAACACTTGCCAAAGTTATGGCTAGCCAAAAAGACAGAAATAAATTTGCTAAAAATATAAGCCTTCTGTTTAGCAGAGTTTTTGAGCCATATTTTGAAATTGCAGGGCTTGTACATGTTTACTTCAAATCAAGCTTATAGTCAAGTTTGAGGCTTTGTTTGTATAGATTGTCCTGAAGTAGATCCTGATATTTAATTAAAATGACACTAAATCACATTGAATTGATAAGACTTGGCATCTCAAACAAAGGTAATTGCCCGTATTGGTTTTGTACAAAAATAGAGCTGCTTGGAAAATGTGCAGCCAACACAGACTGTCAACTCCATTTATAGATCAATATGTGAAAACCATTGATCAGGCAGGCATGTGTAACAGTAACACTTTGCATTTATTTGTTGTTTTTATACCACGTTAAGGCTTACAGGATTATCGGCTTCCAAAATATTTTGACTTCCTCGTAAATATGTTATCTGTTTAATGTTAATTACAAGACAGTCTCCAGCCCTCTTTTAGAGTATTTTCAGTATCATTGCTATGGGTAGTTTTAGCTGAAAAAGGGATTATTTCAATCTCTGCGAGATCATCAGAGCTTCTTTTATAGTTAGTTTATTTAGGGAAAGTTTTTGAGGATGGCTCTTTTTTTTTCTTTCCCCAGTTTACTTTTTTTCTTGGAGGAAAAAGCAAATCTTGACAAAATATTTCTAAAAGCAGAAAACCTTCTCCTGATGTAGTTTTGAAAAATATTCTCTTTATTGTGATATAATAGTGACTGCCCAGGCTTTATTCTCTGCAAATTTTATCATCATACGCTGGTCTGTTAGAGATGCAGCCACATTTGTCTCCATAAGGAAAAAAGCTGTTCCCTCGAAGGTGTTACACAAATCATGTAATAGCACTGGGACAGGTATAGTAAAATAGACGAGCTTCCCATGACAAGTGTGGGAATTGTTAATAAATGCAAGCTTATACCTTTCTTACTCCAAGTATTTCAGGGGAGATATGAAAGCAGAGGGTCCATAAACACAGTCCAGTTTCACTTCTTGAATGTGAGTATTGCTAAAAGAATGAGTATTGCCAAATCTGTTGAGCAACGTTAGTCATTGTCCTTTACGGGGCAGGAAAATGAGAAATGAAGGGTGTCATATGTCCCCTTACTGTATTCAGACTGGTTTTGTGCTTTGAAAACGCAGATCTGCTCTCTGCTGAGTGTCGTGCTCACAGACTGTCTCCTTTAGCCCTTGACTCCAGTTTTTCATCCATTGCAGTGCCTGTGTCCCTTGCTCCCCACCTGAGGACCTGCTCTGGCTCCAGGGCAGAGGCCCTCAGCCTGCACAGATGTGCCCCTACGTGCTCTTGTATGTTCTCCATACCATAAAGTCCTCTGACTTACAGGCTAAAAGTAGAATATTAATGCATGAGCCTATTTTAGGACTCATCTTACCTTCAATATGTGATTTTTCGCAGGTTTGCTTCCCAACCTTTTTACAGGACCAATATTTTGTGTGCAGGTGTGCTTTCAGGCTCAAAACAAGCCTTTTGCTTTTGTAAATAATATTTTTTTCATTTCTGTTTTCTTAAATATGCCATGTGAGAAGGTATTCTTTATTGCATATTTGCATCGTAGCACTTCAGCTGAAATAGTCCTGGCTAAAAAGGAAGAAGTTAATTTTATTGTTCGACTCCTCATTTATTTCTCCTCCCCACAGTTTCACTGTACCATTTCAGCTGCGTAGCTTGATAGGCAGCATCATAATGAGATCATAGAAAAAGGAAATAACCAGCACCTATTTCTTCTTTAAAGAGAGGATAAATTCATTTCAGCTCTATTAAGGGAGTGGTGAATGTAACTGGTTTGGCTTCCTTGTTAAGCCAAACCGAAGTTCAGACGAGATATTATATGAGTCAGAATTGCTGATTTTGACTTTTACTCAGTGTGACAGAAGGGTAGAAAAAAGGTTCAAAAACCTCCTTTTTTTTTTTCCTTTTTTTTTTTTTTTTTGCAGTCTTACATTATCTCACGCTGTGAAAATCTTTACTCTATTTACCAAGCACAAATTAGTCTTGCCAAAGGTTCTGAAAGTTTGCTACTTCAGCTTAGATCCTAAAACTTCAAAGAGAGCTGCAACTCCACAAATTAGTGTATGTGCTCTGCCATGACTATTTTAACTTGAACTTAGCTAAATTCGTTTATAATTTAGTGCTGATTGAACGCTGCCATAAACGTACACAAGACACATTTTTTAAAGTTAGTCCTCTGATTACTAATTTGAATAAAAAACTCTAACCTTGTTAGCATCTGGACTTATTTTCATAATAACAACCCCTTCAGAACCTACAAAGTAATGAATAATTGACAACAAATGAAATGTTTTGATAGTTGTCGGCACAAAGCATGTTTAATGTTTTGTGTTGCTTCCTAGCTAATTATGTAGATGACACATTTGTCAGACCTTGACTGCCATTAGAAACGTGTTTCCAGAGGGGAGAAAAACAGGCTATTCATAGAGTAATTAACTAGAATGCTCAATGACCTGTGAGAGATTCAAATGGCTGCCAGTTCAGACATTGTTTTGTTACAGAAGCAGAGGGGTAATTAAAATTCCAAATTACAGTGCTATGATGAAGCATTTGTTTGTTGACAGTATACTCTTACTCTAGTTTGTTAATTCTTTTTTAAATTGCTTCTAATCCATTTTATAGCTTTAGGAGTTCCGTCTTTGAATTTACTGACAACTAATATTATGGTAAATCGTTCTTCGGCGGAGCTCTGCGGGCTTGGCAGTTCCATGGGAGCACAAGGTGGGTGGGATGGAATCGCTGCTCTCCCCCTAAACTGACACACCATGTGCTGTCACCGAGACGCGGCTAACGCGGCGCATCTTGTGAAATGATATGTTCATAATTCTGCGTTAGGGAAGATGTCTACTTAGGGGAGGAAATGGTTCAGATAAAGTAATAATAATCAGACAAATTGAGGAGGGTGTCCTAGAACGTTAGGGGAAGAGCTGTGATGTGGCTGGGGAGAGGGTGACCGTGGGTTAGGTGAAGCACTTTGGGAAGCCGAGGTCTGCTCGGTAACGGAGATTTGGAGGACAATCGTCTGCTTAAAGAAATCAAGCACAAAATATGAGGAATGGGGTGTTTCATAAGAGTCGACTGTATCTTTGCCAGTGCCCTTTGCAGGCAGTAATGGACCTGACAGGGTAAGCTGTCTTTTCTCCTCCAAATGGGGACTCTTTGCACGTCCAGAGTGTTAAAGTTCTCTAAACAATGAATTAAATGCAAGCCCGAGTGAAATATTTATTTACTTTGCCAAAAGTGAGACTCTGGTTTTGTTAAGGAGATGTGACAGAAGTAACATGGTGTTTGATGCAGGAGAGCTGACAGCGGCATGGAGTGAGCGCTGATTATCCCGAAGACACTGTCAGCCGGGATTGATTTCCACTTTCTCCGTTTATGTAACGGTTCCTGTAATACAGCTGACCCCAAATCACGTTACCTTGTCATTTCTCTGCATGGATCAAGAAGAGATGAGCTGAAAATAGCTAGGCACTGACCTTGAACTTGGCGGAGAAGTGAGAAGTGACAGCGGGGGATGCTCGGCGGGCGGCTGCTCTGCGGCCGCGGCAGCACCAGGGGGCAGAGCAGCACCAGGGATTGCAGCTGGAGCAGCTGATCCCGCGGACCCACGACCCTGTGCCAAAAGCCTTTTTCCCCCCCTTTTCCTTCCCCTTTTTATTTTTTTCCTTTAAAAAACTGGGGAGATGCTAGCTAGAAGAGCAGCTGACTCTAAAACATTGGCATTCCCATCATCCTCTGCTTGAAAATGGAATTATTTGAAAGGATGCTCAATGTTAAAATACTCTCCTAACTGAATGCACTGTTAGGAAGTTTTGCATCCTCTTTATGAATACTCCCCCGTTGTTTTCCTAGCATCTAGTGAAAAAATATAACATTTGCTTTATCATTAATAGAGTTTTCTACAATTTGGGTGGTTTATGAGAAGATCAATACATTCCTCAAAGTCTATGAATCCCTTTGAGTTTCATAGAAAGCTTGGTGTACATATATAAAAAAATATTTTTAAGCTGATAGGACATCTAAAAAAGGGTAAAAAATTAAAGAGATTTTTTTCTTTTCAGATGAGACACTTCTTTCTCTTGTAATGTATGTCTTGAGGGGGAAAAAATGAAAACTTGGTCATGAAAATATTATTTAATTTACCATCTAAAACCCATGCTTGACTTCTTTTGTTCCATATTTTCTTTTAATCTCTTAGCAGCCCTTTTTAGTGTCTGATGCTGGCAGGAGCTGTGGAGACATGAAATGGCAGCGCTGGTTCTTCTCAAGGGTCTGGTGCTTTGGGGTGTCAGTGCTCAGGGCAGAACCCTGTGAGAGCTTGGGGCAGGACCAGGAACCCTGAACTCACTCTTTGACATATTTGGGCAGATTTCCCACCCTGATTTGTTAACACTCAGACACTGATAGGAAAGTAAATAAAGAAACACTCAAAAACGCTCTTCTAAGGTAGAGTTGGTAATTCTTTACAGAACACAGGGAAAGCCAAGGAGTAAATAGGAGTTTCTTAATTAGCAATTATTGATTTTATTGTCATCTATAGAACAGCAGTGGAAGTTCATGTTTATGCCAGTTTTTGTCCATATCACATAAGATGTGATGCTTTGTTTAAGAGCGGAGTGCAGGCACAGACTGAGGTTGTAATTTCTCACTGATAACTGGGGACTGGGGCTGTGGAACCAACAGGAGCTTAGAAGGAAAAAGGATTGAGACACCCCTCTTCATTCTTTCTATAAAAAATGTGCAAAAATGTTGAAATTAGGTGAATCTAAGAAGTCCAAATGTTTCTCTCCTTTGTCTTATGTTGTTCAAAGCCAAAGAACCATCATGGAGTTGAATCAAGAGTTTGTAGCTCAAAACTTGCTTGTCCCAAAACTCTGCAGAGTGTAGCCTTTGAGCTGTCCTAGTAAGGCAACGGAGCAGAGTAAGAAAACTTGGACATAAGGTTTTAACTAACCAGAACCCCACAAATAATATTAATTTCTCTACCTTAACATCTGATTCAAATTGCAATGATCCCAGTGCTTTTGTATTATCATCATTTCATAGTCCATACCATATATCCTTGTGGTTTTTGCCAGTAGGAAAAATTTATTTCATGCATCTCTGCTAATTGTACTCCTCAGGCTTCCAATTGTTTGACTCTTTTATCCTGTAAAGAGTGTCATCCAAACATACAGACACGTTAATGACACTGAAGTTACCACCATGATGCTAAACAGACCAAAACACTGTAAGGTTGCACCTTTTTGATTCAGGAGTGAGATAGCAACCTGCCATGATGTCAGCAAGATAATTTTATATACATAATATTTCACTTGGCTTCCAAGATAGCCTTCAGTTGTATTAATTTATTGCAACCAAGTGGAGAAGGAGCTGGACTGGTATTTGTCATGTTTCCCTGGTCCCAGCCTGGACATTTGCCTGGCAAAGGGATTTTTAGCTCTTTTTTCTGTTTCTCTACCTGTTAAGTGGGCCTATGGAGAATGTATATTTCTTTTCCACACATTAAAGAGGCTGCCTCAAAGCTGGTTCAACTGTTATGTTTCAATCATGCTCTTTATGTAGATAATTCTATTCTCATCATATTAACTCTATTAATTGAAACAGAATAATTCCACAATTATGCTAGTGTAACTGAGAGGAGAACTTGGCCCCAGGTCCTGTACATTTTCCTTATCTATATTCTCTGCACTTAACTGTTTCACTATTTTTCATCCAAAAAAGCCTTATTTTGGCTTCATCATTAATCAGTTCTGTTCCCTTGATTCTATACCCCTGTGCTTTCAGCGGCGTTAGGTTTCTCTGAGGGCCTTCGTGTTCTATACTGTATATTTCAAACAGTATGCTTAAAAAGTGTTGTTTAAAGGAGTCTTCTCTGGCAATCTGTGTCAGTGCACACCGTGACAGGGAACATAAGCTGTGGAATTATATTCCTTTTACACTATCTTTATTAAGCACTGTGTTACAGCTGAATTGTGGCATCTAACACATTTCCTTTCAAAAATGCCGTCAGATTTGAAATATGTAGGTACTGAAACTGAGATTATATCAAACTTCCCATAGCTAGTCGTGGGCACCTGACCTGCATAGTTTCCCACAGGGGAAAAGTAAGCTCCATTTCTTTAAATTTCCAATGAGAAGGGACATGTGTCTCCTTGCATTGAGCTACATGATATCACATCATGTGGCACCGAGTGACCCAATGCAACATGACAGGAGAGGTAAAGAACCAGGGGTTTTTTTTGTTTGTTTGTTTTATTACTGCAGTGAAATATCTGCAGCACCAATGAGATGAAATGGGGATCAAATTATTTTGTGCATGCCCTAAATACATGTGCTATTGCACTGTGTATGCACACGCTTAATAAATGTTGTTTAATGCACTGAGAAGGGCTTTTAAAACAGACAAGAGAGTGTTGTTAGGCAATGTGCCTATTCTTAGACAAATAGTTGACAGCAACATTCTCCTGCCCTAAATCAGACCAAATTTCCTTTGAAGTCAACCCTTTTTTTTTTTTCCGGGTCCAATCCTGTCACGTTAACACAGTAACATTTTATTTTCTGTTTGATTTCCTGTTTGGTGAGATTCATAGCCTTAATGGAAATAGGTCTTTATCATCCATGATGTTGTAGTCAAGGGTGTGCCTGTGTAGACACATAGCTGTGACACAGCTGGACTGAAACCTTCAAAGGGCCCAAGACCCAACACCTTGAGAGGAAGAAGAAGCTTCATTTTTCAATATGGAACCTATTTTCAATTTCCACCAATTTTCAACCTATGGAAAAAAAAAATCAATTTTTTAAACTTTATGTTTCGTAGACCAATGCAACTAAATTATGTTTGTTATTTTAGGATAGTACTGAATGTGTCTAAACTTTAGAAGCAGTTACACCTTTCTTTTTGTGATTATTGGCTCTCTGAGATGCCACATATTCTGCCAGTTGCAGTAAAAAGTGGCTTTGAAGAAACTATAGCCAAAACCCAAGTAGAGTAAAAAAAGTGCTTTCCTTTCTAATCTCTGAAACTTCCCCCAGTTTTGGAATCAAATTTGAAAGACTATGAAATCCCCATCCCATTTTCCCTTACTTTCCCCCCCTGCCCCAGAGCTCTGTAAGAAAGATTGTTCTCCTGGATATTTCATCCATGGCCAGGACTGGAAGTGCTGCAGCTGTGATGAGAGAATCTGTTCTCATGACATCTCTAGCCCCAAGGCAGGTAGAAAACCCAGATGAGCATCCAAACTTTTGTTTGTTTATTTGGACCAAACCTGGATTTTGGACCAACTGAGCTTCCCATCAGTGATTCTGTCATCCTTAAGAGCTCATTCTTCTTGACTGTGGTCCTGAAGTCAGACTCTTGCTTTATAACCTCATTACACAAAACCCCCCGATGTTTAAAAATTAAAATGCCAGGTGCCAACTCTTTCCAGTAGTTGGCTACTTTAACTTTGAGCTTTCCATTTTTTATCAGCAAATTATAAACTGAAAATTCAGTGTTCCCAGTTTAGATCTTTCTCAAAATTAAAGTGTAAATCTAAAGTAGCCACCTGTAAGCACTAAAACCTGAAGACATTTGGACACAAGTTAAACAAATTGTTTAAAGAACTGCCAATTGGTTGCATCAGGTTTTAAGAATAACTTTGCAGGGAAGATCCAAGCTTTGTGTTTTGACATTTTCAGGCCTGATTTTTTCTTTTTTTTTTTTACTTGGAAAGTGGGGAAAGTTTTGTATTTCGGGTTTTTAAAATTTTATTTTAATAAAAAAATTGGAGAGCTGGGAAAAGAAATGACATGAATGTAGATCAACTATTGCAGAAGAATAAGGCTAACACCATCCTGCAAATCTCAAAAGGGAAAGGTTGGAGCAATGGGGCCCATTGTGAAAAGCATGGATCAAGTAGGGAGCAGAGGGAGTTGGAGACAGGTGGGTGGGAAGAAATGGGGTAGAAAAGGCAAATTTGCTGCACCTGGATACAGCTGAGAACTGTGGCTGGAGGAAGGGTTGTGCTCCCAGTCTCTAGTGCTGGTGCTTTGTTGGCAGCCAGGAAAAAAGCTCCTCATTTATTTGGGGTTTACTAACTGCACATCCAGGTAGGTTTGTTTTTCTATGTATGATGGTTTGCAAAAAATTTTTAGTTGCACTGAATTTGGCTGAAATTCCTAATTCTCCAGTTTTATGGGTCATATTTTTGCTGATATAAACGAGACATCCTAGTGCACTCTGAACACATGCACCACTAGTTCCTTAAAAATGTCCATCCTTTTCCCAGAATCTCCTTTGGTTTATTTATTTCATTTTCTTCATGTAAATTCTTTCATGTTTTTATGTCAGATGAGCCTGATTACATGAAAGTTTACCTTTCAAATACTTCCCGTTTATCACACAGTTTTCTTACCTAGAAAATCCCAATGCAGCCACTGCTAATGTTTGATAAGATTTGTACCTGGTAGATTCTAAATTACATTAATGCATAAAGCCTGCAATGCCAGGCTCCCTATTGTTACAGTTATTAAAGCTGTAACTGAAATGATATCTTTCATATTGATCTTCAGCTAGCAGCTCTTATCCAGAAGCTTTGTTTCACATTAAAGACACTAATGATTGTCTCCACAAAATGAGCAGCTTAATAGTTGGAAAAAGTTAAATGGAAAAAACCCAACTTTGATAGCCACCTTTGATAGCTCTTCGCTCCAACATCTCTCATGGCCACAAAGTGCAAGCCAAGCATTAATAGACCTTTTAATAAAATGACTTAAAAGGAATCAATGGTATTTTTCACAAAGTCTAATTTCCAGCAAGTTATTTAAATGTTTGTATCCCTTCTGGACAGATCATGTCCTTCTGTAGATGCCAGTTTTTCCTGGAATTTCTCAGGCTATCTTCCTAGGGGTTTTAATATTTATTTTCAGAGGTCTGGTTTTGATTTACTGCCTTACTGAAATTTTGTAAAAAATTGAGTAAATAGAAGTCTTGTACTCTTCCAAGGCTGGCAAAATTTCCTGTAGACAAAAAGATAACAACCAAGTGTTTGTGGGGTGGAGGGTGAAGTCTAGCTATGTACCAAGAGCCTTTTTGAGTAGGCTCAAGTACCTTGGCTCCTTCATGGCCTATAAGAATTCCTTCTCTTTCCTCACCTTCAGGTGAAAATGGCATCTCCTCCCAGATGAAATTGTCATAGATGTAGCTGCAGGACAGGAGGCTTTGGCTTAGGCTGGAGTTTGTGGGTGGAAAGAATAGAATCCTAAACCAGAGAATGGTTTGGGTTGGAAGGGACCATAAAGCTCGTCCAGTTCCACCTCCTGCCGTGGACAGGGACACCTTCCACCAGACCAGGCCAGAACTCCATCCAACCTGGACACGTCCAGGAATGGGGCAGCCCCACATTATTGCACTTGCTCTTTTCCTTTTTCTCTCTTTTTTCCTTTTTTTTCGCCTGGGATTTTTTTGTAGCTTTTCTGTTAGTTTTTAGTTCACTTGTTTGTTTTGGCTTAGGGTGAGGAGCAGCTGCTGGATCTTTTCTTGTTTTCAGCTAGAAAATTATTTTCCCCCCATTTTTGGCTGTGGCAGACAGAGTGCAACCTAGGTGTTTTCCGTGAGACAATGCAGTGTGAGCAGAGAAATACATGTGAAATTTTTTATGTTCTCTGAGCTCATTTATTGTACTCAAGATATGACAGGTATCTATTTAAAGACTGAAGTGAAAGACTTTTTTTTTTTTTGATGACCAGTAGCAAACACACAAATTGTTCTATTTGGGAAAAACAGGTTGATATTTATTATTTCACATAAACAGAGGTATGGTGTGCTGACAAGGTAGAATGTAAGGGATCAAATTAATTTGTATTGCTAAAAAATGTAGTTGAGCTGAGATCACACCCTCTGTGTTCACTGAGGGATGGCTTTTCCCTGATAAGCTCTAGTCAATCCACAGTAATGATTAAGTCAAATATTCCATGGTAAAAGTTCATATATGAAATCATGGGGGTGAAAAGAGAGAGGGAAAGCAAAGGGAATAATATCAATAAAAAACCCAAAACAACAGAAGAGTACACTATGAAGAGTGCACAGCTACAAAAGATTTCCCTCTTCTCTCAATATCTCGTGGGGAGTCAGCCCTTATTTCTGCTGCTTTTTTCCCAGCTCCAGTGGAAGAGTCAGGATTAAACTAATGCAGGGACATGTTTTGGCCGCTTATTATTTATTACAATTTTAGTTCCAGGTTTCAAAAACAATTAGGGAAACTGCTTAATAGGAAAATGACTCTAATTACTTGTTAATTGAGGTTATCTGCTTCACATTATTCAAAACGTAAATTGAGTTGACACTTGTACCCAGATATGATTACTTAATAAACAGACTGAAAATGCATCATGAATTAATTCACCCCCACCCAAAAAAAGAGATATTTTATTTTTCTACTCTGGTTTGCTCATCTGAAATATATTAAAAATTATGTATACAGTTTGAATTAAGCTCAGTTATAGCATGTTAGTACAAAAAATAAATTATATGTTTCAAATAGTGAAAAGATGAAGGACTGAAATTGAAAAGTGAAAAGGTTTATTAAGCTTGCACATAATATATTCAGGTAAGGTTTGCACACAATAAGAAATGGGGTTAAATGAAGTATGGTGCTACCTCCTGAATATATAATTTAGCTGATAAATCAAGTACCTGGATCCAAATAAATACCAATGTTAATATTTGACATACTAGCCTTTGATTTTGGGGATTGACAAAAAGAGGAATGTTATTATTTAAAAAATAAACCCAGTTGGGAACGAGAAACACAGGTTTCTGACCAATATTATATTTTCTAGAACAAGATAATTCTACAGTTTAAGAATAAAGCTGAAGCATCCCCTTTTTCCTTTACAATATTGTGCCCTGGGGTTCCTACTTTTTGCAGAAAAATACAGTCTCTATTTTTTAAAAAGTCTGAGGCCACGAAATAGATTTCACAGTCACCAAATGTCTAATGATATTCAAGACCTTGATTCCCTAGAATGGAATTTGCCAACCATGTCTTTGTGGGTAGGATCAGCCATTTTTTAAGGTACTGGGTTTTGGGGGCTGTGTGGTTAATTTTGGTTTTTTATGATGTGGGCTGCAAACATCATGATTTCCTTGAACCCTAAACTTTTTATTACAGGAAAATAATCAATAAGAAGGGATGAAAGGCAACATTTTTGTTTTAATGATGTAACTAGCGAATCTGTTGACAAGAGAGATTCCATGTGTGTTTCACCTTGAAATTTCCCTGTTTGAAATGAGAGAAAGACCTCGGTTCATGCAGAGGAGCCTGATTCCAGCCTCAGGGTCTGTTCCTGTGTGTCAGACTTGGGACTATTTATTGCTGAGGCATTTTTGGAAACATGAACCTCGGTAAACCACGGTGGTCAGGCAAGCAAAGAGGGACAGCAGGAAAATGGTGGAGAATAGAAATAAATTAATTCTTCAAATTAAACAGGTTGATTGCACATTTAAAAGATTATTTATTTTTTAATATGCAAGCATAACTCTTCCACTTTGAAATTTTGGACTTGTATTTTCCTTAGCTAAATACCTTTTTGAGGCATTTTCTGTAGAAATGCTATTACTCCCTTCTCCTTCTTATTTTGCCAAGAAATGATGGAAAGTTGCAAAGCCCACAAGGATGGAAGTTTCAGAGCTGCGTTTGTGCCCATTAATTTTCTCTTCTATGATATTTTCCCATTTTCACTCTGTTTGACATTGAGCCTGAGCTTTGTTCCTGACTCGTAGCCTATGGCAGTGGAACGGGGAGATGAGACATCACGGAGATGTAGAGCACACATAAAAAGAGAAGATGTGTAAAAACTGAAATGACATGGCAGCTGAAGCAGCTTGTTGCTCAGCTTGGTTGCATGTTTGAGTGGAGGAAGCGAGGTAAATTGTGATATGTAAGAGAATAACACTCGACAGGGTGTATGGTTGTAAGGTATATGGATGCTCAATCATGTGGTGAGGCAGAAGGCTGAAGGACAAGCGCCTTCAGTATCCGCACAGTCTGTGGATATCCGTGTGACCTACAAAACAGGGGGTGTTAGGCTCCGAAAAATATCACTTACAAAGCAGATCCAAACCATTTCAAGAAAATTCCATCTACACCGTTTGACTACCTCCTAATCTTTCAATAATTATCGAAATAATGAAGTTTAGGGGGGAAAAAGAATCACTGTCACACGTTTCTGTGTGCATTCCCCCCATAAATAGATGAACTCTCACAGTAGTCTATACGCAAACAGCCATTTTCACTTCCCACTGGTTGTACTTATTAACCTATTAGAGATACATGTGCCTTTATGCTAATTTTCCTGAACATTTGCAACCACCACTCTATCTGTGCCTGAATGGCTTTGTGTAATGGATCTGATGATCTTCAAATCTGTAGTAGGATTTATTTAGGTCAGACTCCACTTACAGTATTTTGGATATTTGAGCTGGGAAGCAAATGGTCCTTTGTATACCGACAGTAGAACATTTTAAGATAAATTTTGATACTTTTAGAGACACATGGAAAACAGTTTGCGAACTCGTTTCTATGGCAATGTGTACTAAGTGACTGAAGGAATTATAATTTAGGTGGATTTATCTTCCCTTGTGCTGCACTGTAACACACACATGCTTAAACCTGCAAGGTATTTAAAAAATCAGCATGACACAGTACACCAGCCTGCCTCTGCCTTCCTGGTTGTATGTGCACCTGTATAAATAGGGAAAATATCCCATTTTTGATTTGGCGACTTTCCTCGCAGATAATGAGGTGATTGTATAAAATGCAGGGCGTTGCTAAATCAACTTCGTTATTTTAGCACGTGGAAGCTGTAGAGTCCAAATAGTTCTGTTCTATCTATAAGGTCTATTCAGCAGTTTATAAATCCATAGTCACTGAATCCAGGTAGTGACAAACTGGGCTATATTGGCTAATTGACTGCTTTTTGTAATGGCACTCGTTAAGGCATAGGCACGTCCTTTGCACAGTAAAAAGCAGCCAAATGCTAAAGTGTGTATAAAGACTTCCCTATAACCAACTTCACCCCAGATATTGTACCCTGAGGGGAATCCTACAAGCCCTGCAGTGCTGGACAAAACTGATGCATTCCCTGTGTCCTGAAGGTTTCCAAACTCTTTAGGTTCCAAACTCTGTGCACAGCAGTAATTTCAAGAAACTTGTTTTATCTCTAATTTTAAGAGCCTAATTCTGTGCTGTTACAGGCTCACTGCTAACGTGATGAGGCTTATAACAGTGATGCAGGAAAGAACAGAATAATGAATCAATATTTGTGGGGTTTTGTGTTTGTGGTTTGTTTGGTGTTTTCTTAAAATCACCTGGCTTGCTTATGAGAAACTGATGATGAACATTCCATCCTGTTAATGACTAAAAACATGTTGAATGTTAATTTCAGAAGAAATTAGCAATATCTGGCAGAATTTTAGAAAACCTAAATAAACGTCTTACTAGGACCTCACAGAGTTTTCTGAGGTGGTCCATGCCTGTTCACTTAAATTGTAAATATTTAGTTGTCATGGAAAATTACAAAATTTAGAGAGGGGCAATCATTATGCCAGTATTCAGAAAGGGAAAATGGCATGACTTGGAAAATTTTACAGTCAAATTATCCTATAAGAATATTGGGTCAAGTAACGGAAAAAATGTTCCAGGGTTCAATTAAAAAAAAAGTTAGGAATATCGCTGTTGTCAATCATCATAATGGAACAAACAACAAATTAAAAAATGCAACCAAATGGATTATTTTTTGATGTAAGTCTAGTTGGAAAAGGAGCCATATTTGTGAAGTACAGTGAAAGTTTTTAAGTCATTCGACTTAATAGTACATGACATTCTGATTAAATATTAGTTACGTGCTGTATCAGTGAAGCACACATTAAATGGCTTAAGAACTGATTAATTTACACGTTTTGGAAAGTAGTCCCTGGGGAATCATCATCAACTGGGTGAATTTTTAGAGTTGTTCTCCAGGGACTAGTATTAAGCTTGACACTAATCACTCTTTTTATCCATGATATGGAAGTAAATAGAACAGTTCTAATAACATTTGAAAATAAAGCAAAGATTGATGGACTGGCAAATAGGTCTGGGTAAAGGCACTTGTGGAGAGTGATCCGGATGGCTTGGTGGCTGAAAGTGAATTTAAATTTATCCAAATGTATGTATATATGGGAAACAGTCTGTGCTACACCCAGAATTTGGAACGGCGTTCTGAGATTTTGCTGCAAAATGTAGCTTTTGTGGGTGTTTCGGGGTCAAGAAGTTTGAGCCAACCATTGTGAGTGGTAATGAAGTAGGAGATGGTAAAGGTTCGTGTCTGTCAGTGGCACTGATGAGTGGAAAGTCAGAATAGTGATTCTAAAATAATGAAGATTGTGAAAGGAAGAGGCAAAACCAAAAAAAAAAGTGAGGTTAGGAAAATTGTCTTGACAATGAAAGACCTACAGACCTCAGCATGTTTAAATTATTGAAAGAAATTGAAAGGCAAATTATTTCCCTTTTTCCTACATTATGGGACAACACTGGGCACCAAAGAGTTCTTTAATGTAGTGGGAAAAGGGTATACAAGATGAAATATCAGGAAGTTGGAAACCCCCCAAAATAAAATGAGAATTACAGCACATTTTGCAAAAGACTAGTGGGAAACTACCAAGAGAACTGGTAAATTCATCATGTTTTCATGCCTTTAAACAAGAAATGTGTCCCTTCCAGGGAGATATCAGAGAAAAATATCCAGCATATGCTAAGTCCATCATAGGTTGGATAAAATATTTATACAAACATTTTCATAAATGGTGCCATCTTGATTCCTCATCCATGTCGTGGGGTGGAGAAGCAAAGCAAGCCAGTGGCAGGTGCTATTTGAAAGCCTTTGTTGAACTGGGGCTGAAAGAGGAAGAAACTAAGTGCAAAAGTGATAAATCAACACCCTTTTCCCTACATTGCACGATGTATATTTGTGACTGTGCTGAGAGTGTGGTATATATGTATGTACAACATGATATAGGGACTGAAATATGCAGTTAAAGTCCTGTTTTCGTGTGCCACCAAAGCTTCTAACAATGTTTGGGTCATTTGTTTGCTCGAGTTGTTGGATGGTTGGTTGGGTTTTTTTTATGAATTATATTGATATATAATTTTGGAGTTTTTAATAAGGTAAATTACTCCTCTGGAGTAAGTGCTGCCTTTATACACTGCCCATATCTTCGATGGCAGTGGACGAGAGTGGCAGTGGACGAGAGTATTTTTTTAACATTTTGAAAAATAGGTGACTTTTTTCCTATCAGAACAGAATTAGGAAAATCAAATCAGGGGCAATGTTCAGTCTGTCTAGAGGCTTCAGAAGTTTTAAACAGGATAATTCCGTTTCTTCTTTCCTTTATCTGCTGTGTTAGCGTTATGTGGTTTGCTGCCAGTGTAATGCCACAGGAGTAACACCAGGAGGTCCAGTGTGCTCGGATCAGGAATATGCCCTTCCCTCTCCTCAATGTTCTCTTCAGGACATGGCCCAACTTGTGGAGTGGGTTTTTTGAAATGCTTCTATGTCTCCGAAGGGCAAGTAATGAAATAGCACTTAAGCAATGTGAAGAATGGCATTTTGCAATTGTAGTTCTAATTTTGCCAAGACACAAATAGATTGAACTTTTTCTCTTTTTCCTTCTTCTTTTTTTTTTTAATGTGTATGACAAAGAATCTCATCAAGAGCCTTGAAGCCTGATACAAATTTGAAGAACTAACTTTGGTATTTAAAAAAAAACCCAACTAAGCCCTAACCTTTATATCACCATAGTTTTACTGTGTCAGCAGGTTGTGGTAAAAGTGCTAGGATATTAATTTTGTGTGAAATGAAGGCAAATTGTAAGTGGAGAATCCCTGAGCTGGGTAGCAGCATTAGCAATCACTGCTGTCCTACCTGGCTTGCTGCAAGGTTGTGATTAAATATAAAACTGAGAAATCTCCAAGGAAGAGGGGAGAAAAGTTAGGCTTTCAAATATTTTCATTCTTTTCCTAGCTGAATATTGTGTTGTCAAATCTAATAGGAAGGAGTCGTCCTGCTAATTGACCTTTGCAAAATTACCCATTTGCTTAAAAAGCTACTTGAAGTAGATCTGTTATTATCTTGATTACTCTTTCTTTCATGTTAATGTTTATAATGGCACCTGGGAAAATCTGTTTGAAAACTTTGCTTCATTCTTTCTTGTGCTGCATCTGTAATTTGGTCCTCTGAACAATGCTAATAAGAAAAACTGATTTTTTTAAGAGATTGCAGGTCTTGATGGTATGAAAGCCTAATATGAGCCAACAGGACTGGGGAAAAAGTATTCACAGGCTTATTCAGGTTATTAGTGCAAAGGGAAGGGAGAGCAGGTGGCAAGTTAGATTGTCATCTAGATATTATCAATCTGACAGGTATCCAAGTGGTTCTGTATTACGGTCTCTAATTTTGGTCTCTGAATAGCTTTTAATAAGATTTAGCTATGGGGTTGTCAGCCATGACCTGTGTTAGAAGATACTCTTTTCAATCACACAAAAAGGTTCTTTGTGAAAATTTCTGCACTGAGAAAAACAAAGGACTTTGCATTGTAAAAGCCGATGTTTCACCTCTGCTTTGCCTGGTACCAACAGCCTAGGAGCTAGAAAGGAGGTGGTCTTAGTGGTTTCCTTTCCCTTCAGATTAAAGAAGTTGAACTAAGCTTGAGAGCCAGAGCAAACCACTTTTTATTCCGATTCCTTGATTTTTGTCACCGGATGTTCATAGCCACTATTTTGGCTTGTGTTCTGTGTAAACCTAATTTCATTCTGGAGCCAGGACTTTTTCGGCACTGCTCCCGTGAAACTTGGACACAAGGATCTGACAATATGTCCAGACCCAAACAGATCAAGCAGCCACACATGAGCGATTCGGCGGAGCATGCTCAAAGACAAGACTGATGTCTCCGCACGGCAAACAATTCTCTGGGGTAGGGACAGCGCGCTCAAATTCAGTCACCCCAGAGTAAACACTAAGTTAGACACAGCTTAAATGTGCCTCCAAGCACAGGTTTTCACTGCTGACTCCACGAGAGCCCCGAGCCAGGCTGCAGATCCAGCCTTGTAGATTTATCTCTCTTTCCAGCCTGCTTGCACGCGTCCGGAATTGTCGGAGCACTGTTGGGGTGCACTCAGCGAGGGGAAGGGGAAGGAAAAAAGAGAAAAAAACACTTGTTGGAATAATTTTATCAATATGTTTCATAGGTATTTACAGCTCAGTTTCTTAATTTTCCATGCATGTTTGTGAGAGTGATAGTTTGTTCACAACAGTGTTGGTGGAAGGAGGATTCCTGAAAGACTTTACTGGAAGTGAAGTCTTCACTCTCTGCTTGATCACTCTTTGATTCCCCCCTCCCTCCTTCTTCTAAAAGTTTAGTTCATCTAATCAAAAAGCAGAAACTCTGGGACTTTTCTAATGACTCCCATGCAATGCATGAAAACAACTAAAGAATGGATGACCTGTGAAAACACCTTGGGATTTATATGCACAAAGTTAAAATAATTTCAATAAAAATGTAAATAAAATATATCTTTTTGGAATAGTTAACAAAGTATTAATTTTTTAAAGTAGCTTATTTCAAGCAATATAATTATTGCTGTATGTTGATTTACTGTTAATTGAACTAAGGAAGAAAATTATATTTTAATTTTAAATTGCTGCTTTGTCCTGATCTAGCTGCAATAAGGTTGATTTTTGGACTTGAAAAAAAAATAAATAGAGAAACATGTCTAACTACTAAATTATCTGAAATAATCTCTTGTTACCAAGTAATAGTTATTGTTCTCAGTCATTGTTTGAAAGGGCAATGACACAAGGTAAAATACACCTTTGTTAAAATGACTTGTTTGCTATCTACCTTGACTGGTGCCATTGCTTGCCATAGAATATTTTGTGCTATATGGTGTATATGAAATGTGCATTGAAGTTTAGACAGGTCTGGGTTTAGTTCACACTGGTTTTGTTACGATTTGGTTTTCATTTTTATACCCTTCGGCTACTGAGTGGTGGGCATTGCCCAAGGTGGTTTTAAGGGAAGTTAGGTATCAGAAGTAGAAATCAGGATAAACCAGGCAGTGCTCTGGCCAGCGTGGCCATGGCTCTGCTGCTCTGATGCATAAGCCACTTTGTTTCCAGTTAACCTGGGTGTCCCACCACTGCCATGGGCAATGGAGAGTGTATTCTTACACAGGAATCCTTGCAAATTTTTTGTATCATTCCGTTTTGTA
Source organism: Gymnorhina tibicen (assembly GCA_013399875.1). Classification (NCBI taxonomy): domain Eukaryota; kingdom Metazoa; phylum Chordata; class Aves; order Passeriformes; family Artamidae; genus Gymnorhina; species Gymnorhina tibicen. The sequence goes on from VXAZ01005100.1 coordinate 5,175,784, forward strand.
ATTTCCCCCCGAGTACATTCCCCCCCTCCCTTTCCATTCCTGGCACATATGTGTCCACAGGTGTTATTAAGTGTAGGGTAGCATGTGGTGCCCATGCTTCAGTGCTATTGCAGAGGAAGGACTTCCTACAGGAAAAAAAATGATCACTTTCAGTATTTTGCAGGCTGCCCATCTAAGCCCATCATTGCCTGGCATCTACACACTAAGGGCAAGGATCCAGCGAACTTGTGAGTGGGCACCATGCCATCTGAACAGATGGGCATGGAAGTAGGCAGCCAGTAGACCATGTATGTGCATCAACTGTGGGTGTTGAGGGCAAGATTCCCAGTGGAGAATGTCCAAACAGCTGTCTGGCCTGAGCCAACATGCCTACGACCAAGCAAAAGTGCCATCCCTAAATCCTGCTGAGTTGGATTAACCTTCAAAAATAAAAATTGCTTCTGCAGTAGCATAAGGTGAGTTTTTGGCTCGTTTAAATCCGAAAGAAGGAATTAGGTAGGCAGGATAAAGCGATGTGCTAACGTGGGGTCCACTAGAGAGGACGGACCATGTGTCTAGGAATATTAATATTATTTTCTACAAGGGTATTTATATGGCAAACAGCAATGGATGACTTGCAGGAGTGTGACATCAATGTTAATTATGCTTTTCTGTAAGACAGTCCTTTCAGGAGAGAGCTTTTGAGAGCATTTTGATTGTAGTGTGTGTGCTGGATGTGATTTTGTAAAGGCAATTCTTGTAGATGTTTTTTGCACATTTATTAGTAAGTTATAATGATATTGTTTTGCCTTCCCCTTACCCTGAGACAACAGTTCTGGGGTGCAATTTCAGGTCAGAGTTGCTGACACAGTTTGCTGTCACAGCTGAGTTCTCACATTTATTGTCTTTATTTTTCTAAGATCCAAAGGGGACATGAAAAGATAATCTATCATTACTCTCTGTCTCTATTAACTTTGATTTTTACCTTTTTTAGACATAACATCAAAGAGCAGTTTTGCAGACATAGATGTCAGAGGCAAAGAACAGTGAAGCACTGATAGTTATTGCATTTCTATTTGTGCTGTTTTTACTCCATATTTCCTCTACCATTGCTGTACTACTCATCTGTAATTTTACCAAATCACCTGAAATCACTTGCAATAGTTTAGATAAATATATTCAAATATCACAGTGAACCAAAAGTAGTGACCGTGTGATGAATAGAAAGATCATAACAGGAAATTTATCAGTATATTCTATTTCATAATGTACCTTTTTATGTATGGCTGGATGAATGCTGTCACAATGTGTGCATTGCTGCATTTTGTTGCATATTGCAGGCTGCAACAGAAAAGGCAAATGGAAATATAGCAAAAGTCCCACTTTTAATGTTCTCTCCTGGAATCGATGAGGATTCTATTTAATGCAATTAAAGCACATTGAAGCTTAGAGACCGGGTTCCAGTTTGATTTCCAGTTGGAAATCCTGCGGATTAGAGGCAGCACAGCTGTTGGTTCCTTTGTGATAGCTGGATCCCCAGGTACACAAATCCGAGTGACCACAGTCAAATTTAGAGCAGCCCTAGGATTTCTTGAACACGTATGGGTGGTAAGAACCTTTTGTAGCTGTCTCTTCTTCTACATAGGCTTTTGGCACTTCTCCTACTCCTGAAAATGCTAAAAATGAAGCCAGCTACATCAGCTGGGACTCCCTCAAAGCAAGGATCAATTGGACAAATTTCAAAGGCCATTTGAGTGACTAGAGAGGAACAAAAGGGCTCCCACTCTAGGGAAAAATCTGCTCCTGGGAAGCAGCAAGCCATTAATGGAGAAGAGTACTGGTGAAGGCTAATTCTTGAACTTAAAATATTAGCCCAAACTGGATACCCCAAATTTAGAATACCCTTCCAATAATTTGGGGGAAGAAGGCGACCTAGCTTCAAACAGGCTCTGCTTTGTAATCAAACTCATGATTAATGATTCTCTGATCACAGAGAATGAGCTCATCTTAACACTGGGCTGAAATTTAAACTAGGATCTGAGTAATTATTTTGCTCTTCTTTCATGAATGAAGATAAATGGAGGTACTCCCCCGGCAGAGGCACCGCAATGCTCGTCTACATCAAGTCCTGAAGCCAGGGACCAGCACGCCCACGTGGTTATATTGCCTTGATAAAAAATACCCACCTTCACAGGCTCGGATACAAAGGAGGACCCTCGCACTGTGGGAAAGGTCTATAGGATTCTGATTTATAAGGGAGCAAGAGGTCAAGGGAAGCAAAACCATTATCATTATTTTCAGAGGCTCTGGAGATGTGAGCTGAGTGTAGAGGGCAGTGTGCTCAAAGAGAGGCACGCAGGGCGAAGGCAACACAATCCTGCTTGCTGCTTTTTCTCTTCGCCGCACCAATTTCAGGCTGCAGATTCTGCTGAGAGTATGTCATATGTAACATAGGCCTGTGAGGACTGTGAAGTGGTTTTCTTATTAAATGATGCATGGAGAGATTATCTGGTCTGTAGCCAGCGCACAAAAGCTCCATCCATGCAAGTTCCTATTCCTGAGCAGAGAGTTCGGTCACCTGCGTGGTAATGAGTTGTCGGGAGCCTGGGGATGGAGGGTGAGGAGCAAATGTGGGCTGGTGGGGGCAGGACTGAAACTGCACTTTATGCTTCTCTCTGCTGCAAGCCTTAGAAAAAAGGCAGTGAGATCTAACGTCATATTATACTGCATTTATTCTCATTAGCTTTTTTTCTGAAGAAATCTCTTTGAGACAAGGAAAGGAGAAAAAGAAAATATAAACCATGTGGTTCTAATGTAACCCTCAGGAGGATGGTGTTAGGAGGGCTCCACAGCAAGTCAGGAGTGCCAGTGGCCATGGCCATGGGCAGGGAGCCCACTGGGACATGGAGCTTTCCCCAGGGCTGAAAGGGGACTTCTGCTGAGTGATGGCAGAGATCGAATGTACTGGGAGCATCAGCGTGGGGGAGAAATGGGATAGTTCCTGCTCTTTCTTGATGTCCTCTGTGTCTTGAGAATGGACAAAAGGCCTTATCTGCTGAAATGAATAGGATTGAATAGAATCATAGAATAGTGTGTGGCTTGGAAGTTACCTTATATGTCATCCAGTACCACCCCCAGCCACGGGCACGGACACCTTCCACTATCCCAGGGTGCTCCAAGCCCCATCCAACTTGGTCTTGGACACTTCCAGGGATGGGACAGCCACAGCTTCTCTGGACAACCTGTGCCAGGGCCTCACCACCCTCAGGTGAGCGAAGTATTTCTTCCTGATCTCTAATCTAACCCTGCCCTCTGTCACTTTGAAGGCTCTCCCAGTTTTCATGTCATGAAATGTCCTTGTAAATGACAAAGGGGCATTTCTGAGTGGGGAGGCCTGTGGGATTTTCTCCGTGCCTTTCGCAGCTGACATGAAATCATATCATAGCCCAGCTGTTTTCAAATAATTTCTGTAGATAATGATGGACTTGCCATACTGCCCAAGACTGGATCTTTAAAACAAGTCACTTTGAGCATGGCAGTGAGTGAAATGTTACAGGATTCTCCTTGCCATTGCCATTGCCCAGGTGTCTTTCAAGGGATGTGACCATTAAGAAATGCTGCAATACATTTTTGTTAAGTTTCTTTATCTAAGCAATTATGAGCTGTCACTGCCGTATGGGAGTGACTGGGAACGAAATGACCACAGACATCACTAAATCAGGTGTCACCCCTCCTTCTCTGCTGAGGGAATGGTTTCCACAAAAGTTTATGTGACTAGTTTGTACTTTTATTGCAAACTTTCAAGCTGCCACCAGTAAGTTCGATCCTGTAAAGAATGGAGTGTTCTGGCCCTGATCCAGAAAAACACTTAAGCCCATTGCAGAGTGCTTTGCTGGATTGAGTCCAGAGCAGAGCATCAGGCAGTAGTAGGGGCTCAACAGTAGGGGATTTCTCTGTTTTTTTGGTTATTTATAAAGGAATCTCCACATACATGATTGCAGTGTCGGCAGCATGAAAAAAAGACGATACTTAGACCCCTAAAAAGAAAGGTCAAACCATGAACAGCATGAACGGATTTTGGTAGAAATCTATCAAACCCTCCATGAGAACCTTCTCCTTGGCAGAGCAATACCGTGAATGATGGAGAAAACAGCAGGTAGATGCCAGTTTAGGGTTTCCCATCCAAAGCAGAGCTCTGCTGGACCAGGTGCTGCTTGTTTGAGAAAACCGTGGTTTTCCCAGGCTACTTGTAGGTGGTGTTTGTGGATAAGTAATCTGTGGTGAATAACTTATTTGACAATCTTGAAAGCCACCTAGAAAGGTCATACAATTATCTTAATTACTTAGGGATACAAGTGAATTCAGAGTGACATTTCAGGAAATAATTAATTGTCAGTACTTTGCACTGGAGCAGCATTTTGAGTAATGCTGGTTGGTTTTGTTAGGTTTGGTTGGAATCAAAAAGAAGTCTGCTGCTTCTTGTTGACGAGATGAATTAGGTTAGAAATATGCCTGTAATGGGAAATAAAAAACAAATGGATCCTCCAAGTTTCTTTTTAAATCAATGCCACACTGTGTGAAGAGAGTAGTGCTGACTTAGCTGTGATGAATCCCCAGAAAAAGAGGGAGAATTTAAAGAACAAAAGGGAACACAGAGAGAAATTAAGTGAAACATCAGGTTACTGTGTTTTACCTCCCTGTTAAAACAGCAGTTGTCAGATGGTTGTCCCCTCACACCGGGGTACCAGGCACACGGAACAGAGGCTTTGCCTTTGTGGGAAGGATGATGACGGATTAGTGCTTAGATGCTGAAATAACTCTGGTAGGAGATGGATCCCCTTTAGCTAAGGGAAGGGGGGGGCTGCTCAGGCTGAATTTAACAAAACCAGACTTGCCCACAGACTTGCAAGCGCTCGCAGAGTGGATTTTTAGTGCTGCAGGTGACATTGTTGCTGACTGAAGAATGTTCATCAAATCAGAAAACTGCTGATAAGCTGCCTTTCCCAAAAAGGGATCTCACGAACTTCTCCTGCAAATCTCTGCCTTTCATCATACCCTGGGAGGTGAGGTAGAGGACTTATGACAGATATTATTTAGGTTTTTCTGGAGTTTATTAGGGTAATCCAATGGAGCTATAGAGAAAAAAAAAATCTCAACCTCTCTCCTTTATGGTCTGTCTATTAAAAGCTGAATGAAAGAATGAAAATAACAGAGCCTACACCTCCCTTTGAATATTTTGGCACTCCACTGAGAATTGTGAGTATATTGAAACATGGCCATCTTGACTGCTGTCACCCAGGTTCTGCTGAGAACATTTTAACTTTGAACTGGATTTATCTTAAGGGAAGTGATGTAACTAACTCATTCAATGGTATTTGCAAAATATATTTAAGACCAAATTTCTATCAGGCCTGCTGGAATTTTATCAAATCAGTCTAAAAGAATATAGTTCCTCTGCTGCTACTGTTTGGGTTTTTTTTAAGTTGTTTTCATTAATTTTCTTTAAAGTTCTATTTCTGAACCAAAAGGCTGGTAGAAATCAGTAAGAACTTTATTAAAGTTTCCATTAATTCCATTTGTGAGCCAAATATTTTGGAAGTTTTTCCAGAAGAGCTGGATCTTGGCTTATATAATTGTGGATCTTGGTTGTATTTTTGTAACTAGGTTCAGACTTTGGAGCTTCAGGACTTTTTTTGTGTGAGACTGCACATTGGTGGGCTACAAAAAAGAAACACCTTTTTAGCAAAAGTATCAATTAAATAATTGTGTAAGAGGTCTATTCTTTCCCTTGTCTTCATGAAGGTTTCCTCAACTTTTCTGCTGTGCACACACAAATAGGTTTCTTTAAGGACGTAATATCATCTGGTCCTGGAATTTAATTTTCCTTAATCCTTTCAGATATCCTGGAAATTTTACTATTGTCTTTTAATTACACTACCCCAATAATTTGAGAGGCCTACAAAAATAGGACTTTTTACTCATTTCTTCGCTGGGTTGTGGATGGATTTAGGGCTCTGGATAAATTCTTTCTTAGCAAGTATCAAACGTGAGCATTTCTTTTGCTAATGCTCTGATTGCTGAACCAAAGAGCAGCCGAGAGCTCTGCTCGGTGCTCCACACTTCACAAAGTTGCACACAGGGCCCCCAACAGGCACATGGGGCTCCTGGAGAGAGCAGCAGAATGTTAAAGCAGGCACTGTGGAGTGGTGGTGTGTCTTGTTATTTAATTTGGATGAGTGAAGAATATATTTGAGAAAGCATCGCCGGGCAATGTGCTCTGTTGTATGTTAAGGAATAATTAGAGTGTTGGGGATCTGGGTAAGAAGGAGTTTCTGTGATCTAGACCTGAATAGTTTAGCTATATGTCTCGGGCACTATGGAACCTTCAGAGTTGTCTAACAGCAAAGATAAAGAAAAAGATAAATTGAATTAATTTATTTTGAATTTATATACATGCCTCTGCCTGCATTAATATTAAGCTCCATCCAAAATCTAAATAGAAAGACTGCAATCTTAGAAGTTCTCTCAATAGCATCAGCAAATCATTCTTGTTTACCCTACATGCTAATAAAACAGGAACATGACACTCCTGAAAACAAGATTGCAAAATACAGAAAATGTGGTCTGACATTTTTTTTCTCCCCAAAGGAGGGACTGCCACTAACTAAAGTATTTCTTATGAAAGCTCGATTGCTTAAGATGCAGAATATTAAGAGAGAAAAACACTTTAGGACACAGCCATGTCACCAGCTGTTACTCACCCTTAATGAAATTGTTAAGTGATATTCTTCGTAAATAGGTCAGAGAAACTTTTGAATTGTGAAGAATGTTTTATCTCTTTCTTTGAAATGTTTGTATTAAATTTAGAACTGGTAATTCATTAAGCTCATTAGCTCTGACTAGGAGAGTAGAGCAATATCTAGGATATAGATTTCAAGGCTTAAAAACCTTAGTGCTTACAAATAAACATGAAAGCAATGTGTGCAGAAAAAATATGGGATCATAATATGTTTAACTGTTTTTTGAGCGTGGCCCTCTGGATTAATTAAGAACATTTTCTATATTCAGACACTTGAATATAAACAGAATATATTATGACTTTTGGTTAACTCTCTTTTAATAGGGGAAAAGAGAATGCATTATGATGAATACAGTGGAAACTAGTTGAGACTATATTTTGTTGTTTGCTTTGTGGTTTCAGCTAAAAGAGGAAATAATCACTGAACTTTACAGGATCCCAACTCGTAGTTATATTTTTTTGATTGACATTGAATTTAAACACTGTGAGTTTTCTATATATACTCACACACTTGCACACACTTTTGAGTGATCTGTTCTTTGTTATAGATTTTTAAGGAAGTAAAATGCTATTAAGCTCTGCCAAATGCTTGATTTATGAAGTAACTTTTATTTAGTTTTAATAGTTTCTGGTATAAAGCAATAATTTTTCAGAATTAAGTCACAGTTGATTATACTGTCTTCCTCAAAGAAAAGGGAGAATTGGAGGAAATCGAGGACTTGGTGTTTGGGAGCAATTGTAGATTTAGAGTCTGGTATTGCTGAAACCTTTCAGTCATGGAGACTTTAGAAACAGACTTTAAAGCAGTTTAAACTTGCTGGATTGTTGTGTGCTTGTGCCCAATTATTTTCTGGTTTCTTCACCTACTTGCTTTTTGTGGCCTTGAGGTTATAATCAGCAGCTTTCCTATTTCTCTAAAATGAGTTTAAGAGCACCTAACCAGTTAAACCATTTTTGAGACTCCTAACGGGAAAAACAAAATACTAATTTAAGTTATTATTATCAGTTGATTGATTTTTAGGTATATTTGCCAATGTGACATCACAAAGAGGCACATTTATATCAAAGTTTTATGCCACAGTATATCAGCTGTACGTTTCAAATACCCAGGGCTCAGAGAAACATCACAAAGAAACCCCAAAACCCCACCCAGTGCATGCTGTGAGTGCCCTGTAATTAAATTTGTCGGTCCATCTTTACCTGTGTGAATTTGATTCTTCTCTGAATGCAAATATTTCTTCTTCTTTTTCAGATAAATCGTCACAGAAGAAACCTTTCCCAACACAACTTGACGTTTGCAGACATCATCAGTACCCAGGACCCCACAGTAAGGAATTGCTGTACAGAATTGATAAATCCCTCTGGTTATTTTAAAGGTTTATAATGTAAATGTTGCACTTGCTTTACTAAAGAAGGAGCACAAAAGGATTTGGATGCCTCAAGATGTTAAGGGCTGTGAGGGACTTTGATTAATCAAAAAAAGAATAATTTTAGAAGGTACAAAGTCATTTATACAGCTTGACTTTGTTGTTGATTCTGTTGTACTCGACTGAGGTTTCATCAGTATTAATATTTGGTGTAAGGGAATGCGACCAAGCCTTTGTCCTTCTTTGCCTTTATTAAGGTGTTTTTAATAATAGTACTAATTTGTATAAGATTTATTATCATGAAATTTAAAAAAAAATTCTTGATATTAAAAGAATCTGGGGGGAATGAGAAACAGATGTTTTTCAGCTAAAATAAAATGAATATGAAAATACAGATTCATTACAGAAAGGTTGGTATCAGCAGTACTGTTACTTACACAAACTTTTCAGGATTAGGTAGGTTCAGAAGGTTTGAATTCTGCTCAAGAAAATGATAAAACCTTTATGTGACACAGTGATAATTTTGTTTCCTTATAGTTTCTAACAGTATTAGATCATGAGAATGAGAATCTTTTTTTAAATTCTTATTTAGAAACTCAAATATTTACACTACGTACTCTCATCTTTGCTATTCTTCTAAAAACGATTTAAAAAACAAATCAACATAAACTCCACAAAATAATTCCATTTTCCTGTTTCAGTGCTAATTCTTCAGGGCATTTTGGGTCATTTTCTCAACCTTCCACATGTTGAAAATGTGCAGGAAGGGCAGCAGCTTAGCAACAAATGATGATATTTATTGAGACAGAAATAACAGAACATATCATTAGGATCTATTTGGACTTCTTTTCAATCCAATATCATCCATTTGCAGAAGTATTGTAAGCTGATCCTGAGCTGTCCTAGAAGTGTTTTCTTGGAAAAAAAGTAGAATAGAAAAGGGGATATTAACAGATGTTAAACAAGGGGAATGCAGTACCCCAAACAGAAATTATAAAAATATTGGGGTCATGCTAGATATATTTTTATTTGACTTTGTGGTAGTTTTTTCATAATTCCATGCATGCCCTTTATATTAATTACAGAGAAAACTGTGCACGTTATCAATTAGAGGAGGCCATGCTAATTTTAATTAGGGACAGCACCTGTACTAATTCAATTAAAGCAATATATGTGAAAGGAGTTTTCTTAGCACTGAGAGGGCTCATATTAACTGCAGCTCCTGTAGTTTTTTACTGTTCAGTTTTGAGCCATTTAATTTATAGCAAATGGTGGATTTGCGCTATGTAATTTAAGTCAGGATATTTTATATACCCAATATTTGTTAGTGGATTTGATATCCTAGCTGAAGACAATTATAAGGAAAATATGACTGAGCAGCAACATTTTCATCTGGAAGCACATTCAGTTCTTAACTCCCTAAAATGTGACAACAAAGGTGATTCAGATCTGATGTTGGAAAATAATATTTTCCTTTAGTTCTGGATTGGTTAAGATAGCAGTTTGGGAAAGTGGTTGGTAAACTTTGAAAAAATGAGATTTTGGGTCTGATTCAGAGAAGCAATCAACAGCTTGAATGGTTAGCCAATGCTCCTCCCAGTTTCTGACCCCAGATGGACAGAAATACTAAAAAGAATAACTTTTCTCATGCGTTATTTGGCATCTCTGTCCCTGGACAACCACCAGAACATTTATGATACAAAAATGAAGGATTAGAAGGGGAAGAAAAATAGCAAAAAAAGTGAAGCAAGGGGGGAAAAAAAAGGAAAGTAGGTGGAGATGGGGATTAAACCTTATTTTAGCTCTGCTAGTTCGCCCATCCATCACTAGATAAATAGTGACACGGCTCTGCACAATAATCCCTGCACACTTTCTCTCTGGGCTTTCTGTGGCAATGATATGCATGACAGGAATTTACATGAGATAAGTACAAATTACAGACGAAGCACACTCTGATCCTCATGTACCCATTTGAGAATGTCACCTAAATCACTGTCCACAGGCCTTTCCACAGGTACCAACAGATACATACGCAGTATACATTTCATTGCATGCTGTATATCAACCTCAGACAAAGTCTGAGGAAATAGTGAAACATGTTACGCTGTTAAAATAATGCTATTTTGTACAATCAAAATAACAGACATGTTTGATTTAAAAATCCTTATATCGCCTGTTAAAGCATGTTTTATTGCTCTTTAATGGCTTTGTGGACAGCAAAATTCTATTGAAATTGTTATGAAATCGCCTTGTGATGCAATTTACTACAAAGGCCATGTGGAGTTTCTAATATCCAAGTCGGGCACTGGCTCGGTAGTGTTTGAAAGCAAAACCAGACTCACTCTTAATCACGATTTTGTTTCTTTTTCCCATTACTGACACAGTTGAGACCTCCTTAGCCAATGAGACCTGATGAGATGGAAGGTGGTTGGGTTTGGCTGAAAAACAGTCGTCTTGCTTTGTTTGTTTTTTAGCTGTTTAATATAAATTTACATAGACAAAAATAACCCCTATCCCAGCTGTGTCCCAGCTGTACAATGGGACCTGATCTATTTCAGCAGATCAGAACCAAGAGTGTCTGCAAGGGGCTCTGGCTTAAGGAAGGTGTTCAGAGAGGTGTAGGAGCACAAATTGAAATGCAAAAAAAACCCAAAGCAAGCCTAGGCCTTGCTTCTAGTACACCAAAACTCAAGCAGAGTCTTGGGACCCTACAGTCCAGTGTCACATCCCCATACAGAGTCCTCAGTGTGGTGTGTCCCTCACAGCTAGTAATGAAACTCAATATATAAAATGATATTTTAACATCATATATCTGCAATGCAGTTAAAATTCTCTTTTGCTTGTAACTAGGAACTTTGCCCGCATTAAAATAAATTTGTTCTAAAAAATTAGAATAAAATAAAGTAAAATAAAACTTAATTGGGTGTTTATTGTGGTTAATTTTGTATAGTAGCTGACTTTAAATGTTGTTTGCAAATATTTAAAAGAACTGAATATATCAGAACAAATAGGTGATTAAGCTGAGAATTAGTGGTAAAATGCCCCACACTGGACTAGCTGGATGAAGATTCCTATGCATTTATTAAGTGGTTTTATTCATCTGAATATATAATACGGTAATGACCTTAATTTTTCTTTCTTGCAGGTGGTGGAGAAAGAAGGTTATCTTCTAAAAGCAAAAATAGCAGATGGTGGCAAGAAATTAAGGTATAACCTGTGAATGTGACAGAGCCTAAAGGGGCACCAAGAGAGCTGAAGAGGGACTTTTGACAAGGGTCTGGAATGACAGGAAAAGGGGGAATGGCTTCAAACTGACAGAGAGCAGGGTCAGACTAGATGTTAGGAAGAACTTCTTCCCTGTGAGGGTGGTGGGCCCTGGCACAGGTTGCCCAGAGAAGCTGTGGCTGCCCCATTCTACCCCATTCTACAACTGATGTCATTTAGTATAAATTGGGTACTGGATTTAAGATGTATTCCAAGATGTATTACTGTTTAATTCTTTGGTAATCTGTATTCATCTGGCATATCCAACTCATAGGAAAATTTGTTTAAATCTGCACATAGCCTGCTTGACCACTTACACCTTTGTGCACTTACAAGACCTCTTTTAAATGGAAAGAAATATAGAGAAAGATAACAAAGAACTGAAGTTGTGCTTACCAATAGACAACTCATATTCACCATATGAAGCAGATCACTAGTAGGTTTATGAGTATTTCTGTAAATATCAGATGTTATGACCTTAAATTGGAGAGTCGAACTTGAGCTGTTGATCTAAAAATAGTTTTTTATCAGATCAGATTTATGATTATGTAGTGTTTTGAAACCTGTTATAGGTAATATATATAATAGCATTTTCTGGAGTTGAATGTTATGTTCTTCTGTATCAGGGGACATTCTTTCACATGTCCATGTGTATTTTTAATTCTCCCTAGCCCCAGCAGTTTGTCAGTTCTCTAGGGCTGTACCATGAACTCCTGATGTTTAATGGTTACTTAAACCTTGCTCGGATATTGTTCTTATCTTCCTTGCTCTCCTGTGAACTTTTAATTTAGGGAAAGGAGAAAGCATTTGGGACCTTTCAAAATAGACCTGAGACTGAGCTCTGTATAGTCAGATCAACATTTTTCCTTCTCAGTTTTATTTTAAGTATTAGGTACCAGAAGGGCACCAGCTATTTCGGAGTCCTCTATATGTGAACTTTGAGCATGTGTGAATAATCCCACCGTTTTCATTTGACACCATGGCAAAAAAGAAACACACATGAGCTTCAAAATATGAATGAGGAGAAAGAAGCCCTTCAGGCTTTGATAGGTTACATTTCGGGTATAATTAGGATGGTGCAACTCCATCGGTGTTGATGGAAGTTCTTTGAAAATGTTGACTTCAGACCATTTTTGTTTCTGATGTATCTATATTAATATATATATTATGTTTTAATAATTAAAAGCCAAGCCTAAAAATGAAACATCTTTTACCTCCTGCTTGAATGCCTCACAGATTTTTCCCTTTTCCTTTTTTTTTTTTTTTTTTTAATTTTATTTATAAGGAAAAACTGGTCCACCTCCTGGATTGTTCTCACTGCTCGGAAAATGGAATTCTACAAAGAATCCAAGCAGCCGTCGCTGGCCAACCTGGTAGGCAATCAACCATCCAATATCCTCAGCCTCCTGGCAACTATTATTTCAACATAAAAAGTTCAGTGTTTACAGAAGACAAATTTAGACTGAGCTGGCAACTTCAAAGGTTTGAGAGCAGCTGAAGGAAAAATGCCTTGATAAACTCTTAATCAGATGTAGTGTATGAGAAGAAATAGGACACAGCATGTCCTTTATTAAGAGGTGCATTTCGAGAGTAATTGCAAAGTGAGACAAATGGCGAGTGACTACCCAGTAATGTGAAGGTAACACTTTAAATTAAGGTGCCACTTATAAATGCTTTATTCTTATTTATGAAAATGATCACTAAATGCAGCTACTTCCTCAAATAACGTATTATAAAGTGTGTTATAAAATGCATTAGTAATAAATGCTGAACAGATGATGCGATGAGAATCTGTTGCAAAGGATATTGTGAGGCGTAAATTGTATTAAACCATGCATGTGCATCTTTAATACATGAATTTAAGTTGTTATCTACCATCCTATAAAGTGGCTTATACATTAATAAATAATAATAAATTATTTATAAATGGCACCTTAATATAGGGTGTTACCAAAGCAGAAAACATTATAAGTTAGCAAAGTGATTTTTTATCGCAGTATAAATGTGACATCCACCATATCCCGCTAACCTTCCTGAATATTTCTATGACTCCATCTAATGCAGCTAATGCAATTTCTGTAGCCTGTAGTTACTACAAAGTGAAATTTGCAGTACCTTTTTATTGTGCCCCAAGGAAAGGCCACTGATCTTCGTCTCGGGAGATGTGACAGCTCTGTTGCGCGAGCGGTAGCGACGCGTGTCCCTTCAGTGCTTGGGCACTGCCGAGCCTCAGCGTGGGCAACAAAAGGGAACTTTGGTGCATCTGTGACACTGTGGGCAGTGAAGGGACAGGTTTGACAAAGCCCTGTTGTGAAAGGCTCTCAAGGCCTGATCAAACCTGCCAAATCTCATTGGCGTGATGGGTGGCCACAAAGGTGCTCTCTTTGGCAGGAGTCACAAACAATAAGTTATTTTTCCTGTGGCAGGTGATGAAAACTGTTCTTCTATAAATCCTAGATCTATCAATGCCACCTGTCATAAAATCACCCTTGAAAAGCACCTTTTCATGCCTTACATTTTTTGAAAGAAGGTGAGCTTTGTAGGAAAAAACCCCCAGAACTAACAGATGAAACAATAAAAATAAGTAAAGGGTGAAATCTGGCACTTTCAGCTTGTGTTTGTGCTAGTCCAGCTGGGAAGTACAACTTCTCTGCAGTCATGAAAACAGAAAAGCTTGAATTATTATTTTTTTCAGAATCATCTGTTTTCCTTAAAGTTGAATTATATGTTATTAGGAAAAAGAAAAATGTCTAAGGTGAACTTACTAGAACTAGTCTTATAATTTACTAGGTGTCTTACTCTTCTACCTTCTACCTCTTCCCTCTCTTTGTAAGCCCTCATCCAAATTCCAGGAGATAAATGAACTGGTGGAAATTTAACACACAGGAGGCTTGATTTTGCTCTGAGACTCCTCCACATGGTTAAAATCCCTTTTAGCTCTTTAGGGATTTAGATACTAAACTAGACCTGCCTGGAGAATGGGATTTTGGCCCAGATCTCGAGCTATTTAACTAAAAAAATGGTGGTGTGTTATGAAACGGGACCTTCTGAGAGGTCAGTCCCTATCCCTGAAGCCTCAGTGATCACCAGTGCTCACAGTCAGTGAGGTAAAATCTGCCTCCTGTGTTTGGAAGAACACAGACATATTGAACCTGTATTTTCCTCATTATCGGGGAAAAAAAAATGAAAGTGTGGTGCTTTTTTATTTTATTCCATGCTAGATTTGAACACCGGGGCTGTGAACTCAGTGTTCAGTAGGTGAGAAAAATCTGTTAAAGTTACATTTTCTGTCTGTTGCATAAAACTTAAATGCAACAGTAAATAAACAAATCTCGTAAAGCCTGAAAACAACAAGAGCTGTCAGTGTTCAAAATCTTATAACCTCATTTCCTAAACCCAAATTTTGCACATCAAAAAAAGCTAAACTGGCATGCCTATCTCATAAAGTAAATGCAATGCTTATTTCCTTTGTAAATCACTTAACCAGATATAATTTTGATAGTGGAAAGGGACTAATACAAAAAAAAGATTCATTAGAAGCCATTTGTTTACTGATTTTATTTTATTTTTCCAGTTTTTGTTTACTTTGGAAAAGGGGGGAAATCAACCATCAATTAAATAATGTAGGAGAAGCGATGTTCATGTACGATAGTATGAATTACAGCAAAGCATTTTTATTGTTAGCAGGAAGATGATGTGACTTAACAAAAAGATTAATGTTCCTTTGTATTCTAAAGATATTAATTTATTAATTATTAAATACTGTACTTGGAGCAAAAATTTAGACTAAGCATCATTATAAGAGGAATGACATTTCACAAAACAAAGGCAACAGGAGAGAGGAAAATGAGAGCACCTCTAATCATCCCTCTTTTCATGACTATAGGACAGCATTTAGAGGAGATTTAAAATTATATTTGCCTAAATCTTTAACAATGTTTTAATCAAAGGACTGGCAATAGCTAAAAGGAGATTTTGCTGCTCCTGTGTTCGACTAGGTGCAGGACTCACTGTGGCAACTTTGCTGTTGCTTTGCATGGAGAGGACTGGGATCCATTGCTTTGCTTTCTGGTGAAGTGGGTGACAAAATCTCAAGTTATTGGAAGTAATAGAGCACAGCAATTAAAGCACACAGAGGAGAGATTCAGAAAATGAGATTGTTTACAAATACTACTGAAAATGCAAGTTTGCATCCCATGTAGCTAAATCATTAGCTTTTGCTGCTGTCTTGCTCATTTGTGGTCCTGGCTGTAATACACTTTTTTTTTTACATCATTCTTATGAATTCGACTAAAGTTTAAATTAAGGACATTGTGATCTAAATGAATCACAGCTCCCTTATTTCTTACCAGCATTAAATTCTATTATCAGTTGGTCTTTCTGACCAAGAAAATGTAGTCAGTTTATTCCCTCATAGTTTACTCAACAGAGGTTATTTTAACCTCAGGTTATTAGCCCATCTGCAAAGTAATTTAGTGAGTGAAAATGCTGCTGAAATCCATATTCATGTTTAGGAAGATTTCATCTTAGCAGACACTTGTATCAATTTACAGCATAACCCCCTCCAACAACATTGATATAACATAATTGCTCTGACTGCAAAACACAAAGCAAGGACGTGGAGAGTTCAGGCTTCCCAGTCACCTTAACTTACTCTCTCCCAGTGTCTCTGGGGGTTGCATAAGCTGGAAAGCCAGCTCTGTAGCAGGGAAGTGTTTAGGCCAGAATGAATTTCCCCATAGATTTCCTGGAGTTCTCATGGGTTTCAGTGGGTACTCCAAGAGTGATGGGCAGTTTCAGGCTCGATGGATCTGAGCGGTTTAGCAGGGAATTTTCATCAGAAGCTTCACATTCTATGCCATACCCATGAGTTCATAGACACACTGTGGTCAGAACTGAAATTCTCCAAAGGATAAGCTTTCATAGAATCATAGAATGGTTTGGGTTGGAAGGGACCTTAAAGATCATTTTGTTCCACTCCCCTGCAATGAGGAGGGAGACCTTCCACTAGACCAGGTTGCTCAATTCATATTTATTTCCCCTAGAGAAAAAGAGACTGACTCAAATAATTATTGCACATAGCAGAAGTGTGTTCATCTTTCCAACACCACAAGTATCCCATCCTTTCTGGAGAGGGAGATGCACATACTTGTACTTTTCTTCTGCTTATTACAAAATCAGAGCTGTAAACAAACTCCAGAGTACTGCAACAGCAGCAAAATTATACTGTGTGTTCGCTGGGTGCACAGAAGGATCCAGGTTCTGCTGTTGCATATATTTTTGTACAATCATAGAAATCAGAGATGGTAAAATCCTACAGAGTTCACTATTCCCATCTTCCTGCACAATCTCTCTAGGCTTTTCATTGTTTTTTCTCCCTTCAGTGCTCCATGATGGTTTTCCTGAGGAAAATATTCTGTAGCCCAGCAATGTTCTCTATCAAAAAACTATTTTTGTTTCTTTGTCTACATGTTAATCTCTTCTTTTAATCTCATCATGTGTTTCCAGAATTTCTCAACTCTTTCTGCTGGTGGAATAAAGCTGCTCTTCTTTGTTAAAGCATTTTTAGACTCAAACTGTCCTTGTGGGTAAATTTTTTTCAAAGAAAGCAAGATTACCCACTTTGAGAAGCCTGTGTTGTGTGTTCCTGATGGGTTGCAGAGCTGCCTGTGTGGTGCAGATCTGGGCATTGCATGGAGTCCTGGAGAGGACCTAGGTCCCATAGCCCTATTTCTAAGAGTGTTGGAATATTAAAAGCTCATTCATTTCCTCCACAATTTGAATTTTTTTTTCTTTAATATACCAGTGCTTGGGTTTTTTTCCAACTTTGTAATTTTTGCCATGCAAATATTAGCTGACTAAATTTCACAACATCTTTGTAAAGTCAAGTCTCAATGCTGCAGTTTTGATCTGTTATTAAAAAATTGGAAAGACTAAGCTCTTGTCAGAGGCCAGGCAGGAAATTTGAGGCAGAGGTGGGGAAAAAGAAATCCAAGCTCTTTTCTTCCAGGGGTTTAACCACAAGAACATCCTTCTGTTTTGAAGAGTATATTTCTTCTGTTAAAAAAAATTAATAATAATAATAATAATAAAAAAGGCACAAAGGCACACAGGACTGTCAGTTTTAGTGGAGCTTAACCATCGTGGTTTTATGGTTTGGCAAATGGAGAACATAATTACAACTCCAGCACTGAAAACTTCTAGAGACTACGCCTGCAAATCACTTGACCAGGATCTCTTTGCTTCTTTTAACCTAAATAGATTCTTTTCCTCCCATCTCAAAGGCATCCTGGAGAACACACATACTTTAGTCTTTAATAACAACATCAGAGAAATTCAGCGAGCAGTCTTTGGAAAGCTGAATCTGTGGCTGATGCTGGACTGCCCACTCTTAACGCTATAAAATCTGTGTTCTGTATCACTAGTGATATTTTTAAGGTAACAATGGCTTAAGAGCAGCAGAGAAAATAGTTGTATCAAGCAGATAAAGTATGTGGCTATCACTCCACCCCTTCCCCAAAAGGGAGTTAGCGGTGCTTTGTACTGTTAAGAGCAGTATTTTTATTGTTGAGTGGGATGTGCAGCAGCCCAATCTACAAAGCCTACTCTGAACTGCATGTGCTTTGCCAGAACTGCTGCACAGGCAGAGTCCCTGGAGAAGGAGCTTCTATGGCAAATGAGGATTATTGTGCTTTACACCAACTCCCAGCAACGTAAATGATACAGGCAAACAAATCTGCTCTTTGAATTACTTGCATCCATATGGAGGAGCAGGGGAGGCAGAGCTGTGTCACTCCAGGATGCGTGGACTGACACTGAGAAGTATCAGCCCTCGTGCTGAGCTCTTTCTGGGTGTCACACATGCCCTCTAAGCCTTTTCTTTTTTTTTTAAGAGCAAGAAATGATAATTTGTTTGGAGAAAGGAGATAGCTTGTCTTAGAGATACGATGTGTGTTCTTGTCTAATTTCTGTCCTTTCCAGTTGCATCAGTTTAAATTTGCATTTGGAAAACCCACAAAATTTTTCCTTTAAAGTCAATGACTCTTCAAGAGATTTGGCAAAGTAAGCATTGAAAATAGCTGGTCCATGTGTCTGCATCTGTGTTTTGATCTACTATATGCTACACTAGACTGTTTTTCAAAGCATTTAATTGTTTTTAAAATTATGTTCTAATCTCAGAACCTTATTTCTGAATTAAGACACCCCAAGAGTGGTTATTTAACAGTACCAGGGTATATAATGAGCTCTTTTCAGTGATATCAGCAGCTGTGCTACAACAACCTATCACTTTAACTTGATCTATTCTTGTTTTATCTGATAACTGTCCCCATTTGTGAAAAGTCAGGCCATATTCATGTTGATTTTTTTTTTCCTTTCCAGAAACCGGGATATAAACCTGAGTGTGTGGATTTGTGTGGTGCTCGCATTGAGTGGACCTCAGAGAAATCCAGCAGAAAGAACGTCTTTCAGGTAAGAGGCAAAGCATTCCACTGCTCGTTTAAGTCTGAACTCTGTGAAGAGGTAGGTTTTATTTCCTTGGTTTTAATAACTAGAGCCTGATTTAACACAGCACTTTTCTTACCAGTACAGGAGTGTAACACTTTATCCAGCATCGGTTTACTATTTTTCTAAGAGAAGGATTTCTGATGACTGAGTCTCCTAAACACTTGAGAACCTGTTGATTTATTGATTAATGCTCTATATTCAATTTGTTTTTAAAACTTAGTAGGTAATTGCTTTGGGTTCAGGCCTACAATCTTGACCTAGAGGACTTCCATAAACACAACTTCTTCAAACTGCTTATACAAGCACGGCTCCAACGCAGTGTGGTTACTCTGTTTATTTTTATTGCTGCTCAGGGTCCTCAGACGGTGATGACCCAGGTTCACTTCTGCAAGGGGAGGGGAGGATTTTAAAAGCTTGCCTCTGTCAGGGCCAGCAGAGAAGGACATGTATTTCTCACAGGACTATTCTTCATTGATGGAAAATAATATTATTTAATTCCTTCATCCAAATCCCATTGAATTGAAAGGGAGGATCAAGGCCCAAGAAGATGAAAGGAGGGGAAAAGCATTACTGCAAGGTTAACATTCCAGGATCTAGGGGCTAGAATAGTTTATTGCAACATCTTCAGGTTTTGGACATAATCCAGCTCCCATGAATATCAGTAGAAAGGATTTGTTGTTTTTTTCTGTTTCACTAAATGTTGCATCAAGCCACATCAAAATATTATTCTCTATGAGCCGAGTTGTTTCCCAGAGCTCTAACATTTAAAATGCTCAACAATGCAAGCAATAAAGGGGGGAGAGACGCAGAAGGGAACATGTCAGGGTCAAGATCCTGTTAGTTACCAGAGAGTCCTTTGGCATCCTCACCAATGAAACACGCTGGAGGAACCAACTGTGTCTGGGTCTGGGGTGGAAGAAAAAATAAAAACCACTACACATAAGAAAACCCCTAAGGGCCTGTACGTGGCTTCTTGAAAAGAAACCTCTTTGGGTCAACTGGGTGTTACAGCAGCTTTTTCACGGTTTATTTTTCTAGACATCTTTCTAAAGCACATGCAATATTTAGAAATATTCCTCTTTTCCAAGACAGCGAGACGTATGCTTCTATACCCCCCACATCTTTCAGGTTGTCTTGAGACAACACTTGGGGCTTTGTCATTTCCTAGGTATTTTTAGAATAAATATTTTGGTTTTGCTGTCAATCTTCAGCTTTTTCACTTGGAATGTGATTAAGTATAACCTTAGCCTTCACTCCTGCAACCCCCTGAGCACACTGACAGGTCTTCTGAGCTTCTAGGGTTTATTTCTCATTTTGCAGTAAGCAAAATTCCCGTTTGGAAATGCGTTTCAGAGCGGTGATTCATTGCAGCTAATACATTTCCAACGTAAAGACAAACGAAGCTCTGTTATTGATTTACCAAACTGGTGGTACGAAGGCTCTGCGATGCATTTTCTTCTCACTTCTGTTCGTGTGAGGTGTAACTCCACTGAATCAGAATAATGTGAGAAAGGAAACTCATGCACTACTGTTTGAACCCATTAAAATGTGTCTTCATCAAGCCAATAAGTGAGTGGGAGAGACATTAAGAACTAAAAGCATGGGAGGAAGGACATATGTTAAGACACATTTTGAAAAGGGATGGATCATTGTTTAGACAGAGAGCTACAAGAAGATTGTGCCAGATGGTAAGAGCGAAAGAGGAGAAGGCTTTGGCACCAGTAGTGGTGACATTTTGGGAAAGGAAGGGACTGAACAAGACTGGTGCTACATGAGCAGATAGAGTGGGAAGGGGACTGGAGAGGCAGCGAAGATTTGTGAGATAGTCTGGAGGGAATCCAAGGGGAATTCGAAAGCGGAGAGGTCAGTTTGTACCTGGAAACTGAATATTTCAGGAAACACTTCTTCTGATCTACTTATCCATTGTGGGTGGGAATAAAATTGATAATGTGTGTCTACTTATTCATAGGTTTGTTCAAATGAAAACAACATGGGTGACTTTCTTTAATCCTTTATTTTTTTTGCAACCTAAATATAGATGCATTGCATTGCTATTTGATTAAATACATTAGCTGCTTAACTCTGAAATGATCAGAAATAAGTGTAATTATATCTTCAAAGCATGACATCAAAACATAGTTGGCATTTTGTTTCATTACTTGCTAATAAAACCTTTATTTCCGATTCAAGCAGAGCAACGGTTGCTTTGTCCTAATGTGTTGTATTAGGAGTAGGTGCAGAATTTTGAGTTTGATTTAGCCAGGGTGCTCAATTTGAGTTCATGAATTATAGATCATAAATGGAAAATGACTATTGAAATTTTGGGTTGAAGAAAAAGAAGGAAATCTTGGATTTAAAATCTAAGCAGATGACAGTTAATGGATAGCAGCAAGGAGATGGAGCATAGGAGCATCATAAAGAAAAACTAATTGGAAACATGATCTATGTAGGGAGAAAAAAAAGAGGAAACTGCAAGTAAATGATATTCAGGCAGGAAGATTTGGGTTTCTGGTCTTGATCATGATGTTTTCAGCAGTGTTACTACTCTCATTTTAATTGAGCTACTCCCTTTTTAACAGGATAAGTCTGATCTGTCTCACACTATCCAATTTGTGCATGCAATCTATTTCTGTTCTTGGTGAACACATTACGTGGGGGTTTTTCTCCCTCAACTTTTCCTTAATAGTAACTGAAAATATGCACATCTCATAAAATATAACCTCATTTCCTTCCCTTTATTTTACTGATCATGTAGCTGGCACCAAGGAAAAGACCTGGTTAGAAACAGCTTCCCATGATGTGGGGAAAGGTAGCAGTTTGCAGTGAGACACGGTGCTGTTTGTTCTTGCTGGCTGAGTGATGTGATGCACTAGGTCTTCATCGAAGGAGTGCTGAATAAAAGAAGATTTATGTTCAAATCACATGCTTTAAATATTTCTGCTAAGTGCTAGTTTGCTCTTTGGTGTTTAGCCTGAAATTTAAAGCACTGAGGATTAAAAGGATTACAACATAATCTTAAATAATCCTAAGTGTCATTTACAGAGAGATGGTTGTAATAACTAAATAAAACCATGTTAAGGGATGGCAGTGTTGTCAGTCAGCAACTGGAACAGAAACAGCGCCTATGTCACTCTGTCGTTCTCCTCTCGCCTTTTTTTGGCTTAGTTTGATATTGGGAAGGTGCGTTTTGATGTGGGTTATCAACAAAGAAAATAACTTAATGGACTGCTTTTCAGTCAGTACTGATATGGTTGTTGAAACACCAATAACTAGGATAATTTGCAGATTTTTTTCCAATATTCCATATTTTCTAGTTCTAGTAAACTTTTCAACTGGATCTTATTCTTTCCCCTGTTTTACTCAACCTCTACTCTAAGTCAAACAGCCTTTTAATTTCAAATTCAGCCCAGACCCCATGGAAGATGTGCTCTTGACCTCTGGATTTTTAATTCTGGAGGTTCATTAACACAAAGTCCTGTGGTTGTACACTGTTTCCTTGACGAGGTTTTGGGAGATTTCTCTCAGATAATTCAAAAAGGAAAGGAAAAATAGGAGAGAGGTGAAAAGTACAAAAAAGGTCGCGGGCAGCATATTTATGAATCGGTGAAGCTGCTTTGTTCTCTTAATAGCACCATTCATTTAACTAACAGGCATTTTTTGGTTTCTTTAGTCACAATTTTACCCTGTTCACCAAGTTCACTTTTAGGAAGGTTTCATATGAGGAATTTCTGCAGTTCTATGGCTGGGCTCTTGCCACAGATCCGGTGTGATACCATTTTTTGTTTCAATGCACTGCAGCTGTAAGGGGTTACTCAATCATACACAACTAAGGAATGTAAGTGTATTTCACAAATAGAGAAAGCTCTGTAAGACCTACAGTATTTCAGCAGCGAGACAGCTGAAAGTACAACTGCACCTATGTGTAATATGAAGGAATTTATCTTGCAGCTGTTTCATATATAATAACATTTATGGCGCTGATCCTGGGTAACTCCCTTGTCCTTGAAGCTCTTCAGCTTTGTCCAGGCGCATAATCTGAATGATAAGCTATTTTGTTCTACATACTGTAGGATCAGGATAGTATCTGGATGCCTCCCAGGAATGGTTTAAGTCACCACTTTTTTGCCATGGGAGGGATCATTTTTATTTCCACGATCTCTCTGGAGGAAGCACTGAGAGCGTGATGTGGAGGGGCTTGGGTTGGGATTGGTATTTGGGTTTCTTTGTGTGTTTTTAAATATAAATGCTGCACAGAGGAGGGAAATCTAAAAAAGCCACCTTGCAGTCTGATGGTGGTCCTTATCGGCAGCTGGAGCATGTTCCCACCCAAAACCTATCCCAGAGTTAGTCCCATTTCCTGAGCCTGAGAAGGCTCTTGCTTGCAGCTCCGATGAGTTGTGCAGGAACCTTTGCTGGCTTTGAATTTGCCGTGCATTAGGTGGAACTCCTGTGATCTTAAAACACAATTTTGTCCACTTCTGGACCTCACTGCTGTGACTGGGGTTTAATTTCTATCCCAGAGACCCCTGAGTATGTTACTGCCTAATTAAAAGGCTTTGCCACGTCACACCACCTTATCAGGTGGTGTCAGCAAGAGGTTCTTTAACTAAAAAAATTGTAATTAATTTTTTTTTTAAAAAGCCCAAGAAATGGTCTTCATCATCATCTTCAAAAGAAGCATTACCAGCAATTCGAAGGAGGTGAGACCCCACTTTGAACACCTGCAGTGCCAGACAAGGAAATGGTTTCCCACTGCCAGAGGGCAGGGATAGATGGGGTATTAGGAAGGAATTGTTCCCTGGGTGGATGGAGAGGCCCTGGCACAGGGTGCCCAGACAAGCTGTGGCTGCCCCATCCCTGGAAATGTCTAAGGCCAGGCTGGATGGGGCTTGGAAGGTGTCCCTGCCCATGGAATGAGATCAATTAAGATCCCTTCCAATCCAAACCATTCTGTGATTTTTACATAAGTACTCTCTTTTTATTGCTGTAAGTGGGAGACCTTGAAGACAACAATGTGGAACAGCCTCACAATTGTGTTTCTAGTTCTCTCTTCTAACTGTCTTGTTAATGACCTTATTGGCAAAGCTCCTGCCAAAATATTCAGTAAAACCTGATCAATGAATGCACAAAATCTTCTGACTTCTCCATACATCTACTGTTGCCTTTTGTAATCTAAATCCAAAAAAACCCTTGAATGCATTTTTTTTCATGTATTCAGTTGCCTTTTTTCTTAATTTCTTTAATTTTGAATGTCACATAAGATTTAATGTATTTTTTGGTGATCAAAACAGAAAAGTAAGAGTGAAAATACCTAGTGTAAGAAGAAAACCAGCCTTGATTGTGAGGAAAGTTTTGCAGGAAGTAGAAAATTGCACACAATATTAATTTTAAACCTTATACAGCTGAGAAGTCACCTTGGCTTCTAAAGACTTTATTATGATACTCTGAAGTGATGAGGAGGAGAGACCTTTAGAGATCCTTGGTAATTTTATTTTTTATTATTTTATTTATATATTGTGTGTGTGTGAAAAAGGCAGATCTAACTGTGACCACTTCACCTGTGTTGACAGTAGCTACTCTTGAGACCCAAGGAGGTGTTGAGGTGTCCCCAGTTAGTAAAGAGCATAACAGGCAGAAAAATCAGCTGAGAAAGGAAAAGATCCTTATGTAATTGAAATTAAGCAAGAGCCTGGTAACTGGAGCACTCTGGAATATGCAGTTCTACCCTTGTTTCAGAAGTGCTGGATGAGAAATGGTCAGGCTTTGACCTTCTCTCACCAGTGTCTCGCTTTTCAATCTGATTTTACCCGTGTTAGCCCAAAGACAGTATATGGAAAATGAACTGGAATTCAGACCACTTGGTAATCATGTACACAGAAATTCTTCATGTGGTTCATGTTCTAAGGAATATCAGGTAATAAAATCAGTTTCCCCAAAAAAAAGTGATGGAAAGAGAGACAGATGCCATTACTCCTGTGATACAAGAAAAGTTTTACACTTTGGACAGGAACATAAAAACTGTAGGGCCTTGGACTTCATATGTGTAAGACACCTTAAAGAAAATTAAAAAAACTTTTCTATAATATATACCAAAATATTTTAGTATTTTGATATTTCAGTATTGGAACGATAATCAATTTGGAAATAAACAAGCAATCCACAGGAAGGCATTTGGGTGACAGCAGTGAGCATTTAAAAAGTTTGGGAAACTGAGTCTTCAACCTCTGTAATAGAATTTCAAGGAACTTCTCTATCAATTTAACCTCTGTAATGGAATTTCAAAGATTTCAAGGAACAGCAGCTTTATTCATGAAAAGTTAAGGTAGGGGTGCCACAAAGTTGCTGTGGTTTCTGAGTCTGCTTTGGGGTAACACAACCCCCTGAGTCATGTCAGAAAGACCTTGTGTATTTTGTGGCTAGAGAATCAGAGCATTAATATGTTGTTATTATTAAAAGAAAAAATTAAAATTTTAATTACCATTTTTTTAATGATGTGGAAAGGTTGTTATTTTGAGCAATAATGAGGTCCACTCCTGATAAGCAATATTTTGTTAACCTGGCTTCTTGAAGAAAGATTCAAAATTCTCAAAATAACTTTGGTTGATTTGTAGCTAAATATGATCTTACCTAGACAAGTCCTTTTGGTTTTTTCCAATTATTGTCCTAAAAAAAATTTCAGGAAAAAAAATCAGTTGAAAAGTGTAACTTCACCAACTCGTGGAGGTCTTGGAAAGGCTTGAAAGCCTGGCTGGAGCAGAAGCTTCCCTGAGCAGGGTGCTGTGGTGCTGCTGTGGCACTGCACATCACCTCCATGTGGTACCCACTGCAGGCCATGGTCTGGGATCTCCCTAAATGCTGGAGAACTCCAAAATCCAATTGAAAAACAATCCTAAGTTTTCCATGAAACCAGGCTGATTTAAAAAACTCACAACCCATATTCCCCCAGTCTGATATTACGTGTACATAGAGGCCTGTCTGCTAAAAGTGATTAGTATAGTATCTCACCATGC
This sequence comes from Gymnorhina tibicen, assembly GCA_013399875.1. NCBI lineage: Eukaryota > Metazoa > Chordata > Aves > Passeriformes > Artamidae > Gymnorhina > Gymnorhina tibicen. The sequence goes on from VXAZ01005100.1 coordinate 5,201,709, forward strand.
TTTTTAAGAGCCCCTCTTTTGGCATGTCCAAGTGCTGATATGTGAGTTCCTGTGATAGGTACGAGTGTCTGTGTGTGCTCATACACATGTGCTTCTCAAGAAATTATCTGAATCACTTAGCCTGTGACAGCCACGCTGCAGCTTTCACAAGTGCAGATGTTATTTGTCCATCAGAAAAGAAAATATTTATTTCAAGCCACAGGCATTTTCTTTGCTGCAGAAATAAAACATAGCAGCAGTTAATGCTTAATGTGCGTGTGACATAATTTTGTCAGGGACAGAAGCACGGCTGAGCACAAGGACCTGGACAAATCGTGAGAGAAGAGGAAGCACCTCATGCCTTGGAAAATGCCGAGAAATGAGAAATTTGAGAAAGCAACCCGGGCAGCGTGACAGAGGAGCAGCTTATTTTTCCCATTGTTTTTTTTTGGCCAAATTCACAGCGGGTTGTGCAGTTTGAGGTTGGGGGGGATGGGGGGGGTTGCGATATTATTTTATTTTGCATCTGAAGGAGCGAGCGGCGCTCTGCAGCTCCCGCATGCGAAATGGGCTGCAGCCTCTGCTGCATTATTCATAAACATATTGCTGCCATCTCGTGGGCAGCGCACGGGCGGGCAGGGATGCGGGCAGGGATGCGGGCAGTGGATGAGGGCAGGGATGCGGGCAGAGATGCAGGCAGGGATGCGGGCACGGATGCCCAGTCTGTGCCCGGTGCCACCAGGGCTCTCCCTTTCCCACCCTGCAGGGCACAGGGTGCAGGTCGCTCTGCACCCACCGCGGTGACACTGAGCATTTTTTTAAACATCTTTCAGCGCAAATCGGTGCCTGGCTGAGTCATTCAGCCTGTTAACTGGTCTAGTGGAAGGTGTCCCTGCCCAGGGCAGGGGAATTGGACTAGGTGACCTTTAAAAGTCCCTTCCAACCCAAACCATTCTACAATTAACATTTATTTAACTGGTTTCTGAATCAACTAATATATATTTATTTATAATATTTTTTGGTCAGGAATAATACTTCCATAACCCTGTGTTCTCTAAATTATTCCTTAGATAGTACCTTCGTGTTTTTAAATGGTGATTATCTTCTGATCAGATGATAGGGAAAAGGTAAATAACTTCACAAGGGCGAGCTGGTGCAAGATAAAGCATCTAATGAGAATTATGGCTACAGATATTCAGTAGGGTGAACTTGATAAAACACCTCTGATGTGAGTGTGGCTCTTGGTGCTGTGTTTTGTGCACTCATGACCTGGGGAAAATGGTATTTTCTTAGTTCTGGCAATCAACAGCTGAAAGGAAAATGTAAGAAATGGAAAAGAAGCCTAGATTTCCTGATTCTTTGGTATTTTAAGGTTTAGTGCTTCTCCTAAGTGAAAACAGTTTAATTAAGTTAAGATCATTATGATTTTTCATAATTTTTTTAACTTAATGTAAGTTAATATGAAGAAAAAAAAGTATCTTGATAGGTGCCCAAGCATTCCCTTAATTTATCAAACTCTTGGAAATAAAAAAACAAAGAGAAAATGAATCCTAAATGAACTCACTCAGAGATAATCAAATCTGACTTGTTTACATGTTTGGTGCTGGTATTTCTGAATTCAGCCACTACATTTTTTAAAATCTTGGCGAAGCCACTTGACTCCATTTTTTTGTGTTTCTCTTTAATGACTGAGGCAGATATTTGGAACTGTCTGGGCATGGGGAGCCTTGGCTGTCCTCTCTCTGAATTTGTGTGCAGAGGGATGCCGGAGGAGAGGTTTGGGATTCACATTTTTTTGTGTAGGAGGGATTTCTTTGGGGAGAGGAAGTTTTTTGGATGCTTCAAGGTGTTATATGGACAATGGGAGGCAATTTAAATGCAAGGGGAGAACTGCAGGCAGTGACCTGCCCTCTCTTTTAGCTACTACACCTCTGGTTTTCAGCAGAGCAGGAATTCCTAAACTGTGATTCATGGACCGCTAATGGGATGGGGAGACTTTTTTGAAATGGTAATGCAAGACTAGTCTGCCTGAGAAGACATTTAAGGTAGTTCCCAGATGAAAGGAAAACCCACAGGAACGTTTTCCACAAGGGACCCTGACTTTTCAAACCTCCTCCTCAAGTTTATTGATTTTGAGGATGCGCCTCCAACTGATCCCAGTTAGAGACTATTTTTATGTGGATTATGGGAGTTGTTAGAAATTCGAGATTTAGTTCAAGGGCTGGATTTCTTGAATTCTGGAGTGTTGGGGTTTTTTACTGTTATGAGGTTTTATCGTTTATGGGCTTATTTTTATTTTTATTTTTTATTTTTCCTTTCATAACTTCTACTCCGATTTGGGGTAAATAAATTCCCAGGAATTTCAGCCACTACATCTGCAATTGCATCTATAAAACACAGTGATCCAAAAAGTTTAGCAAACATTTTCTTTGGCAAATGAAGTTGCAAGGAGGGGATGTGGTTTGTTTACCATTTCATTTAGAAATAGTCTATCAAACTTATCAGAATACTTTAACACTTAAAATCCAGAGCAATTCAGTCACCCCCTCCCCTATTTTTTTTTGTCCTGATAATAATCATGGTTGCTACAAATGCTTTTTTAAATTTTTATTTTAATATATTTAAAACCTAGAATGTGTTTAGCTTCCCCCAAGTCAAAGAGTTTGCAGGTAAATTCTCACAGATTGAGCTTTAAACTAATTTTTCCGGAGGCAAAGTGTGCGTTTGTACACATGAATATTTGCATGAGAGCACACTTTAATTTGGGAAAATGGGAGCCAGTTACTGTGATTCTCTTAAGTAATAGAATAATTATTATTATTTTCTATTATTTGTACATAGTCATCACTAGGTGGAGGCATACTTTACATATTCTATTGAACATGTCATCTGTTATGGACTGAGATGAATTGCACTGATACTGCAGAGTTAAGTGAATGATCCCATCTTTACCCTGAGCTGTTGAAATAACCTGCTCCTAGCCAGTGCCCAGCTCTCAAGCTGACTACTGTTTCGACCACTGCTGCCGCTGAAAAACAATTAATCCCGGACAATTTTTTAGTCACGTGCTGCCAGAGATGCCTTGAATGAATTCAGAAAAATTGTTAATGTGTGATAAAGTTAAAAGGAGAAAACAAAGCGGGGCTGTGGAGCAAGAGATTGAAAGGACAAATATCTATTTATTTCAACATCCCACATCCCAGTACTTAAATCAATACACAGTGGATTGACTGGGTTGTTCACTTCTCTTTTTAGTTGTGGTAGCAAAGTCCATTCCCAGCCCATCCATACCTTCCTTATGGGGTTGCCTGTTACAGACTCTGCATGTTGGGTTTTGACTGAGGGTTACAAGACCTCCACTGATGTTAAAACACTAATTTCACCCAAACTCTCCGGATTTACACCGGGGTAGATCATACATGTCTGTGCATGTATAAATAGCACCATGATTATGCTTCCTTTCTGTGTTTTTGAGCTGATAGGGCGGAGTCTGAGCGAGGTGGTCCTCGGCTGGCACAGCCCAAGCCCTCTTTGAGAGGCGACAAAAGGAAACTTCTGGGTGCGAATGTGGGAGTCTGAGATAAGAACTGTATTTCTCCATGCTGGGAATACTGTGTTGTGACTCTGCAGCTTCTAATACCCCCTGACTTTTACTGTTGGAGAAAGAAGGCTCATGGTGCAAAGATTATAAAGAAAAAAGACACTTTATTGAGGAAATAATACTCATCTTTTCGGGTATGACAAGCGTTGTCTTCTAACCACGCTGAGAAAAGTGGGGTAAATACATTTTTACATCTTTGTCATTTCAATATATGTCAGAGAATGCAGTCAGGATTGTTGAGAGAGATTTCCTGAGCTTTCCAGCTTCTTCTGCACCCCCAAAATGTCGCAGTGGCCATTGCTATGACTCCCAGCTTTGTCACCTGACTTGGGATGCTCTGCCCCCGATGAGCCTGGACTTCTCCGTCCCATGGCACAGAGTCAACCAGTTCCACCCTGAATAGACCCTTTCATGAAGTGTAACAGAGCTTTAAAAACACTCTAGTACACCTGAAATATGCCCCCCTTTTGTTTGGTTTGTTGTTCGTTTTTTTTTTCCCCCTGTATATTCTATTTTATTTTTTTTTAATGATTTGGAATCACACTTTTAATAATTATATTCACAATCTAAAATTAAATAAACATTGTGTTTAGTGATCTAGGAATTGCCAACCAGCACTCAAGAAAGTATGTCCAGCAATTTATCAGCGTGCAGAAAATAATTATGGCAATATTTTGAAATGCATTGGTTGTAGTTTTGTTTTGATTTATAGAATGTAAATAATCAGTTTTGATTCTTCTGTTTCAAATGACTTTTTTGGAAGTAAGGCTTTTGAATAAGAGTAACAAGCTGTTACTCCTGGGAAATTCTGTAGTGGTATGTCACTGGCATTTGAAAAATGCACACCTTCTGAGAAAAAACAGGAAAATTCTGTCAGACAGACTGATGGGAATTCCCAAGTTTGGAAATGCAAGTCCTGTTGGAAAACAATGGCAGCTCAATTCAGCTAGGGCTGCAGTTGGAGTGAAAAGGAACATGTTTTCACCATTGCATACGTTTTTCTTCTTTTTCTTCTTCCCTTTTTTTTTTTTTTTTTTTTTTTTTTTTTTTTTTGTGCGTGTGTGTGTGTGTATTTTGTTTTGTTTTGGATTTTTCTTGTTTTCATTCTGGAAACAAATATTCTACATGATCAGTTAAAAAGTGCAAAGTAAGGAAAGAGAGAGAGTAATGTGTGTTGGAACATAACAGAGACTTTACCCATGTAGAGAAGTGTGAAGAAATATGGTAAAATTGAATGTAAACAAAGAAATGGGGAAAATGAATGTGAGAGTGAAGAACTGTGTGCAGGGAGTAGGAAGAATGTAATCCAGTAGTAGAGATCAAAGGAAGGGAAGCCAATTTTTTCAAATATTCCATAATAACTTCGATGCAGCAAGGTAAAGGATCTGAACAAAGGGTCAAAACACCACAAATGGGGGAAAGGCGAAAACATTACACACAGCGAGGAGTGCGCAATTTATTGTCATTATTTTTGTTTAGGATCAATTATTCTCTCCATCTCCTGGCATTTCAGGACTCTTTTATAATTACCAGCAGTATTTTCTCTCCCTCTCCTGCACACACGCTCTGTCTCGCTCCCCCTTGCAGGCAACACTTCTCCTCTCGCGCAGATTTGAGGGGGTAGGAGGATCTCAGGGGTTCTTTGCAAGATGCTCGTTTCCCACCGCAGACTGTGGCATTGCCAGGACTCTTCAGGGGACTCTCTGCCAGCTATCCTTAAAAGCTTGCAGAGGAGTGGGAGAAGATTTGCATACTGCCCAAGCAGGGCCAGATTTGAACCCCCCTCTCTGCTGAATAGTTTGTTGCTGAGTGAATAATGACACCAAAATCATTGCAGCTTCTGCAGTGGAGTAGGTGCTGCGCTATGCCAAGCTATTAGGGTCTGTCCCTTATTTCTTTCCTCTCCCCAATCCTAAAATGCTCCTTTTTTATAATTCAAACAGAGTTCTTTTCACCTGCATTTCCCCCCCCACCCCCCGCCACCTTCTAATTTTACTTTTCTCTGCTCTTGTTTTCTTTTCCCTGTCCCTTTATTTGTATTTTAATAACATATTTTAAGCCATTTTTTCTCCTGTTCTCAATGTGATGACAGTGTATCCTGATGGAAAGATAATAATGCCCAAGGAGGTTTTCTTTTATGAATTCTGCTGGTGTTACTTTCACATGCACAAATATATCATCTTGATTTCTAGCTCTGGGTCATTTCATTGCTCTTGTATGTCTTGCTACGAGATGTTTCCTGTAATTAAAAGATTAGGTTAAATAGATTATTTGTGCTGCCCTGTCTACATAAATGTTCTGTTTCTCTGCCTCTAGATACTGGCTTTTGTGTTTTAAGGCAATGTTGTGTACATGGAGTTGCATCATGTCTCCTTTGTCTTTAAGCTGCTGATTTATTGGTAAGAGAAGCAATCAAAGGAGACATTTACTGCCATAGCCTCGTAGGGTCAGTGAATTAACAGGTGCCAATAAGTTCTAAGGAAGTGTTTTAATCGTTTCTAAAGTATTTAATTAATGGACTTTCTTAGAGGAGTGGTGACAGAGCAGACATAAGGCTGATAAATATTTAATGCTTGTATCTGGGGAACTTTTTCTCCCTTTCATGTAATTTGAGGTGTTTACTAATGGAAAACAAAACCTAAATTGTTGTGTAGCACGCAATCAATGCTAAGCTGCTATTAGATTGTCCAGGGTTTGGATACCTATCAGGAATTAATCTGCATGTGCTGTGATATTCTGCATTTAGAGCTGGTGTTGTTTAGAGGGGATTTTGGAACTGGGTTTCTGTGACATAGCTGGATATCTATGCATTACATATCTATGTTAATACTTACGGGCTGTTTCAAGTAGCCTCTATGAACAAAATTTATCGAATATTAAGTGTGTGCATGGCAGTTTGCTCAGGCTCTCATTGTTTCAGTAACTCCCACTTGTAGGGTGGTAGTAGAAAAGAGACTCCAGGTCCCAACGCCCTTGTTGCTCTATGTGGTGTTCAAAACCCTTTATTTAAACCATTATACTGGAAATGCCATCATTATGCTTGTAAGTTTGAGGTTATTTTTTACTTACGTACCATAATTTGTTTTTCTTCACCTTAGAGGAACATTTCCCTACCTGTTACTTTCCTAAGTTTTCACTCCTTTCTCTCTTTGAAAAAATAAAAGAAAAAAAAAGAAAAAAATCAGCTGTGTATGAGCTACATTTGATGGTATATAATTCCTCTTGCGCTTCAATTATCTTCATTCTATTTCCATGAAAATAACAAATTCTTCTTTTCCTTAATATCCCTACCTTAAGGAATGAAGTTTGTGGTACAGAAAGTGTGGCTTCATTAATTAAAGACCCTTTCTTTGCGTTTCCTTGCTCGTCTGAGCTTTGTTAAGTCACGCTCTGCTGTGTGCCCTGGCAAGTTTAGGAACGCAGAGACTCTTGAAGGAATTTATTCTATTTGTTGTTGCAGCTCAGCAGAGCTCTGATCCGCGATGCTCGAGTACACCAGGCTGTTCAGACACCTTTTGCCATTGTTAGTGCAGTTGCAGCCTTGTTATTAGGTTGTAAGAGTTAATTTTGTCATATCAGGAGGGAGAAGTGGTATTGCAGGATAGGGGACACGGCACTGACCAGCCAGTGCTCCCGCTGGTGACAGGGCCTGTGAGCAGCTCAGCTCTGCTGAGCACTTCTAATTATAATGGCAGGCTGCTGGAGTAACAAAAATGCATTTATATAGTGTCCAGGCCTCTTAACGACACAGAAAACGTAACTAAGAACATTGTGATTTTGTGGCAACATTGTTTTATAAATCCCTGAGCTATTTATGGGGAAAAGATGGAAAAGATGGCAGCATGTGGCACCTGAGGAGGGAACAGGAAGCTTCCTTAGAAGTGGCTGATCCTGAGAGTCACAAAAACAACTTCTGGAGGTGTCTCTTGTGTTATCTAAAATTTTGAACAAAATGTTTATGACCAAAAGAAATTAATCTAATCAGAATTCAGTTAATATATAGTATATCAGAATATATAGTATATACTACAGGCATGGTACAATATATTCCATACTGCACTTTTCTCCTTCCCTCACTTTTTTAGCTCTTACTTTTACCTACTTTTTCCTCTCCTCTCTGTGTTTTTATTAATATAATTGCTATTTGAAAACATTTTATGCGGCAAATATGATGTGTCCATTTTATTATTGCTGTGGATGGTTAGTGTTGGGTTTGAAGTCATCCACATTTTCTTTCCAGCTCTGTAGCATTTAGAGAAGGATGTGCTTATAATCAGTCAAGGCAAAATAATTGGAAATAGGAATAGTAATATGGCAATGGGGCAAAATAATTGGAAACAGGAATAATAATGTAGCAACAGCCAATGTATTTCTCAACTGGCCTGCAATGGTTTTGGTTTTCCACTTGACTCAATGGATGTGTACATGGCATGAGAAGGGAAGCAGGCATCTCTGTGAGTCTGATGTATGCAAACCTGGAAATGCAGTTATCACAAATGTTGATTAGATCTGCCGATGTAATTAAAAATACACATCTGCCTCTTTGAAAATGCAGCTCCGTTCTTGGGTTTTTGGTTTTAGTCTTTCAGAGACAACTGTGCCAGTCTGAGCAAGTCGTACAGTAACTTCGTTTGGACAAACTCTCACTCTGCTACTTTTTGTTCATAAATGCAGTTAACAACTTCTTTTGTACTTCTTTGAGTGTTAATTGATGTAAACAAAGTCTGCATTTTATCTAATCCCACTGAAGCTTGTTAAAATTAGAGATGTGCCAAATTATTCCAAAGCAGGTTGTAAAGTAAGTGAACCATTAGATCCACTGGCTCACAAATGGCATAGACAATGTGTGCTCTGTTTGCTTCTTTTTCAGGGACTGTTTATGTCAGAACTTTCAAATCACAGGTTTTTTTGCATCTTTAACATTGTGTTTAGTTAATCTGTATGGCAGAAATATAGTACAAGCAGCAGGGCTGAGCGTGAAGGCTGAAGCTATTTCTAGAAAAGTCCATATATACTCTCCTAATTGAGCATACCTAGCAATCAGCTCTGCTAATTTCTATATCCAGCATTTTCTTTCTCACAGGCACGTCCATTTGGTAGCATTTTCCCTTTGCAGGACTGTGATTTGCAAAACTGGTTATTGCCCAATGTGTTACTTCAGTGATGGTAATCCAGCACACAGGGCTCCATGTTAACCTCAGCTAAGCCTCCAGGGTACAGAGCAACAAGGCATCACTTCCATGGAAAAATTAATGGGATTGATACAACTGTGTGGAACTGATGGCCCTTCTGTCCTTCCTGGTAACCAGGCTGTCCTCACCAGAGGCTGTCCTCAAAATCTGGTTATTCAGGGCTGCTGTGATTCTGCTCTTTTCTACACCATTATCTGCTCCTTTGCCTTTTGGAAAATTATTCTTTTCCGTCTCCTGCCTCCTCTCCAGACTTCAAGGTCTCTGATATGCTGTGCTGGCACTGGACAATCCCCAGAGCTGTTGTGCCTGCACTATAAATACAAAAGTCTACACTCCTGCTCCAGTCCTCACCCCCTTCCTGACTTAACACCAAATGGGTTCTCTGAAGTCTTCTGACACTTAACCATGAAGACAAGTTCAACCTCTCCTCTAATTCTTTTAAACCTGGGTGTGATGTCTCCCCACTTAGACTTTCACTGCAGGGTCCTACTGATGGAGCTGATGGGTTTGTTCCGTAAATAATGTAAGACATATGACTGGGGCTTTATGTTACTATAAATAATAAAATCTTATAAAATAGGGAGAGAAGTACCTCTCTGCCCTGTTTTCAAGTTTTGCTTCAAGTTGTAAATGATCACCAGGGATGAGTATCCTATAAATGTACTTTTTACAGCATCTTATGGCAACTATTGCTAACCAGAAGTTTGATTCTTACCTGCTAAATGGAGATATTGTGTCTATGCAGCAGGAACACTCACTGCTGCCCTCAAGGTGAAGGAGAGCAAATCTAGAGAGAAAGCAGCTAGTGCTAGGATTTTCCTGGACTCTGGGGACTGGCTAGCTGGACACAGAGGAGCTGATGTATCTAATTAGGAACAAGATTCATAAACACCCTTATGGACCTAGCTAGCAGTGTCTTTATTTTAGCTTAATCGCCAGGGCTTTTTTCCAACCAAAAATGTCTTATGGACAATTCTTGTCTCAGGTAAAGCTGAGATAATCTGGTGACGCATGTCAGAAAAGACAGATCTCAAAGATCAGTATATATAGATGTTATCTTTCATAATTCTGTTTTTTTTCTAGCTGCCAGCATCATAGTATCTAATCTTTCTAGCAAACAGGTGGCTCTTGCAGCATGCTTTACAATCAGTCAGACTTTGGCTCAGTCTAATTTGCTTAATCATATTAATTAATTACTTTTGTAAATGTCAGAAAAGTTCAGCACACATTTTACTTTTTAAAAAGATTTTTTAAGATCTTTCTAGTAAATATGTAACTTTGAAATATCTGCAGTATTTTTACTGAAATTGCATAGTTACTCAGATTATTCATTACAAGTAAACTATTCAACTTTTTTTTCTCAGTCTTCTTTCACTTAGCAAATTGACTTAGATTTCTATGAATTTATTTCCTATTTTATATCAGTTTAATTAGGTGGTGCCAATCAATTTCATCCTATGATCTGTTCTGCTAGTTACAGTGTGGCATTTTTCCATTTGGTATACTCTCTATACTCTTTGAAGAACAAAGTATTTTAAATGGTAGGTAAGCACTATGGACTAGAAATTATTTGGGTTTTTCCCAAACGCCTTTTATTTATCTGTACCAGGATTTGTTTGCTGAAGAGTGAGGGATTGTTTTCAAGTACTGGAAACTTCAGAAGTCAGTTTTAGAGTAGGAAATGAAAAGGGTCATACACCTCCTGAAGGTGGAACTCACAGAGGTGGTGTAAGCCACCTGTCTTGACCAGGGCTATTTGTTAACCCAAACGGTGACACTGTATTCTTCATTTAATTAACAATATAAATGAGAGGTTGATAACAGTCACAGTACAATGTCTGATAGTTTTGTGCAGGTTTTTTTTCCTTTTTTTTTTTTTTGGCTGTATCTGTGTTGGATGTTATGTGGTTATTTAGTAAAGCTCAGAACAGAGGTCAAGGCATAGGTGATGCTCCGAGTGACAGTTCTGAAAATCAAAATATTGAGACTTTACAGAACTCTGCAGTCACTGAATCATAGCAGGCTTAGCTGAAATGAAGGAAAACAAATGCTCCTACCTCAAGAAGCCTTGGGGGAATCACTTGAAATAAAGCCTAATTGACTAACAAATCTACAAATGGTGCTTTTCCTTGCATCTGACCATGTTGTACACTTCCCATAATTTCTTTGTTCTAACACATTTTCTGACTAATGGCATCTGATGGGGTGTAGGCAATGTGCTCCAGATGTGCAGTGTAGGATCACTGTCCTGCAGCAAAAAGTCCTTCTGTTCCCATCTGTAACAATATTTAACTTTGAACAGGGCAGTGATGGTTACAAAGAATTTCTCTTTTCTTTGGTGTGTGTGAAAGCCTGAAACTTGTAGGTTAAAAATAAGTAACACCAGAAGCTCAAAAAAAACCCAATTTTCTGCCACATGGTATCTTCAGGTTACTCATCATCCTTAACTCAAGGTCAAGCCAACAAAAGCATTAGGTTTATTCCTGCACCATGGATGCTTCCAGCTTAGAAACCATCTTAAACCTTGGGGATTTCATTGTTCCATGTATTCTTGTGCTGCTATGCTATTAATACTGTTAAAGCTACTTGTTTGGGTAGGATCTCTTAATTCAGCTATGCATGGGAGTTGCAGACATCGTACAGGGTAAAAGGAAGCTGAACACGAGCACAAGAGGTTGTTTTAATTGTCTAGGAATTTGTCTCTCATTCTGAGATGGCTGTGTGTGGTATTCTTCTTAATGAAACAAAAATGAAGGTTTCACCACAAGTTGGCCTTGTTGACTTTAAAGTGCACAAGATGTCACCAGCCCTTCAGTGAGCATGGGGTACATTTAAGCAGAAGAAGGCAGATTTTGTGTGGATCTAGACCAATTGATGTTTTTTTGGCAGAAACAATAGAAAACATATTACACTCTGTTTTTATGTTTGTTTCCTCACACTGTGTGGTTTTGTCTGGTTTCTCTGCAAGCAAGGTTCAAGCTGGCGAGCCACACAGTTTCCTTTTGATTTCTTTGTTGTTCATTTATTGGAATTTGAGATTGGAAGCAGATACAGTGGATGCAAACCCAAGCGAGCCAAAATGTTTTCAGTCTGCCTGTGCAGCCCTGCCTGAAAGCTCAAGTCATTGAATTTTATACAGCAACGATATTAAGCTAATTCTTCCAACTCTTCTGGAATGTATATTTCCATTAGGATGGATGTATTCACATAAACTAGTTATTTTAATATTCTTCTGAACTGGAATGCAATTACTCACTCAAATTAGCCTTTCAAAATATTGACTAAAGGGGTTATGACATTCTGATCCTTCATGAGGCTATGGTCAGAAATTCAAAGTTTGTCAAGATTCAAGATGCGGGCACATGAAATGGAGTATAAATGCAGGTTATGTATACTCCATCTGCAGCAATAATATTTTAAAAACTTAATCAGTATAATACTGCTTGACAGAATAGCACAAGATAAACTAATATTTTCAGTTCAATTGCATAAAGGCAGTTTAAAAATAGGCCTTACCATTTGATCATGCATTATTTTCCCTATGAAAGAACATGTGGAAACAGTAAGAAATGATAATCCAACATAAAATATACAAATGTACAAATTTTATCCAAATGCTCCAGACAAGCCAATATGGCAACCAGTACAACATAGTCTGCTGCTCACTAGCATGCTTTCAGCATCAGTTCTTAAGGGGTTTTTTTAATGTTTAAATAGATTTGATGTCCACACAGGGGTCCAGACAAAGCACTGGGGCACCAGTGCCTTCACATCTGAAGCTGTTGTTTAGCATCTGGCTCCCACCTGCCCACTTAACATAATTACTTAACATCAAACACTGTTTTGCTCATCTCCAGACTTCAAAGCCTCAAAGGAAAGTCCTTGTGCTTCTCTAAGAGCCTGCCATGGCCATCACTGGCACTGACGGTGGCACTGGCACCATCACCCACATGGTGCAGGAGGGTGAGGGGGAACATTGAGACCCAATCCTTTCAATCCCCTGTGTACATGCAGTGTGAAGATCAGGATCTTTTTCCTGTTTTATTTTCTTTAATAGGACAAAAAAGGCCCTTGTCATAGGTAAGAAGACCAGAGTGCTTGTTCTGGTGTCTGTCCCGCCTTATGTACTTATCCCACCTCCTTGTCCAGGTGACTTGCTGTGAACAGAGGTGCTGAGCTTTACCTTTTGTTGGAATAAGACTAAGATCTCCATCCTTCTGGCTTGAGAGACAGCTTTGATAGTCTCCTACCCTGAGTTTGTTAGTTGTGTTAGGGAGCTGCCTGGTTCAGTCGGGCTCATCCATCTCCAGGTTGTTGTGATGTGGAGCTGCTCCTACTTGGCTCTTCCACTGCATATTCACCATGAGCAATGACATTGCCCTTCCTCAGCTTCACGGGAATTGGGGAACACTCCTAGAAATGCATGGGTGGTCAGAGGAAAAAGAGAAGTTTCCATGGCCATTCCTCTTTGAACTGTATTTGCTCACATCGCAACCCACCTCAGCACGGAATTCCTGAGCTTGAGCTCGCGATTTTTTTTCCCAGGTGGCACAAAAGCCATGGTATGGTGGGCACACCTGGCACACCTGCTGTGAGAATTGAGAATTAAAAGTGTTGTGAATTAAAAACCTGACTTTCAGAAACTAGACCCAGACTGTGAATATATGCAGAGTAAACAGGTCTCAGAGAACAGAAGCTGCAAGTAAATCATCTGGTTTGTGTTTTTTCTAGATATGCTTTGTTACGGAGGTGTTACTCTTTCTTATTTTTGTTACTTTCCTTTAATTCATGGTGATTTAGAGATGTTATTTAGATGTTGTTTTGTAATGCAGAATGTGTAATCCTCAAAAAATGTGGAAAGCAAAACTTTCTTACAAATGTTATACTTTCTTTTCCTGCACAGATTAATGTGTCAGGCAAATGATAAATATCAACAGTGTTTTCAGAGGAAAAATACTTTAGATAAAGTGCAGAAACAAAGAAAATGCATGTCGGGTGCGTTAGGAGATGAGTGAGTTAAGAGTCTTTGATAGCGGTTATTCTGCTAGTCCAAATAATGACTAATTACCACGGCAATCCTTATGTTCTGTGCCATACGGACCCCACCATTCCCACTTAAAAACACTAATGGCAAATATACATTGCAAACAGATGCCATGTGCACATATCATCTGAAAAGGCTTTTAGGAAAACAAGATTGCTGGTCTTTGGATAGAAGCAGAGCAGTTGCACTGCAGGATGGCAGAGCACCAGTGATTCCCGTCCCACAAGAGACTCCCCATCTGTGCCACCACTGCAGGAGGATCGGGGATGGAGTGAGGGAGAAAAACCTGGCTCAGGTTTGAACATAAATCACCCTCTTCAGGTACAGCTTTTCTGTGCCACAAGCACACCTGGGTCGTAGAATATTAAGTCTGAGCAGACTGAGATGCTTCTCATCAGCTCCAAGCCTGTGCTGGTCCTCAGCTGCTGGGGAACTACTTTGGAACCCAGGGTGCTGGATAGTTTGGGGGTCTCTCTCTGAGATGCTGTCTGGAGAAACGGTGTTTAAGGTCTTTCCAACCATATGTTAGTTTCCCTCTGTCTCTTTCAAGATAACTTCTGCTCAGCTCAGCCCAGGTGTTGCTGGCTGGACCATGGATGTCCCTGACAGCTCAGATCACCTTAGGGGAGCTCTGAATTAACAAACAAAAACTGCAGATTTATAGTCCAGGGGTTGGTGCAGGTGCACTGGGAATGGAGAGAAGGAGGATGGGGCTGTGAATTGCCACAACTGGTACCCTGGTACAGCCCTGGGATGGGCAGGTGCTCCATGGATCAGAGCTTCTGGCGGGCTGCAGCTGCTGCTGTAATCCCACTCTTCTGTCATTCCTGCAGCGGCTCAGTGCAGAACTTTGACTTCAAGAATGAACCACTTTAGGAGGGGAAATAGGCCTGTAGACAATGTATTTTGAACTGCAAAGGGCCAGTAATTTGAAAATGTGGAGATAAATTTTGGAAAGCAAGGGGCATCCATGGTTTTTAAAACCCTTTACTAGGAAAGGAAAGGAGAAGGGAAAGGAAAGAAAGAGAAAGGAGAAAAGAAAAGGGGAAAAAGAATACTTTGGCCTACAAATGATTGCTCTGGATTTTATCACTGCATTCTGGGTTAAACCACCATGAAACCTCACATGAAATGAACACAAATGTCTCTTTAGTCCTGATCCCGGAGATGAGGAGATGTGGTCCACAGAGGCTTCATAAATGCTGAGCCTACTGAGGACCTGCCAGCCTGTACATCCTGTCCCACGGCACAGCTCAGCTGTGCTCCTGGCAGCACCGAGGGGTGCCAGGATCCGGAGATTCTGCGGGCGCAGCTGCTGCCAGGAGAAGTCGAGGGACACATTTGTGTTTGCTCGGCAGCCGTGGCCAGTGGCACAGCTCTGCCACTTGACACATCATAAGAAAAACATGTCAGGAGAGAATTGATATGTTTGAAAATCAATCTGTGAGCAGCTTTCAGCATTAGCAAAGTTTCTTTCTGATATTTCTGCCATTTTGCTGCATTATGATTTTAGAAGAATTGAGTTGTTCTCCTTTACAGACATCCGATTCTACAAAAACTCCTTAATAATATGAAACTGTGTATCTCATAAATGCTGATGAAAATTACTTCTAATAATTTTCCAATTAATTCTAACAGGCTACTAGTATGTTGATGCAACCACTGCAGTGTCCAGTACAACCCTAAATGCATGGCAATTCCCGATGCATCATGAGATCTTGATTAATGAAACATGGCAAATAACTCACCAGCTTTAATGCAGTAAATATCTGAATGAAAATGTGTATTTACCTTAAAATATGAAGTTTTCAAAGCACTAAAAGAGAAAGGCCTACTGTGACCTTATAATCACACAAACTGATATCCTTAGGATATGAAAACATTTTAAAATTTGATCTCAGAATTCCTCCAGCTACCTGCCCCTCTGTCCTGCATGTTAGTCCTACATTTCTATTGCTTTATTGCTCTTCTGCTTGCCCCTTCAGAATCATGCTTATGTTACACATTCCTCTAGACAGTCTTTCACACTTCATAAGGCTCTGAACTATCATTAATTAGGAGGCATTTCCTCCTGAAAGTCCCTCATGTCTCTCTGATGGCGCATGAAGAGAGAGATATATCCTCACCAAATGAATAGCTTCTCCCTGCTGGTCATTATTGCTGTGGGACAGTGAAAACTGTCGTGGTGTCACTGACCATGGGCACGTAGAGTGAGCTTACAGAAAATGTTTGTCCAGAGGTACAGAGGAGTTCACTTTCTGTATGAGTTTATATGGACTATCTGTGCTCAGTCAAGCACTACCCATAATACTTACAGCTTCAATAATCTCTCAAATTATTTTTTTTTCAGCAAATCCCATTATTTCTATTTCAAGTTTAGCCTTTTTTTTTTTATAAGAGGCACAACAGTGAATATGACATGTTATTATTTTCAATGCTTTCAGTGCTTAAGCTGCATTCTTTTTTTTTTTTCCTGGCTTAACTTCTGTGTGAAAACAGGGCTGGATAATTTACATTATTAATACTTTTTTTAATGCTTCTCTGTATGGGGGAAAAGCACCTGGCCTCATCACTTTATGCACAGGCTAAAGCCCAATGTGGAAAGCTCAGACTTCCTTTTGTAAAGCTCAAAGACATTTATCTATGTTATGTGTATTCGGATACTTAGGAATCTTTTCTATCTCTCCCCCAGGGCCTTACAGGACATTTTCCATGTATATCTTAGTGGGATTGTTCAGCACCGTGTCCATTCCATCTACCTCCAACTTCACCTGAAGGGCAAAATCCTTA
This sequence comes from Gymnorhina tibicen, assembly GCA_013399875.1. NCBI lineage: Eukaryota > Metazoa > Chordata > Aves > Passeriformes > Artamidae > Gymnorhina > Gymnorhina tibicen. Next base: position 5,218,315 of record VXAZ01005100.1, read on the forward strand.
AGATCTTGACACAATGCTGATAAATACGTGGAATTATTAAAGTTGCCATCTCAGCAGAATAGGATTGCTGCCGCCTTTGTTCTCAGGGGAATACATATTTCACCCAGTAGCAAGACACCCAACTGCTGCAACAATCAAAACTCTCTGAAATGCCTTTAAGCTAATCATCTTTGAACATAAGCCTTTGTTGTTAAATCAGGGACCTTCTAGATGCAAGGCACAGAAACCTTTTTTGTTTTTTCTCCACCTTGCACAAAACAGCTTTAAGCCTGTCACCGCTGACAGTAAGGTTCAGTGATCTGTCAACATTCACCCCTGATAAAGACAGTGAGAGAAATCCGTGGCTCTGGAGAGTTCAGTAGAGACCAAACAGTATGTTTGCAAAAGAGCATTTTTATATGTTTTCTTGTGACAGCACTAGTTTAACAGAAAATAGTTGGAGTGTGCCAAAAAAAAAAAAAGGGTAAAAGAGAAAGAAAAGAAAAAAAAGTAGAAAAAAAGACAGAAGTAGTAAGTTAGGCTAGCATGACATGATGGATCTGGGCTATGACAAACAGAATTGGAAAAAAACTTCCCTGGGGACCAACTATAGCAGGTTTGCTGAATTGTATTTCTTGATTTCTTACTGTGCAACAGTGCTTTTTAGTGTTAGATTGACTAGGCTTCAGAATATTTTTAAAATTGTACAAATCAAAATCCATGTAGCTTAAAAATGAAAGATGTAAAAGGTTTAGGAGTTGGATGTATTGAAAGGCATTCTGTATTCCCTCATGTGAGTATTAAATGTACACTTTGTCTGTTCGATGAATTTTAAATCTTTGTGGATTGCAACATGCACCGCAGCAGTTTAGGGGGTATAAACCTTGTCTGAAGGAAAGTGTAAAGGATGTGCAGTGGTCAGGCTTCAAACTAAGCTATTCTTCACTTTCTCTGGTTTGCCTAGGTGCTGCAATACAGAGAGCTAAGTAAGAGCACTTGGGGAAAAAAATCTTGAAATATTCTTCTTGGAACCAACTAACCCTGACTACATTAAATGCATGGAGTTTTCATCTTGTTTTAATTTTAGTGCAGTATGAAAAAGCAAGGAGATATTTATGAAGAAAGGACAGGCTGAAGGGATCAGAATATTTTGGAATAATAAATGCCTTTATTCAAACCTACTGTCATGTCAAACAAGGGTCTTGCTTGGTGACAAGCAAAGTGAGGACAAAAGGCTTTAGGGGCTTGAAAAATGACATTAGACGACATTGATCTCAAAACCTCTGGTTTCTAGGTACATCAACAGAGAGCTGGCACAGCAGGCCAGCAACACAAGGCTTGTTTTGCTGGGTCCTCTCTCTCAATTCAATTCTGCCTCCTGGTGATGGAAAAATCTCTGTCCACCACGACAGCATTTTCTATAACATGCTCACAAAGTGCTCATGGAAAAAGCCATTAAGACATGAAATGATAGTTATGAAATCCAAACAAAATATCATATCTGTGCTTGAACCGGGATGGATTTGGATGTGTGTTTTGTATGTATGTCAAGTACAAGGGAAAAGATGGTGTTGTTTGGGAGGGACAGCTGGATTGGTAGGAGTAGAGGGTGAGGGTGAAGCAGGGAAGATCAGCCCAAGCCTTTCTGTGACTTTGGCTTTTTTCAAATCAAAATAAATTAGTTCCCATTTCCTTGCTCCGCTTCAAAACTTACCTTTCCTTTCTGCTTCAATATTTAAATGTTTACCCCAACCTGAGCTTCTGATATTAAATTTTGAATGCTTTGGGGATTTTGAAAAAGAGAGACTCGTGTCTGAGGTCTCAGACAAAAATTTTGTGATCACATGGGAATCTAATGATAGGTGCAGGACTGAGCCTGGACAGACATCAAGAGATGATGAATGTGTACAAGACTTTAATTTTCATCTGTCACTATGAACATTAACTGATTATTCTTCAGAGCAATTTCCAGAAAGTCTTCACTACATTTGTTTCCAACTGGGGAAATCAAAGATGTAAATACAAAGTCAAGTATCAGGTAAAATGCTAAAGTTACTGTTCCTACATCCAAGGCCACGCAGCCCCCACAAGGTAATGGGGGCTGTGTCTGCAGCTGAAGTCTCCCAGATCAGGGGCTGCTTTAGTTCAACGTCTAATAAGGCATGAAAAAAATAAATAAATACACCAGCAATAATTTTTAAGGGACATAAAAAGTCATCTCCTTTCCATGACCTTCCAGCCTGTATCATCAAAGGTCACCTGTGAGATTAGAAGCAAATTCTGGACTCTGTGAGGGGGATAGTGGTGCTGTTGCCAATTGCTTTGACTCACATTATCAGCCATGGTACTGCCAATCACTCTGCTGATGCCTGTCAGGTTTCCACTGCTGCCAAGCAGAATGTAAAATTGACAGGGAATATTACAGCGCTCGTCAAAAACTGTGAGATACCTCTGCCTTGGGGAGAGCAGGCACCTGTGGTTACAGACAAGGATCAAGGCTCGGGAACACTTCGTTGCTCCCTTTACATTTTTTGAAACTTAATAATTTTAGAAGTGAAGTGCACAGTTCACCCATATTGAGATTCTGATTATGAAATTGATATTTCCACAGATTGAGCTAACATCCAATATGCTTTCCAATGCAAGTCTTAAGCAGAGATGTGAAATAAAATCAAAATGGGATTAAATTTTTGACAGTGGGAACAATACTCGTTAATTCTGTAGTCTAAAGTTTTGAGTGGCTGATCTGTATCTTTTTATAATATGTACTGTGGTCAGTTCCAAAAATCTGTCTACATGTTTCTTTTCTATTTGACATGGTTTCTCCAATTTCAAGAAGTTCTCTTCCACCTATTGCTGTATTCTTGGGTCTTACTGCACAAACCCGGGGTTTGTATTTGTACAGCCATCTAAAGTGTGGTTCATTAATCATCTGTAAAGTGTAGGGTTTCACAAATGTAATATACACAAAAACTGCAGCCAGCTGGACTTCTGGGTTTCCAGCAGGACAATGACATGCCAGGAATATTTTGCCATTACAACCTGACACGAGGTTTTCTGCCGAACAGAGAAGACTCATGAATACATTCAAGAGAAGTCAATAGCTTGTGCAGCTATCGAAAATTATTTAATTAAATCTGGAAGCTTTCGAGGAAGCCATAAAAATGAGGTTAATATGTCAGGCTAATAAATTCTATATAATTAAGCTCCCCAAATATAGAAATTTCAGAATACGATGCTAAACATATCACAGTAGGGACATCAATTTATTTAATCTTAACATTGTTGCATTGTCTCCATGAACTTCCATTGGTGGCACAATAAGATTATTATGACAGCACCATTAAGCCCCATTCAAATGAATGGGGAATTAGTGTCATGATGGAAACAGCTGCAGCTTAGAGCTGCTGTCTATGATCAGCAGTTATTTTCAAAAAGTCAGATATTTTCCTATTACAACAATTATATTTTGTCTTTAAATAGGTATATAGCACAAGGAAGAAACCTGGGTGTTCAAGGCACGGTGAAAACCAAAATGCAAACTGTATGGCTTTTTAAGTTATTCCCCTAAGTCTTCACTATTCCAGCTCCATTTGTAATATTTTTCCTGGTGTGTAAGATCTTGACTGAACAGACATACTGCTAGATTTTAGGACTGTCAGTCGATAACTTGCATGTTGTCAAGAATCTCTGCTTAGTCCATTGTCCACCTTCTTCTTTCCCAGAGGACAGAGAAAAAAAGACTTTTTGTCAATCACAGCAGATGCATGAGGGTAGGATGGGGATCATACCAGTGACAAGAAGAAGGGAATTTAATGATTTAGAAGACAGAGTACTCTGAGGTCTTTCTTTTATACCTGTCTACCTTATGCCACCTTAGTCTCCATTTGCCTTTCCACGTGCTGCTGTACCCTGTTGAGAGAGGACTTCCTCAATAATCTCCCATCTCCTAGCATTACATACCACAACTTTTCTTAAATTCTCATGGATTCAATAGCAACTTTAAGATTTGAAACTCTTTAAACAGGTTTTCTCTCATATATTATACACTGAGATCTCTGCAGATTTGCAAAGAAGCATATTAAGATTTATGGCAATATATTTCTCATATATTCTGCTGTTTAATAGAAAATGAAAATATTTTATTGATAATGCCAAAAAGAGAGTTGAGAGCTCTTTATAAAAAGATGCATGTCTGAAGCGTATCTATCCATATCTAAAAGATAATTCTCCATGCTTTCCAGGGCAGATTTAGTTAAGTCTGCATGTTTCAGGACCAAAGTAAAAAGCTTGAGTTATTTAACATTTTTAAGCTCTAGGCTGGGGGTGTTTGAGAGTGGTTGTTTGGAAATCCATGTTGGTTTATGCATATTATAAGCAGTTATTTGAGTGACATCACAATCTTACGGATTTTTTTAGTGGTGCTTAAGCAGAAGAATTGTTTTTTCTTCATAATGGCGACTTCAACTTTTAAATTAAGTAGTTGGAAATACTTGGTACCTGTGTGCCAGTTCCCATTCTGCCCTGAAGAATTCAGAGATTATAGTGGTAATACACAGTTTCACGGTAAAACCTTTTTCTCCTCGTGCAAGGGGTTTGCCCTGTCAGTCATCACCTATGTAGATCCTTTCTCACACATCCAACGTGCTGCAATTCTGCGTGCTGCACTTCAGATAGTTCAGACTGCTGAAACTTGGGAGGTCAGTTCAATCATTCCTGCTGTGCTCCTAGGAGAAAACCAGTAACGTGAGACTTCCAGTCGTATCCCGGGGCCTTGGGGAACAACAGCTCCTCTGTGCAAATGGAAAGTAAGCACCTGTTGTAAACAAATTAAATACTGTTTTTAAAAAACACAAATATTAATACCTGCCAAAATTGTGCCAATCAAAGGGAACCAGTTGGTGGCAGAAAGTACAATAGAAGATATGTTCTAAGTAGGTATATTGTGCATCTCTGGTGCAAGCATTCTTTGATGAAAAGGCAGCTTGTTTGGGACACCTAGATTGAATTTCTTGTAAGGCAGCTGCTTTGGAGGATATAAGATATTTCTCTCAGCCACCTGTTTCCTCTTATTGTGTTAGTATTTGAGTTTGTTGGGCCAGCCCATGCGAGGAGATAAGGCAGAGTTGCTGTATTTTGTTTAGAAGGGCATACTTGTTCATGCTTTTAAATATTAGTGGAAGGAGTTCAGCAGGGCAGCCCCGAGTGAGTCGGGTGTAAAAGCTCCTTTTGTTCCCAGCTTCAGTTATTTGTGGGTTTGTGTCCTTGCCTTGACATTGGAAAAAAGTTAAAATAACCATATCTTTGCAAACAGTTGCAGAACAGAAGAGGGGGGGGAAAAATCCAGACTTTACAGTAGAGGAGTATCCATCAAGGGTCCGCAGCCCAGCACTGCATCTTGCTTATGTCTTGCGTGGCACTTCATACCAAAACTGATTATTTCTCTTCTTAAATCCTATATTTGATATGTATTGATAGATTCTTTACTGTGAGGGTGGTGAGGCCCTGGCACAGGTTGCCCAGAGAAGCTGTGGCTGCCCCACCCCTGGAAGTGTCCAAGGCCAGGTTGGACAGGGCTTGGAGCAACCTGGGATAGTGGAAGGTGTCCCTGCCTATGGCAGGGGGTGGAATGGGATGATCTCTAAGGTTTCTTCCAATCTAAACCATTTAATGATAATTTTTCCCTCAGGCTGCCTTGGTGAATCCTCATTTCAGGTGTGTTGTAGGAGCAGAACAAGTGCTCAGTGTGCAGGATGGGGTTGGGTCAGTGTCAGTGGTCGTGGCAAAGGAGCTCAAAGTGCTGCACAAACACCTGTGTAACTGCAAATAGAAATGCTTTTATTTTTGGTAGATTAAAGAGTGCTTGACAATGTTAAGCGCAGTCCCCAGAATGTTAGACAGAGAAGTAGTTAAACCATATTTCCTTCTTTGCAGGAATATTAGGATATGTTACTGAAGTATTGTGAAGCAAGAGAATTGCTTAGAGTAAAATAACATTCAGACTCCAGTGAAAATAGTCCTGCCGTGTACGTCACAAATTCAGTATACAGGGAGAAGATTAAATGTTAACTATTTATTTAAGTGTAGTTTACATTAATTTTCCAAAACAACAACAAAAAGACCCACCATGACAGTTGGGCATTTAAAAATAAGAATATTACAACGTGATTGCAGTTATTTTTACAAGGGTACCTGATCCCTGCCTATTGACACACTGATGTCTTCTGATTGAATAAATGATCATTACCTTAAAAAAAAAATATAATCCCCTCCAAATAGACAACAAAAACAAAGAGTAATTTATTTTCTCAAACTATTTTTAATGATTTAAAATTCCCAAAGCCCTTCCCTCTACTGCTTTTGATTCTTGATAAAATCATGCAAACACAGCCAGTTTGATGCTATTTTTTGTTTACAGTATTGCTGTGTTGTTTTGGTTAACAGAATGAAAAACAGCACAGTTAGACTACAAGTAAAAATGTTTTATTCTTGGTTTGTTTCATCAATAAAAGCTGACATTTTTGCAAGAAAGATGTTATACTATTGGAATTAACTCTTAGTCAATTGTAAATAATTGTATTATATTGGTATGTTATCATGAAGATTAGAAATCATTTCCTACAGAATCATGTTCCTGCTTTCTCAGCACTGTTTCAATTGAAAGGAATTTGAATGAAGTGCATCTCATTACTAACATAAAGTAGATGGAGCTTGAATAATTTTTATATTTATTTTCCATAGATAGCTATTACATTTCTTATCCTATCCATCCAAATTTTATAAAATAAATTGTTTTAATCCGTTTTTTGGAGAGAAGCAATGAATTTGTTTTTGCAGAAGTAATACATCTGAATATATTGTAATATGCATAAAAATCTGTTAACACAGTTATTTATACAAAAAGTGTAGCTGCCTTACCTTTGATTTAATTTACATACTTTATTTGCCTTCTGACAAGTTCTTCCCTTGCCTTTTTTTATTTATGTGCCAAAAATATGTCTTTTCAGATAAGTCAACTAAAACTTTAATGTATTGTATATTTTAAAACTACATAAAATGTTTTATGCATTCACTAGTTTTTTCCCACAAGCATTTGTTAAAGGTGATGCTATATCAAGATTAGACATGTTTTACCACTGATAACAGTATAATGACATTGTATTTCTTAAATATTATGAGCAAATAGATGTGCTCTATTTTAAAGCCGAAGCTGACATTTAGGTTGAATTATCAAGCATTAAAAAAAAAAAAAATAAAAGAAACAAAGAAAGAAAGAAAGAATGAAAAAAATCTTTATTACACGAAGGTCAAAACTTTGGCAGCCTTCAGTTTTTTTTTAAATATAAGAATTCAGGCCCACACCCTGAGAAAGAATTTGATGCATATACTTTAAGTATGTGAAAGATGTGAGCGACATAATTATTTTTCCATTCAAATGTGGAAAACAATAAAAGTTTCCCATATGTAGTTCATAGGCTGTAACTCCCATCACTCAGCACTAAAGCAATAAGCAATAGAGTGTTGATACAAAGAGCTCCAACTCTGGAAATATCAGCTTAACCCTTGCTGGTCTTTCCCTGCACTTTGCTACTGTAAACATGGTTTGAATTTACATAAGCCACCATTCATATTCTTGTGAGTTCATAATATAAATAATGCAGAAAATCTCATTCACTTCCCTAAATTATGCTAGTCATTACAGATGATTCATGTAAGTATTAATCTCTTGGATGTGGCAGAAAACTGGGGAGGAGAAACTACCTATCATATCATTTGCAGTTAAGAACCTGCTGCGTATCTCTAAGCTTTGCTTGAAACGCTTTGCGGTAATTGGGTGTGCATCTTTCCACTCTCCTGTAATCCAAGTGGCAATATGGGCTTCTCTGTGATTTCCTCGTGCTGGAAAATACAATCTGTGGAAAGATGCTAAAGTAACAGCAAGCCTGGGGGCAGAGTGATGTCCTGTGTGCAAGTTTGAGGAAAACAGCCACAAATCTCTTTATTTGTTGCATCAGGATGTGTGATGAGAGGATAGACTGGGAAAGCAAATACTCAAATCACAGAATCACAAAATACTAGAATGGCTTGGGTTGGAAGGGACCTTAAAATCCATCCAGTTACACCCCCTGCCGTGGGCAGGGACACCTTCCACCAGGTCAGGTTGCTCCAAGCCCCATCCAGTGTGGCCTTGGACACTTCCAGGGATGGGGCAGCCACAAAGTCAATATTGGTCTCCTAAGACAATTTATTGCAAATTAATTTATGTCCCTGAAGACCAGGCCTAAAATTGCTGGCTGCTTCTTGCCTTGGAAAATCTTGGCACAACAGAGACTTGTATGCAGTCAAGATTAGTTTCATAATATTTTTGGTGAGCAATGCACCAAGATATAGATCATTGACAGCTTTCTTTACATTTCCACATCTTGAAGGCTCTCTCCTTCATCCACTTCAATGCGTGCTCTTCCTCTGAGCTTCTGCACCTTGTCACCTTCCTGAAGAAATAAAAGGTTTAGGTCAAATTATTGAATTTAAACAGTTGAATATCATAAAAATATGGGCTGGAGCCATAGCCTTGATATTTGTGAGTGAATTCATGCAAGATGTTCTCCAGGACAGGGGAAGTAGTGACTGATAGAAGAAATCAGCTGTTGAAACCAGGTTCCAAAGGGGGAGGGGAACAGGGTAGAAGCACCAAGGCACAGCAGGGAGCAAACACATAACTGAGCATTTCTCTGCAAAGCTCAGAAAAGTAGAGGAATACACTAGGAAATATATTGCAGTCATTAGTCATATATATTAGGAGTTGGACATTTATACCTGATGTTCATTAGTAGTTGATGGATATATATAATACATTGCTGGGCAATTATACGTAAAATGCTTTAAAAATATTCCCTTTTTTTTTGAGAGACAGTAGTGCCATGAAAACTTTGGGTTTGCTAATAGAAAATGCCAACTATAAAATCTTTAAAACCAGTATTTAAAGCCCCTTTTTGTGCAGGGGGTTTGCAATACTGACCATCCAGCCGTATTCCAGATCCTCCATTAGCTCAGGAGTGTGCCAGCTTCCAGAGAGAAGAGAAAGGAACACAAAGGTGGGGACTAGAATAAAAAGACATGGGATCCATACTGCTTTAAATACTATTGTGAAGAATCAGAAGTGTAGGATAATAGTTTGGGGGGTTGTTGACGTTCACTATCACAAAGGACTTTGAGGAATGGCACGTTTATGGGATCTGTGTTACTGCACAGATAGGACAGAGCTTTACAGGTAGATACCAGTATTGTGCTTAGAAATTTGCATTTCAAAGATCTTGAGTGTTTGAATACCTTCAAGGCAGAATAAAGACACTGATTGTAGTTTTTATTTAAGCCAATTCATAATATTTTTCTTGTGTTTTCTCGTGACACTACATTCTGACTCGGTTTTGAAAGCCTTAAAATTATTTTTTTTGTGTGTGTGAGAGCTTTTAGGTTAATTTTATGGATTATATAGTATTCTTCACTATGAAGTTTTAAAAGATACAAAAGAAAAACCTTGCTCAAATGTAGAAGTTATTTTTGCAGTAACGTATGTCATGATTTTTAAACATTCAGGCCTTTAAACTTTTTTTTTATAGTGTATGTTCTTGCCAATCCCAGCACAGTTCTACAAAGTAAAATATTTGGCAGTGAATTCATATTAACAGATGGAACAAGAAATTAACACGTTTTTGCTTCGCTAATTCACAGTTCTTTTAATACGCTAATTCTAAATCACCTGTTCTGACTTTGACAGGCTACAGACACCTGTTTGGGGTAATATTCCACAGCTAATTATTACATGAGAAACTCAGTTTCCAACAAAAGGGTTTCTGTGTGAAATTGTCATAGTTAGCAAATTAGTAATACCAACTTTATACAAAAATAGCTTGCAGTTTTAATTTACATGTGCTTAACCTTGCCTGCAGAACTGGGAGCAGTGGGGTGCAGGGGGCAGCCTCTCCCCAGCACACCAGAGAGTTGGTGCCTCCATCCCTCACCCTCCAGAGCTGGAAAGTTCCTCATGTAATTCCTGGTCCTCGCAGCTGAGTCAGGGATACCAGATCATGAGGAGCATGGTGCTGCTCACCAAAAACCTAAAGAAGAGGGCAAGAAGTTTCTCCCAAGGAGAAACCTTGGAGTAGGTTCTGTTTCACCAGGGTTGGTGCAGTTTAGAGTCAGAGTAAGAAAAGAAAAAGTCCTTTTTTTTTTTAACTGATAGCCCTGCTGCAACATAAAGACATTACAGTGCTGTTACACTTTGAGTTTGTGCTGTTTACCTCTATAAATCAGATACAGCAGTTTAGAACTGAGCTTCATTGTAGGATGTAATGTTTAAATATTGCCCCAAAAGCTGGCAGTGGATAATTTAATCCTATATCATTGAATGTGTGAGCTTTTTTTTTTTTAATGTATCTGTGCCTGTCAGAAAAAAAATACGTGTTTTGTGGTTGCCTTTTTAGAAGTTTATTACACTTCTGTCATAATGAGTCATCATGTTCGTATGGGAAAAGGGGGGAAGGGAGGGGAGGAGAAGTTATTCTCTCCCATTGCTCTTCTCCTCTGCTCTTTCACTCTTGACACAAAAGAGATGGTGCAGCTCCCAGCCTCTGTCCCAGTCGTGCACCAGTGTGGAGCCCAAGGAGAGTCTGTAGCATTAACAACTTTAGGATAATGGTGGAAAACCCAGATCTGGCATGGGAATGAGGGGATAAACAATGTTGCTCAGTGCAATAGGATGAGAGAAAATGTTCACTATGAGAGGAAAGAGTAGAGACACAGCCACATCTTACAACAAACTACAACGTCTTAAAAAGCACCACTGGTACTACCATGATCTCTATACTTTTTCTTAACACCCTGAATTCTTTAAACACAAAATTAAGCTAAAGTCCTTTGCTCATCTTGCTTTGAACCTTCCATAATTCATCTCCAACTGCTTTGTCAGGAGCTTATTGATGGTAACGATGCTTTATTGCTTCACTGTTTATTGCTGTATGAATGACTCGGTGAATCTCTTCCCTTTGTTCTCTCTGCATTTGATTCTTCCTTTCTGCTGTCTTTTCCCCATCTTTACATCTACTCCTCCTTACGTTTTCATAGTGTTCAACTGTCTTGTCAGATAATCTATTACAAGCTGTGATACAAATCTCACAGCCTTAAAAATATCATTACTATGATAAGCTTAATGAAAAGAATGCAGTTCAGAGGGAAAATTCAAAATTATCATTAGTCATCCTTGCTTAGTTGTGCTTCCTTCAGGGATCTGAGGCAGCAGGACCTTCTAGTGAACCTGGATGCAAATACAGGGCTGCTCCTTGCCATTCCTGAGCACCTGGATGCTTTGGAGGGACAGTGCATTTTGCTGCCAAGCCGATCAGAGTTGTCTTTACTTTTCCTGTCCCCTGACGAAAATATGTAGAATCTGTCAAGTATTTTTTCATGTTTGTACCCACACCTGCCTTATATCTTTCCCCAGGAAAATAAATATAGGTAAGCCAAGGAATGTTAAACAGTCCTGGAGAAAAATTTACAGATTTACCAGTTATGCCAGTGAAATTATACAAATACTTATAATAAAGGGAATGTAAACATCCAGTGATATCTCTGTCTGCTGAGTTAAATTAAGTTCATTTACCCTGACTGTGATAGTTCTTATTCTTTGGAAAACTGATGAAAATGAAGCTGCCTCGTTCCTGGTGTGAACACAGACTCTGTGATCATGTAACTCTTCTGATTAGTGACAGCATTTAGATATTCAAACAGCTTTACAGGTATAAGTCAGGAAAAACACCATGTATTGTCTAAAAGTCCCTTTAGAGATAGATATAGGCATGTAACCACTTTGATAAGTGTGCAAACTGTTAAGTCTCAGACTCAGTGCTGAGTATTATTTGTGTGGCATAAAAAAAAAAAGTTAAATTATCCATTTGCAGTGATCTTCCACAGCTTGTCAGAGAGACAAGGTAGGCTATCTATCGTGCAATTTCTTTTCTGCTTTCTGTAGCACAAAAATTATTGTAAATACTCTATCCCTCTGTGAACTAAGACACCCCACTAATTTTTAAGTGGACTTATGGTCCTTCCTATCACCAAAACTGTACCGAGGGTCTGCAGAAGTTAGGGCTGGCACTTCTGCTGGGGGGAATCTTTTCGTTTTTTGACTGTATTTGCATGAATAGCATTTCATTGCTAATGTCTGTGTCCTTAAATGACTCTTACTTAGTGTATGACAGTAGTTTTCAGTTGTAGTTTCTGCATGCTGCTTTGTAAGACTTTGTTATTGCTTTAATCAGTTTCATTACACCTCGGTGTCTAGATCCTCTCCTTGTCAAAATATCATAGTCAGGCATTAACCATGGAATGATGATATGAATCTTAAGGCAGTAGGATCTGGCATTGATGCCGAGGGATTTCTGCTCTTCCACTTGTGCTCTCACATGCTCCTGCCTTTTTCTTTTGGTTTTTTTATGCCTGACCTAAGCAGAACTCCATCTAGTTAAAGCCCTGTAAGAGAATTTGCCTCTTTGGTTCGCAATGGATTTCTTAAGAATCCCAGTTAGCACATTTTGGTTTTGCTTATCGGACCCTGGAAAGCGATAGGACACGAACCAGGGGGGAAAAAGTCCCAGTGAACAGCACCAGAAGAGTGATGCCTTTGCCCACTCTGGCTGGGAAATCGCTACCAAGTTGGTTGTTATAGACACTGATTGATCCCCGCTCCTTCCACGGATACGTGATAGATAAGGGAAATAGGCAAGTCTGGAAGAAGCTATTTTGTGCTCCTATTAACTGGAGGATTTTCAGCAGATGTCTTAATAGTTGGAAATCAGCAATAGTATGTGGATTTATTTGTGTGCCATCTGAACCATTTGACTTGCCAGATGCATGTTGTTTAACAGCCTTTTGTACATCACTTTCAGAAGATAGTTCAGTAAGATTTTCTTTTATTGTGTGAAATACCCATTTGTGGATAGCATTTCCTATTGTTAGACTGTGTGTTGAAGAGACTAATCGGGTGCAGTCATTGCAGAGAAAAGAGGATATGCAAAATGCGAGCCCGTGCACCGAGAGGCACAATAGGAACTTGTGATGAAGTCATCCTTTATATCTTTTTTGAACATCACACATTTTTCTGCTTTTTGGATGTCTTTTGCTTGGCAGTGATCTTTTGTTTAGGTACTTAAAAGCCACTTTACTGCCTCAGTGTTTAGATTGTTTCAGTCATTCCTGTCTTGTTACTGTCAACATTATCATACGCTAATATGGTTTAAATTATTTGCAGACATTTCAGCCCTCTACCTAATGTGAAGATAGTTTCCGTTGTTCTTGTATTAAAGCGTATCTGAAAAGATAAATGAGATCTCAGCTCTTACCCTGACTCATATCATACAGCCCCTGCCAATCACTGTGTGATTCCATGAACGAGAAATACAATTGATTAATCACTAAGAACAAGTTTGGTTTATTGTTTTTTTTTTTTACTTTGGTTATCCCTCAGTGTATCAATGATACACATAAACATCCCCAGTAATTTGGCTGTGTGTGTTTAAAATATAATATTTTGGTATTTACTGTGGCCAGTAACGGTGATTCACTCAAAATTATTCAGATTTCAGTGGCAATTCCTGTCATGATGTATTAGATTCTGGGAATGAGTCCTCGTATAACAGAGATAGTGAGCAGCAAGGAAAGGAGACGGAAAGTTGCCAGTTTAGGCTGAAGTTACAACTCCATAAAATTTTATTTGTTGATCAATTAATATCAAATACTACAACAGGACTATTTTTATGCACAAAGGCATTAATCAGAATCCATGGAAAAGAGTGGCCAAATAGTGGCGAAGAAGCTCATGTAGGCTTTTTGGAAAAGCTGCTGTGGACAGAGATGTAAATTACACTAAAAAGAAAAATCTTTAAGGGAGACAAGATTATCAGGCTGAAGGTGCCTCATGACTCCACTTATGGGAGAAAAGTGCTGTCTACCAGTGACAAAGGTCCCACTGGAATCTCGATGCAGGAATGTGTAGGATGTACACTCAGCAACTACAGCCACCAGATGGTAGACTCTGCTTACTGGTTAAGTCAGCTCTAGTGTCTGGTCACCAGTTGGCAGAAACAACAGTAGAGAAATTACATCACCTTAGAATCACAAAGCACAGTATCACTCCTGTATTTTGATAAAAGTATAAACCTTCTTTCAAATTTCTGCTAAAACACACTCACACACACAAAAAATGACCAAATCCCTGTCAATATTACACAGCATCTATAAATATTCTCAGATGGAGACCAAGAAGGAAAGTATATTTTTATTAGGCTGTTTATTATGTGAGTGGAATTAGCAAGAGACAGTTGGTGTAGAAAATTAATGAACTAGAGTTTCATGGCTGGAATTTACTCCAACCTGCCTTATGTTACCAGTAAAATTTGTTTGGGGAACCTCAACATACTCTTTAGGAGACATTTGTCCATTTTGCCAAATGATCACACAACTGAGCACATTCTAATGGCATTCTCTGTTATATTTTAAATTCTCCTTTCATTGTGCAGAAACAAAATTTAGTGATAGAACCCAAATGTTTGCATTTATAGAAGAACATTTTTTGAAAAAGCCTATGAATCATTTGCATGTGTGGGAGATACATTTATACGGTCTACAGTCATATCAAATATTTAAAAAGAGCAAAAAGGACTAATTGGACAAAATCTCAATGATTTTGTGCCTGGTAAGGTATGAACTGTAAAAGACAGCTGAAAACATTGGGCTTTGCAAAGAGAATGAAAACCATCTGTCAGAAATACTTTCCACAGATTATATTTGGTCCAGCTATTAATTAAGTGATTTTGCATTACTACTTTCAAGAGCAGAGCCTTCATTACTGGGAGCAAACCCGAGGTGCACGTTTGACCTTCCATGTCAAAGATGGTTGTGTTCCATCTCCTAACAGCGAACAAAAGGGACAGAAGGGTCATCCTCTGTGCATGGATGTACTTCCTCTATCTCAAAGTCAAAACTGCAGCTGTGGTGGATTTCAGTTTACAACCTCAGAGGAAGAAAAATGTTTGTGTTGATACTCAGGTGTGTCCTGTCCCCCCCAGTGCCACTGGAATGGGTGTGGTCAGGAGCTGGTGTCCTCCAGAGCCACCTGAGAGAAGTGTGGCTGTGAACCACAGCCTCCTGCCTGACTTTGCCAGTGGGTTTTCATCTGAGTGTCTGACACACCAGTTGCCAAGAGACCGATCCAAGTCTCATTTAAATGAATGGGATTTTTTGGTTGCATTTGCTAGGCTTCAGTTCTGGCTTCATTTCTTTCAGTGCCACCAGCCTGAGTGCCACCCTCCCTTGTAATGCCCTGCAGAGAGCCTGTCCTCGGGGCTCTTGCTGGACCTTCATAGGTGGAAAAGCGAGATTGAACTGATGGTAGAACATGAGGGACAATTTTGTGCTCTTTATTGTTTTTCACAGTAATGGATGGACCAAGTCTCTCTTTTCCACTTGGAGCTGTAAACGAGGGTTTGTCACAGTGCTGATACTCATCCATTCACTGACGTTACTTTGTGCACCACGTAGCAATAGGCTCCTCTCTGGCCTCTATCTCCCTTGCTCTGGGGGCAGATGATGTGGTGAACAGCAACTTTCATGCTGAACTACATAATAAGAGCTGTACAATTTCCCGTGAGAGAGAATTTTAATACTACTTAATTATTACAAAGGGCTGATAATCTAGGCAATTAACATGTTCAGTGGAAGGCAAGCAACCTTACATCCTTACATACAGTTTCAGATTCTATTTAGTTCTGATCTTTCAGCATTGCATTGTACTTGATGTAGTCCTATGCTATTTTGTCTTCTGGTTCATTGAACAAATGAGTTCTGTCCTAGGGCCAAAATCTGAAAGTACAAAGTTCAGATCTCTGGAGTAGGCCCCATCTTGGAAGAATAAAGTACTAAGAGTCACCTAATCTTCTTTGGCATGAAAAATTCAACTGGATGCCTCGTAAGAAATTGCCTGTTAGCACCTCTAGTACTTTCTTCTGAAGTCAGACTACTGCATAAAAGTCCATCCTTTAATAAAATGACTTTTCTACTTCTTATTCTGACTATTCCAGGAAGCATTATCCAGAGCTGCACAAAGTCGAATGACTGATTTGTTCAAAGCTAATTGAAAATTCTCAGACTTGTTAAAAAACCTGTTTGGGATTTAGTTTAGCTTTTTGTTGAATCCACATTTTTCAGCTTTAAACCTACTAATCGGAATGTCTAAAAAATTGTAACTATAATCAGCAGTGGTGGTATGGAGTGTGCAGGGGGCATGTTTTAACACCATGGTGTTACGACCCACGCAGCTGAACTGTTGCGTAGGGAAAGCGAACTCGGAGTGTTATGTGGTCACTGCAGATTATTTTCTCTGAAGACCAAGCAGGGAATTGCATATTAATGTGGAGAAACAAAGCCAGTTTTAAGTGCTCCAGCTTTCCTTCAGACAGCAGCAATTCATAGAATTGTTAAGGCTGGAAGAGACCTCTTAGATCACCCAGCCCAGTCATTAACCTAACTCTGCCAGGTGCACTGTGTCCCTAATCACCGCATCCACACATTTTTTGAACACTTCCAGGGATGGTGATTCCACAGCTTCCCTGGGCAGCCTGTTAAAATTCTTGACCACCCTTTCAGTGAGGGAATTCAGTGAATTCCTTGCTGCTGTGACTTGATCTCCTCAAGCACCCAAGCTTGCTCAGATATTGCTGGATTGGTGTGTATGTACATGGATGTCTATGAATAGGGTCGCAGCAGGGATGGTAAACTTGGGCACAATAACAGTTTCCTCTTCTAGAAGACTCCTTGTTTCAGAGATTATTGAGAACCCAAAAATTCAGCATAAAATCTCTTCCTAATAATCTCTTGTCATGCATCTTTGCACTAATGAAGACCTACCATTTAACACCACAACACTTTAATGTTGATGAAAGCAGCCAGGGACCTGACTTGAAATATGTGCAGGTAACTTCCCTTTCACACAAAAACTTCAGGTATTTGGGATTTTTTGGGTAGAAAACCTGCTGTACCCTGGAAGATTGTTAAAATCTTTGCTATGTGATCCACCTCTAGAAAATGATTCATCTCAGTAAATTTGGTGCTAGCAGAAACATTTACAGTTTTAAGAATCACAGCGGTGCCAAGAAAATGGGGGTGACTGAGACGACATATCAAACTGAGAAAAGACAACAAACAAATGTAAACAATGATTGGTTAATCTGGGTTATTTTGTCCCATTTTCTCTTGTAATTCCAACTACATATACCTAAGATACATTTGTAAATGAACATGCCTGCTTCAATTCTCCTTTTAGAGTGTGTACCAATACATTGTATAAATAAGAGTTTTTGAAGCCATTTAGTGCTCCACCAAAGTAGCAGGGCATTAGGTTACCCTCCATTCCTTTGAAAACAATTAGGAGAAAACGCCACTTATCTTAAATAATATTTGTCAGATTTTCTTCATCAAACCTGGTAAATACATATCTTTTGACATTTTGATGTATAATCATCAGTCTAGGGTAAACCTAAGTGACTGGGCTTTGGCCCATGAGTAGCTTTCGTTGCTGTGTGACACTAAAATGTTGTGTTGGGGTGGTTTTTTTTAAAAGATATAATGAATATTCAAAATTAGAGTTATTCTCCATTGTGCCCACAGTAGGTCAAGTGTCAAAATACAAAGAGAATACTCACTATGCAGTCTAGAGGTTTTAGAAATGTTTCTAAATTGAATTTTTTTGCATGGGATATGCTTCGGAACTCCTGTCAATGAGAAATATAAATTGTCAAATTTCATTTGAATGGACAAGTAATTTAATGGGAGATAATTTGCTTTACAGATTCCTTGCACTCGTAGGTGTTCCTAGGCATTCACCCTTTGAACTTCCTACAATATCAGTTTTTTCATTCCCTATCCTTACATGCCGTGTAGTTTATTCTTCAATAAAACATTCAGCTCTATCACCTGAAGACATGCATCTTTTGATTAAGTGATGATGCTACGTGGGCCATCATTAGGATTGTTTATAAATTTTTGACATTTAAAATTTAGGACGATTTGCTAACATCTCTGTAGCAGCTTCTTTAACTGAGATCCAGGAGCTGCATTTGGAGCATTGCCTTGCACTCGTTTTAGAATCTGATAAGTATTTTAGTCACAGATTCCTGACTCAACCATTTGCCTATGATCTGCTTAGACCTGTGGAAGTGCATCTGGGTTGGTTATGATTCACCTGCTCAGCAGCTTTTAGTTTTCAAACAAATACCTCAATATTCTAAGTCATAAGCAAAACTGTATACAGTGAAACTACATGGAAAGATGGGTACAAATTATTTTATTCAGCCTTTTTTTTTTTCTGTAAGGGAAAGAAATATGAATTTCAGCTGTGGGTGTTCTACCCTTGGAAGTGTCCAAGGCCAGGTTGAATGGGGATTGGAGCAACCTGGTCTAGTGGAAGGTGTCCCTGCCCATGGCCGGGGTGTTGGAACAAGATGATCCTTTCCAACCCAAACTATTCTGGGATATACTATGATTCTAGGAATGGAGGTGGAATGGAGGAAATGGCAGGATTTTAGTTACAGCTAAGGGAGGAGGTAGGGTTAGTTGTTTAATAACTGTTTTTCAGGTATACATGGAGTTAGTCTCACCTTGTCTATTTTAATTTCCTTTTTTCCTCTGCTGCATCCTGGAGGGAACTGAGAGGGAAGGTTTTATTTGGAGCTAAGTCTGAAAAGTCTTTCTGGGCAGAGGAAGGAGCAGTGCAGTGGTGTTCTCTGAGGGTGTGAAATAACTGGTGTCCTGCAGATCAGCGTGGGTCGCACTTGCCCTAAGCAGGCAAGTCTGGCAGCTCTCGGGAACAGCAGATTTACCCCACGTATACGGAAGAATTGTAACAGTGCACATGTATGGTAGACCTTGTGCTCCTGGAAAATGCAAAAAGGGTTTATTTTCTGCCCAGAATAACCTACACAGCCATGATAGACTCAAAGGCTTCCTCGTGACTCCAAGATCCTCAAGCTGCCTGCAGGAGAAGGGCTTCTAGGAGTCACCAACCAACTAGAAATTCTTGCTGACGGCAGGTAAACTGTGGGATAAATATCAAAACAAAGCATCCATTGATTTCCACTCACTCCCCAAGCTCTCCTCAACCAGCTGAACCTTGTTCTTGAGGATCTTTTGTTCTTCAGGTGCGACATCACGACCCTCTCCCCAAGGCAGCCTTTCTTTCAGTGGCCCTCACCCAGTGCTTGAAGGGAACATGGTTATAAAAAGCAGGTCATAAGCAAAAATTTTCTTTTGATAAGGAGGATCACACAGAATAACAGAATATTCGGGGTTTAAAGGGTTGTTTATTTGGTATAGCTTGCACTTTGGTTATTGAATTGCATATCTGCCTAAAATTGATAACTGCAAGAGAGGCTACATGTGGTTTTGGTCATTTTAGATAAGTGAAAATCAGGCATTTTTTGTAGTCCACACATAAGCATACAGGGCTCCTCTGAGAAGAGGTAGGCATTGATGAGCATAGTAGTGAAGTAAAGTTTCAAAGACCTCGTGTTACTTTCCTGACTCATCTGAAATATGCAGTGAACTCAAGAGCATCTTTGTTTTAATAGAGGCTATAATAATAATAAGAGCTCCAGATTTTCTAAAAATAAGAAGGTTAATGTAGTATCTGGAGTCTGACCTCAGGTCTAAATTGTGATTCTAATGTTAATCATTATGAGACATAGCTTCACACCTCATAAATCCAGGCAGCCTGTTTCGACTATCCAGTGCAATATTTAAATAAAGAGCAGTTTCACAAAGGCATGCATCACTATAGATTCCCTTTTTGCACTTTTTCAAATTATGTTGCTGCTTTATACAAACCACCTTTCATAAGCTGTCTGCCAGAAAGCTCTAAAAATAATAGCACAGACGCTTGCAACAACAAATTGGCTACCTCACTTTTAGTGAATCGAATGTTCAAATGAAAAGGTTTTTGCTTCCAAGTGTTTGAGGCATACCTTGAATATGTTACCAGGCTCAGATGTACTGGTATATAAAAATAAAGTGAAAGATAAAGGAGTTGTTTACATTCATTGTGATTTCCATTTTTTAAAATACAAGATTTATTGAAATGAAGGGTGAAAAGAGAGAGTCTGACTTGGTTAGCAATTGCCTATAGATGCAGCTTAAATACAGTCTGTGGTTGTTTTTAACTTGAAATTGTACTTTCTACATACTCTGTATGGATACGTGTCTATGTGTACATGTATTTGTGTTGGCTGCCCCATATTTGAAGGTTTTTTGTTCATCTCATGTCCAGAAATGAGCATAAAGTTGTGTGGTAAGAGCAGATCTCATCTGTGCATATCAGCTCAAGGAGAGAGTTTCTACCTGGCTGCTTCCTATCAGCTGGAATGGAATCAGCCTCCAATAGGACCAGAGTAGCCCCAGGTTTCCACAATTTGCAGATGTCGCTAGCTGCTTTGTTGTCTTTGTGGCTGAGAAGGAATAGACCCTCCTTTGTTTTCAAAGATGCAATAAATTTGGGGAAGTTCAGACGTCTGAGGAAATGGCGTGATACCTGCTTATCTGCTCTACACGTGTGTGGTCCAGTGGTGCTGCCAGTGTTGGTGAAAATGTTTGCGAATGTCCTCAAGGATGCAAACGTATGGAACCATTAAGGTTGGAAAAGACCTCTAAGAACATTGACTCCAACCATTAACCCTCTACTGCCAAGTCTTCCAGTAAAGTATATCCACAAGCACCACATCAACTCGTTTTTTGGACATTTCCAGGATGATGATTCCACCACTTCTCTGGGCAGCCTTTTCCAATGCTTGGCCACCATTTCAGTGAAGAAATTTTTCCTGACATTCAATTTAAACCTCCTCTGGTGCAGCTTGAGGCTGTTTCTTCTCACTCTGTTGTTATTTGGGAAAAGAAACGGATACCCAACTGGCTACACCATCCTGTAAGGGAGTTGTAGAGAGTGAGAAGGTCAACCTCCTTTTCTCCAGGCTGAACAACCCCAGGTCCGTCAGCCACTTCTCACTCTTGCCTGTAAAGAGTAAAAAAAACCAACCATGAACACCTCGTCAGGACTTGGTTTTTGTCCAAACCTGTGAAAATACCTAAGTACATGGAGCTTTTTTTACTCATGGCTACTATATCCAGTTATCACATGCCTCCAAGTGGGACGTGGTGGCACAATTATGTATTCATGAGATCACTTCTCCGAAGCTGTTCACGTATGGTGTTTGAGAGCCACGCGGCCTGCTTTCCTCTGGGAGCTGGAAAAAAAGAACAGCTGAAAACTGAGCAAAACTATACAGGCTTTTTTTAAACATCCATTTCTAAAACTGACTTTTTATCGTTTTCCCCCAAACTTCCTGGGACAAGTTCTTCCCGCTCTTCATACCGTAAGTGATAAAATGCAAATGTCAAACATTATTAGTTCTGTAGCATAAGTACTAATTTTTGGTTTTTCTAAGCAGTTTATATAGGAAATTCTGGAACGTTTCCAGTCATCTTCACTATCATTTAGTCCTTAAAACCCAGAACAGACATTTAAACTGAAAAACATTATATCTTGTGTGCAGATGCACATGCAGCGCCATCAGAAGATGAATAGTTGTAGTCTTGAACTGGCGTCGCTATGAAATAGACTCTGTATAATTACATAAGAAAGCATTTCAACAAAAAACTGCATCTTGGGCACTCCTTTGTGTGGAGAGAAGTGAGCTATAGAAGGAGAAAAGTCCACAAGTGATTAGCAGTTGATTTCCATGAGAAATTTCCAACACCTCTAATTTGATTTTTCTTTCTTGTCTTTAATGAATACTTTCCTCGGTGATGTTGTTTGTTGTTTAAGATACCTCCCAGCATCATTTTTAATGTCATTACAATATGCAGGCTCTGCAGTTTGGCGAACTTAAATACCAGACAGCTCATAAAAAACTGTGGCTCTTATGGCACTACAGATAGCAGCTTCTCTATTAGATTTGTACTACTTTAATGCTGCCTTTTCTATATCTCAAGGCTGTTTCATGCAAATATTTAAGCTTAGGTATCCTCACAAACAAGCAGCCATAGCATTTCAGTAACTTTGTTTTAAAAGAAAGACTTTTGAACATGCAGGAAATATTAGTACATCAAACAAAGTGAAAGACAAGGTAGTTTAACTTGTTGGTTTGTTTGCTGAAACTCTAAAGTAAATATACTGTAGCTAAAAGTGTTCCATTTTTATCTGCCTGCTGCAGTAATGGCTGTGTTACTTCAGGGCTTACACTTCAATAATTGATCAGGGTTTGTATAGCACCGGCTAAGAGCAAAAATAAGAGTGTTGCTTTGAACAAACTGCTGCAATGTTATAGCATTAGGCACAGAAACAAGATTCTGGAAATATAGATATATAAAAACCAGGAAAAAGATGGATAAGTTGGAGTGGTAAATACTGCTTCAGGCTAGAAAGTAATGAGAATTTTTCCATAGAGAGTTTTGACCTGCTATTCAAAAATTGTTTCTTGTCTTAATAAATCCTAAAAGTGTAATTTACTTGCAAAAGGGAAAGAACAAAGGCACCAAAATTCTTTTGATAACAACACTTGTTAAGGTTGATAAGTTGGGTTTCAAATGTGTGAAGAAAAATGTGTGACAGTTTGTTTTAAGGTGACAACCTAAGTGTTCAGATACTTCCATCTTGTGCTGTTTATAAAGCAGTACTCTAGTAAATGCTTTACACATGTATATTAGAAGTGGAAACAATAGATAACATATCTTCCCATCAAATTTTACAAAAGCTGTAGTATCTCTTTACAATTTTACAAAATCATTGGTATATTTTATCTATTAAATTAAGGTTATTTCAGAACATGAACACTATAAATCAAAGATACATGTATTATTTCTTTCTTTTTGGCAATGAATTATTTTGAGCCTTCATTTTGGAAGTGTTTTTTCTTAGTTTCAAGGTTTCATATTGTCTTCCACAGACCCAGCTTTACTACTGAGTAAAGGACACATAGAATATTTACTCCGCTGCTAAAAATTAGTGTTGAATTGATAAAGCATGAAAAATTCTCAATAAAAGGTGAAAACGTCATCTTTAATCTGTTCTTCCCAGAGCAGGTTCCTCCCAAGTGGATAATTTTGAATAGCATAGGTACCATAGCGTCTTTTAACTTTATGGATTTGTCAAATATGTTAAATTATGGCTAAATGATAGGAAACTTAATTTATATACAATTCAGTATGGGTATCTCAAACTGAGTGTACACAAAGGAAACCAGGGATGAAACTGTATTTGAGGGCACTTCATGTTTAACTACCTGATATAGCTGTTGAAAGTCTGTAGGTTATTTTCAAACGTACTCATGAATAAATATTACTGTGTTTGATTACTACAACAACCTAAAATTTCTGCAAGAATAGGAAAAAGAGCTTGATAGTTACAGCCTTCTCCTCCTCCCTTCATGTACATAGCAGTAAATGAAAAAGTATTAACTGGTTTTCAAATAGTGTAGGCAGGGTTGCATGACATATGGTAGTTTGTTGTTATTGAGTGCTTCCCAATATTACATGGATGTTGGTCTCAAATACAAGACTTTTTTATGTGTATAAAAGAAAAAGAGCACGATTCACGAATCTCTCATTGTCTGCCCATGGCAAGTCCTAGGTACCTCACCTCGTTGTAACTCTTGCCTGGCAGTGGTGCTCTCTGCTCAAGTCACTTGGGAGCTGAAAACAAAGCACAAAACCAAACAAAACCTTGCCTAGTGTTGTTTTGAAGTGACGCCACTTCAGTGGCATTTAGCAAAAAACCTGCTCAGATGGCAGAGAAGTTGCTCCAGCGGAATTTGATAAAAAGCCAATTGCATGGTATTAAGCCACATTCCTATTGAGAATTTGTATTGACAATGTATTGCCTCCTTTAAGATATATTACTTGAAAAAGTAACGAGAAAATTATGTAGGTGTTCAAATCGCAATTAACATCACCTTCCGCCATTTTAATCCAACTTCCTTCCTTTTGTTTTCTCCGTGTCCATCTAATGGAGCATAAAGTCTAAAAATGTTCATTTTTAAAAGATAAAATTCCTGTAAAGGGAATTTTCCCTGCAAAGGGATTGCTGTTCAGGAGAAACATGGTGTATATTGTTAGATCTGTTAATATGATACTCCTAAGTGTGATGACACCCCCGTATTTTGTATAAGTAATTAGCAGCTCCTATGGAAATCCAAATTTGACTCAACTACGGGTTTAAAACCACTTGAAGTTCAAGATAGTCAAGGTTAAGATCTTGTTTTGTCCAATCTCTGTTCCTATTTCAAGTTGCAGCTAACAATATCAGAGCTAAAATTAAGATGAATGGAGGAAAAAATATTACTCACTTTCCAGAAGGCAAGGCTGGGTATTTGGAGAACAAAAATGAGATTATACTTGCAGCAGATTGGGAAATGCTTTTTTGGTGGGTGGGTGGTCCCTGTGAGGCAACCCCAGCCCTGTTGCTGTCCTGGAGCTCAGCTGAGCCACCACAGGCTTGCCCAGGAGCTATGACAGTATCAGGTTCACATCGTAGTGCCAGAATCCTGTCCTTCGAAAAAGGAAATTTCAGTATTTGTGTGGAAGAGCAAAGACTGGAAACGTAAACAAATCTAATGACCTGTGTCCGACATCATGCTGCCTCCATTAATAGGTAACCTTGGAAAAATAAAAGGAGCCATTGCTTCTGCCAGAGAGATCAGGCTTGTAGCAGAGCCAGAGCAGACAGGATTTTAGGGCTCTGTCTGGGATGTGGAGAAAGACTGGAACTTTGGGTGAAGTGCAGGACTCCCTTAGGTTGTACCAGAATGCTGTAATTCCTTCCAGAAATCACCCCTGATCTGCTAAGAGTTGTGTATCAGAGCCAGGAGACCTGCAGGTCTGAGATTCTCCATGTCCTCTTGAAATCATTCTGAAAGATGTGAAAAGGGAAAGGATGATAATGTTGCGATTAAATCATTTTTAATAGGTGTCTAAATTGCTTATCACTGAGCACTGGAAGGGGTAAATCAGTGGCAACTTTTAAGATTCCTTTCTAAGCTTTGAGCATTTGGGCAGATGCTGCTTTATGGGTTAATGTTGGTTTCATGTTTTCTAAACCCTTACCACAAGCAGAAGTGTTTAGTTTGAAAAATAAAGGTTTATTTTCTTTAATGCAAAAGAAAATCCACAAGTATATATTTAGGTGGCAGTTCTTCTGAATTTTAGTCATGGATGCTATCTTGAGTAAAGATTCATTGTTTACAGTCACTATCAGACCCTCCTCAGGTCTGTACTATTGTCGAAGATAATGAGTTTTTGAGTAACTTTTATTTGCCTTTAAATGATATCATATTTGAGAACTACATACAAATCAGATATTGTGCTCGAGAATTTTTGAATTACACTATGTTTTGCCTCTGAGGCCAGCCTTATCCTGGAAGACAAAAAAATAAAAGTTTGATTTTGTGTAGAAAGAGGTTAAACTAGGAATGTCTAGTAACTGGATTATATTTTTCCAACTTGCTCTTAAAATTAAATATAAGACTGAAATCCAGCAGTAAGCATGAAAATGTCTCTAGCACACGTTCTTTGCTCTGATCTGTCAATGTTGTAAAGCACCAGGAGCAGGTGGCAAATGCTGTAAATGGTCAGTCATGTTTTTAAGTGGACTGCCCTAGAATGATGAACAATAATCTATCAATTAAAAAGGAGAACCTGATCCATTGATGGTCCTCTCCAACCTTTTCTCTTGATATCAAAGCCAAATTTTTTTTGCATAGGGAAAAGCCTTTTGTCATAGCAACACATTCACACAAGTAGTAGTTGCATGCGTAACATGAGAAATAAACCCAAATAAAATTACTGTTATTTATATGTGGTTTTAATCTAATAGTAAGACATAAAACATGCCAGACACTTTTAAGATATACATTTAGAGCCCAAAGACTTTCTTTAACCTGATTAATTGCCATCTGAACAGAGCTGTATATGTAATTAAGACAAAGGAGAAACTTAAACAATTAAAGACATCATTTTTTAGCTGTGTATTTTGGTTTTTTTTTGGTTTAGATCCTTTATTCTGGGGATAAATGTGAAGTTTAAGGAAGCAGCATGGGGGAGTTTATTAATAGAAAGGAGAAGGGACGTAGAAGATAAGAGAGAAGAGAAAGGATTAAGGAAGGGATGGCTTAAAAGGAAAAAATAGGGGAGCAAGAAGAGTGCATCACACAGCCTCTCAGCCCATGCCTTAGGGTGGAAAATAAGTCACAAACACAGTGTTTAAAAATGTCATAGTGAGTTGAACAAGGCA
This sequence comes from Gymnorhina tibicen, assembly GCA_013399875.1. Lineage (NCBI taxonomy): Eukaryota > Metazoa > Chordata > Aves > Passeriformes > Artamidae > Gymnorhina > Gymnorhina tibicen. The sequence goes on from VXAZ01005100.1 coordinate 5,244,677, forward strand.
GTTAGGAAATATCAGATCTACATGAATTTAGATGAGCTCTGCACTCATGTACGTGTATCATGATAGAACTTTCAATTTGAGATCATGCTTTGCTTTTATCAGAGCACTCCTACACCCTTTATTAAGCAGAAAATAATCTTTGGGTAAATCAGGATATGACTGTCTTCCACGTTCTGAAAGTGTCCAAGGAACCAGTAAGGGGACTGCAGGAAAAAAAGCAAGTTGACATATGGAAATCAGATCCAGGTCAGGCCTCTCTCACAGTGCTCTTCCCATCCCCAGTCCTTGCTTTTGTCTTCATGGTTCCTCACGGCTGACATGCTCCTTGTTTGCTGGGAGTCTGACTTGAGACCCCAAGAAGCAACAGCACAGCTGCACCAAATTAGTAGATACTTCTGATCTTATTCTCTTTGCTCCTAAAATTTCCCACCATGGACATTTCTGTTGACGGAATGACACCTTCTTGTTCCTGGTGGGTCTGGCACAATTCCTAATAGAACCTAGGTACTGTGGCACATTAATGAGAGAGCAGTAAAATGGAAGATTGGATAGTTTTGCATCAAACCAATCATTTGTGCCCTGAATGAGGCAGGAGTCTCTGCAAAATGTCTGTATGTGTCCATGGGATGAAAGATTGATAGATATAGTTTAGATGATATATACGCTTGTAGGGAATGGATAATGAACACAGTCATTATGCAAACTTCAAAATAATTTGTTTTCCAAACTTCACAATGTTTGTAATAGTTTGTGTATATATATTTATAACACATATGATAGTACAATTTTTGTAATATAAATATTACTTGCATTTATATGCCTGAGTACTGTGTGCTGAGGATTCTCTCCAAATTCATAAAAATCTGTTTAGACTTCGTCTCTTCTAAAAGGGATGTTTTAAAGATGTTTTTGGAGGAGGAAAGTGTCAGCCATCTCTACAGTTGCATCAATTTATTTGTTTAACACACGCATTAAAAACTAATGCAAAAACTAGCAGGAACCATTGTCACCCAGCCATCAGACTCGCTGAACCAATTCACTATTTACATTACTGGTTCATGCCTTCACTTTGCACAAGAGAAACTACATTGCTTCATCTGCTCTGGTGCAAATCCTGCAGCAGTCTTATATTCAAAAAAGGCCTGGTATTTGAAATATGAGGGATCCCTGTTTGGCATCAGAGAGGCAGTAACATGAAATCTTAATGTTGCCTCTGTATTTTGAAAATGTTGGGGTTTAGGACCAAAAATAGCCTGCTCTGCATCAAGTTCTGGTTTGCTTTACTGCTTCTTTTTCTTTTTTTTTCCTCCCTCCAATTCTCCCCCTCCATCCAGGCTGGCCTCCTCTCTTTATTTGTATAAATAATTGAGGATGCAATTATTTATGGCTGCACATAAGGATTCTAGATGTCTAACTATCTATCTGTGCCCACAGATCAGATAGTTTGTTATCTATATCACTATTTGCACCTGCAAGTCATTGTGCTTGGAAATTATCTCCTCATCTAATTGTGTGCACAAACAGAGGTTGAATTAAAGCTGCTTTAGAAAGAAAACCCCTTCTGTAGAGTGCACAGATACAGTACATCCATGGTTTTTAGGTTTTTGTATAGATTCATGAAAATACCTGCTGCCATCCAAAACATTTTGTTTTGAGCACTTTCTCTCTTTCAAGTCCACACGTAGGAGCTGGTAAAAAGTGGTTGGGTGTCAGCACTGAACAGCCCTTGGTGCTGGCTTGGATTGTGCATGTGATGTGTAATTTGAGTTTTTTGCTGCCATTGTGCTGCCTTTGAGGAAAACAACACAAAGGCTGACCGAGACCCTCTGAAAAGTGAGCACATTCATGATGTGCTGCTCTTCTTTGAGCAGAAACCCAGCCCCGACTCTGGTCCTGGCACTTCCTCTTGCTTAAACTCCAGCCCTCTATCTTGGGCATTTTCCTTCTGAATCATAATTGTGCAATCTGTTTCTCATTTTAGTACGAAAGTCTTCTCAAAATGGAGCAGGCTAACTTTAAACAAGCTGCATTTTTCATGAATCAGGTTGTAAAGTTCACTCTGCCAGAGAGGAGGCATGTCCTTGCAAAATTCTGCATTTAAAAAAAAAAGAAGGTTATCTAAAGATGGATGATATGATATGTCAGGTTTACAATTACATTTTTCTGTAAACAGAATAGGGTTAGAATGGGGGTTAGAATTCAAAAATACTTTTGAGCAGCCAAGAAGAAATGATGTTTACCATTTTACAAACGCTACGGATACTTTATTGTCTGAGTGGCTTCCATGCACTCCAATAAATTTAAATTGGATATTTGCTGTCCAAATTGACAGTGGGTGATTAAGCCAAAAATAAGAGCATTCGCCTTTAAATTTTAGCTGTGGCATCGTGTTATATTCCCAACATTATGTTACGTTGCATCAAGGCAGTCACTACAGACCAAAATTTTGATGGATATAAAGCAGATCAAAAGGGTATAGTGATTTTGAAGTCAGTGACAATAGATGCCTCAATATTTGTACATTTCTGCTAAAGAGACTTGCATTATTTTGTCAGTTTGTTTCATTTTCGGGGTATTCAGAAATGATATTCATTCTTTGATATAAGCCTTAAATTGTACAATTTAAGAAAACTGACTGAAAAAGATAAATTAAATGGGTAGAAATATTTTCAAATCAAAGAACAACTGACATATATAAAAATGATGTATGTTTCTTACATAGTCCACAGGGAGAATTCTGCAGGCTTGCTATGATCTCTACAATTTGCCTTCGGGCAAACGAGGCTTTGGGATATTCTATTATTCCTTTGGTCTGTTTATCATGGAAACTGATGTACAAATCGAAGGTTCTTTTGGACCTTTCCTTTCGGTTTCCTAGATGTGCTGAGAATGAACTTATCACCTGTCCTCACCTTCAGCAAAGTGCTTCGGGGAAGGTTCAGTGACCAATAATCAATTATTATTGAGAAGCAATCAATTGCTAATCTCCATAATTATGCACATCTAAACACTATGAACAAGAAAGAGAAACAAAGCTGCACTCCAAGCATTGCCTTGTTAGCAGTATTTTGTTAACACAGGCTCTAAAAAAAGCTGCCGCAGCTGGTAGCACAAATGTGTTTCCAGTATTCAGGCCATCAACGTGATTCGTCGCTAAATGTATAGAATCAGCTTCTTGCTAAAAACTACAATTACAGGTGATATACAGATTGAAATCACAGGGCTGGTTTGTCGAAGAAAATTGTCCTAATGATGGGTTTTCGGATCGGGAATGCAGCTCTTTTCTTCCTCTGTGATGGGTACTGAAGGCAGCTGCACCTGCCTCTGTGCTGTATTCTGCCGCACTTAATGATATCTGATGATATCATTAGGCAAAGTGTTCATAAACAGATGTTGAGCCTGTGCCTAAATGCTGTCAGATGAGCGGTTGCTGGCCTGAAACAGTATTATTTATATAGAACATTTACGTTTGTTATGTTAATAACCCCACTATTAGCTCTCTGGATGTTGCGATAGGAATGTAAATGTAGTTAATATGAATAACAACCTCTTTACTCTTTGTGCTGCAGTTGAGTATAACTTTTAGGCTTTTAGAGAGAAACAAAGATTCCCCCCACCAAGTCCTTTTGACTTCATGATTTTTTTTGGCACCGTTCGAAATTTTGATCAGCAGATAAATGGTAAGAATCTGTAGGACAGATGTTAAAGACTGGAATTTGTTTCTCTTAACACTTCACATTTTCAAGAAATTCGAGTATTTATGTGTTTTCTGGTAATTCCCGGACCCAGTTCATTACCCTAATATGTCAGAGTTTTGATTGTAGGCACTAAATTGACAAACACCCATTAAAAATAAAAAGTACTATAGCAACTAGAATTATCATCTGTATTTCTAAAGATTTTCTTCCCCGATTGTTAAATTTATTTCACAACAATAACTAAATATTGGGGAGACCACTTCACTCAATATTCATCTTTTTTTGTTTAATCTTTCAGTCTGCTGTTATTCTAGCGGTGCTTGAAATACTGCTTTACAATTGCTGAGGGTTTATTTAGCCAAAGTTGCATTTTATACCTCATAGTTAATTCATGTAGAGTAAGTTATGTAAATTTTGACAGTCATCAAAATGTGCAGTGTTTCTCTAAAATACAGCTTACTCGCGATAGCTCTGTTATAAAAATATCATTGGTGCCTTTATAATTTTATTTCATATTTTAACTCCTTCTGCTTAGGGTTTGGGAGAAGAGGTGCATGCTGCAAGGAGGGGTTTCTTGTTGGTTTCTGTAGCAGATGACGATGGTGTTTCTGCTTTTACATGTATAAAGTGTGATTAACTGATGTTCCGCTCTAGCCATGCTTTGGAACTACAGCAAACTGTTCTCTTCATTGTGTGTATTAATGCTTTTATAGCCCTCCGTGTGCAGGGAAATGTTAAACATATCACTGTCAGAGCATGCCTGTAGCATAAGGAAAGAGATTATTCTTTTTTCTCTCCCCCCATGTGAAATCCTGTGTGGTTTTGTTCACTTACCCCTAAAATCTCTAGTGCTGTCCTTCATTTGTGTGTCTCCTCAGATGAGCATCCTGCTCCATATTACACTGAAGGGTGCATTTAGGGGGCAAATAAATGTTTGGTGCCCCTCACAAGAAGAAATGAGATAGGAAGTCCCAGTGTTTGACTATCCAAGAGGACAATGAAAGGGCCAGGTAGACCCTTGGAAGGGAATTAAAAGATGCGTGATTAAGAGAAAGGGAGAGAGGAAAGAATACAAGGCAAAAAGCAAGGATTTAGGAACTGTTCTTGAAGAAGAAACCCATAGGCTTTCTCAGGTAGTATGCCAGGTAGGAACCCCAGTGCCTCCAGAGCCTAAACCATCCAAGTCTCCCTCTCAGGTGGAAAGAAAATTCTGGTAACTGGTTAGAAACACTAAAAATTTGTTTGCTGTGCATGTTGGGGCTCAGCTCCTGAAGGAGTTGAAGTACCACCCTAAGTAACACGGGGGAGGGTGGAAGATGGGAAAAGCAATCCTGTGCTATTGTTTGTTTGTTTGTTTGTTTTAAAGTGAAAGCTCCTTTGGCCCAATGCTTTGGCAATCTATGCATCCACTGAGTTTATTTTCATTAGGCGGGTAATGAGGACACCAAGGCACATCTCAAGACATGTTTATACTTTTGAGACCTGAAGCGTGTGCATGTACTTAAAAGAAGAATATTTCTATAGCTCCATCTTGTCCCATCTACAGTTGTTCTTGTACATATTCTGTGGTAATCAGTGGGAATCAAGTGAATATTAAGGCTAAAGAATCACATCACGAAAGAAAGATAAAATTTGTACAATAGACCCATTACAATTTGTGAGTAATCAGCCTTTCAAGAAGAGACTTTAGAAAGCACAATGTAAATTCATTGCTATTTCCCCTTAAATATTTATTATATGTTGTATTATTAGGTTATCTGATACTAGAAAGGAATAAAGAAAAAATGGCAAAACAGGATATTAAAATTCTTACTTTTTATCTCCTTTCTTTTGCTGAATGGTATTTTTAGATAGGTCTGAAAGAGACAGCAAATGTAGATGCTACTGGGCTTTAAACAATTTAAAAATCTGGAACTGGATCTGAACTTTGTAGTGCCTGCCTGATTTCAAATGAAAAGCAGGAATCAGTAAACCGTTTTAGAACGTAGTAGAAGTAGAACTGGTTTAATTGTGCTCAAATTCGTGGGGATTTGCTTGCTTTGAAGAGGTACATTTTTGTGCAGACCTCCAGTGTCTGATGGCCTGAAGGAAATCTGTCTAACCGAAGAAAGAGAAGTGTAATGCTGGCGTGCATTAGTGGTGATGTTAACATATCACACTATCAGTTCATGTTGTGATGAGAACTGTTATAAGTGCTTGGCAGAAATCACAGGTTACATCACAAAACATGCAAGACCAGAGAGGTCATCGTTTTAGTTATCAATAATAAATCCTCTGAATTTTACTTTTGCAGCGTTCAGACAATCCCCCACCCCCAGGTAAACACATATTTCTGGCTTTAGTTTTTGTTTGATTCTTTCTTCGCAGTATCCCGGTTATTGCACGGCTCTATTTATAATATCTGTGGACTCGATGAGATTTCTTTGTTTTATATATCACTGCTGGTTCCTACAAAAAGTGTCATAACTTGTTCCGTTTCTCAATAAATACTGGTTCTATTTCTGTTTGCTGCAGTGCTGGCATTCAGCAACTTCAGGTGTCTAAAATAAAGCCTTTAGGTTAAAACATTTCAGCATTTTGTGCCAAATTCTATGATTTTACACTGATCAAAAAGCCAGACAAGGTTTGCTTAAGCCAATCCATCAAGGAAATTCACTGATATAGTGAGTGAAAGACAGCCTGGCTCATCAGATCATTAATAAGTCTTATTTTATTAAAAACAATGTGGGCTTTGTCAGTCAATGGTTTTGCTGTTTATTAGCAAGAATTTAGTTAAACTTCTACTGACGTACTCATAGCTACAGTGCAGAAAACATTTTGAGAAGACAGTGCTAAGAAAAAGACAAGAATGGTGATTCCTACCTGAATGAGCCAAAATTTTATTTCCTTCTTCCATTAATTTCAAAAGTCTAATTTTACATATGCTATGTATTTATAAATGATATAAAAGATTGTTACTTCATCAGGTAAGAATCTGAGGCCACTAAATAGGAATAGAGTAAATTCTGAGATGAAATCTGCTCAGAAATTAGAACTCTGTATGCGGTACAAATCTCTTTACAGTCAGTGAAGGCAGAAAACCTGGTAACCACTCAGAGGAGGCTGTAGCCTCTTTAGTCCAGTGTTGGACCTACTGTGAGAGAGAATTCATTAAAAAAAAAAAAAGAAAAAAAAAAAAGAAGTTAGAGGATAAGAAATGCTGTTTCTTTTTTGTTTGTGTAGACACTTTCTACTTGCACCTTTCTAGGAAAGGAGTAAGCAGAGCTATTTACGTGTTGGATACCAGTTGCACAAATATTTTTCTTATCAGGGCTGGTGCAGCGAAGTTGAGCTCAGTGAGCTAAGCTAGAGGTAGCGAATAAAGGGAGGAGAAAAAGACTTGTGAGCAGATAGGTAAAGTGTACATTTCTCTACAAGGCCATCAGGACTTGGTTCTGCAGAGCCTGTCCTCCTGCAGTAGTGATGGGATGGCAATCTCCTGTAAGGTGTGGTGGGTTTTTTAGCCCTGAAGAAGGGAACTACTGCCTGGCTGAGGAGGAACTGCAGCAAAAATAGGGTTGTGCAGGGCCTGAAATAAAATATGTCTTTTCATGGCATTGCATCTGCTGGAAATCATGGGCATGTCCATAGCTCTTACAGCCCTGTGATGGGCTGCCTGCATCTAAAGATCCACGTGTTTTCAGGATCTGCAGGGCTCATTCCACACCATTTCAGTGCATTTCTTTTCTGCGACCTTTGCTGTTAGGCAATGGAACTTGATTTTTGGCTAAACCAGGTAATGCACAGTAAAATACCCTCTTCTCTGTGGGCTGACTGTTGTGTGGATCAGCATTACAGCCCATTACCTGAGTGTTTCTGGGTGGGATCTGGACCATGAAGATAAAACTAGGATAAAGGTGAACAGAACAATTCAGCCTTCCAGAAATATACAATCCCAGCCTAATTAGATCTGAGTTTCCAGGAAAGCAATAACAAGTCAGACTCATGGAGATCAATGTGGGACACTCTTGATTCCTGAGGTGTCTTCCCATTTCTTCTCAACACTAGCATTTTTTCCATTGTTTCCCAAGGCTGTGGAGACTGGCCACAGAATGATAGCTCTATTAGTTAATGACTATTCCCCAACTAAAATGTAAAATTTCCAAACACTCTGTGTGCTTTTCACTCTACGTGAATACATAGAGTGCACTTTATCAGAAGTTAATGGAATATTATATAACCATATTTTGATGTTGAGCTTTGGTGTTGAAAATATTCCCTGCACAGAAAAAATAATATTTTTCAAGAAGGTCATAAGATATTCCTACTTTCATCTCCTTTGTTTTCTCTTAATTTATTTTGAAATGCCATGTTTTATTCAAATAGAAAGGGATTCTACCATAAACTTGGATTCCATATGTACAAGTTCTAAAAGGCTCTCTGCTTCTCATTGTTTTCTACAGTATTTTATTTTAATAACATTTTTTTTTAAGGTTTGAGAGTAGAAGATTTCAGAGGTAGACACTAATAAATTTCCCACCACCTGTTTCTGAGTTGAAAAGTTACTTCTGTTTCTGTTTTGTTCAGATTTTTTGGTCCAATATGAAAGCAGACCTTTCAATAAGATGACTTCAGATAAAATATTTGAAAACACTAGATGAATCATTATTTTCTGTTGTGAACAGAGTGGATATTTTTTAGTTGAAGTATTAAAATATAGACCCATCAGTGGATAGTATGTAGCATTTACTCAGATCTTTTGAGTGCACAGCTGGTCATGTCTGATAAGAGGGTTCTTTAGAAAGAAAAGGATGTTTAGCAAGGTAGATTAAGGTAGATTGTGGTGTTATCATATTTAAATGTCCTTAGTGACATCTCAGTTTAAGATAATATAAGGAATAAGGAGAAATCTGGAGTTTAATTTTTTTGTTTCTATTGTTATTAAGACAACACCTTGTCATTATTTCATACTCTAATTTTCTGTCAAACCAGATATAGCAGGATATATGATATACACAATGCTTTCATATTATTTCCATGAAAGAGGGAGGGATCATTTGAGCACCAGGATCTATGGATAAAATCAGTGGACCAACCTTTCTCTGTTTCCCTTTTGAGAAGGCTTTTGGTTCGGATCTAGGTAAGAAGAGATCAGGGAGCAGAAGCCTCCTGTGGAGTCAGACAGCAATTTCACTCCTCTTTTGCCTCTGTTTAGCTCACTGCAAAGGTGCAGCCTAAATTATTAAAGACATTGGCAAGTGAAGGACTGAAGGAGTTCTTATCCTCTAACTGTCCTGTATAGTTTTAACTTTTCCATATATTTTTTAATTCATCTGTATCTAAATTCCTGATCTCTTGAATACTTTGCAGACCATATCTTCAACAATTCTACTCTTACCAACTTTAGGTTCATGCACGACTATAAATAAATATTTGATCTCCTTCACTGTTTTTTGTCAGATTTTTTTTTAAGAGGTTCTTTGCTTTGTTTTTTAAACATAATTTGAGGAGGAGATATGTAGGCTCATGGGTTTCATCTAACAATAAGGGAAGGTTGATTGCTAAACACAGATGCTTAAGTTGTACAGGCATAATTTTTAGCAAGTAGTTCCCGATCCTTGTGTGTGGCAACTAATCTCTATAATTAATGAAAGTGAAATTATAGACAGTGAATTTGTAACTATTGATATGAGAAATAGATCACAGGAATAGATACTTTTGTGTACTGCTACTGGTCTTTAAAAGATGGTTATGTGAGCAATAATGTAGAAATATGTTCCTTCACTGCTTTAAAAATAAGAAAACTGAACAATTACAATAGATTAAAGATGGCAAATGAAGTTCTGTGTGGTTAAACAGAAGTGATGTACCCATCTGTCTCATCAGTATTTCCCTCAAACAAAAATAACTGGTTTTTCTGACCTGCTGGAGAATATGTCAACCCATTTAAAGTCCTCCAGGCCTGATTGCTTCGCCACATCCCACCAGAAGTTGCTCTCCTCTGTAGTTCAAAACGCAGAGAATTCAATACAAGCCTGAATTCCTGTACGCTAAAAGGTAGAGCTGGAGGGCGAGAAATCTCTGTGTGAGATAGGCAGAGCGTTAGACTCGCCACCTCCCCTGAGCCCTTGGTTCGTCTTTACCCTCCTACAACACATGAGAAACAGCACAGAATGCAGAGCAGCAAGAAATCGCCGTCCCCAAAATGTACTAGCAACGTGATAATGCTGGCAATATGAGCTATATCATCAGCTGATGTAAATCAATGTAGCTGCAAAAGAATTTATAATCCTTTATAGCAGTTGAAGATCCAGCCAACGGTTTAGGAAAGAAAATGCTCGGCTTTTTTTTTTTTTTTTGTAGACATCAGGTAAACTAGAGAGGTACTCCAGGTGGCGCATGACAATATTGATGCCTGGGAATAAAGGAGGGATACCAGGTAGACCAGCAAGGCGAACACGGCTCCACTGGCTCAGTAATCCTTGAATCTTACGGCACTGGTTTAATGAGATCTCTTCATCTTGAAATTAAAGTACAAGGAGTTTTTTTTTTTACAGAGAACAGTATTCAATAACAAAATATTAAATGATAAACACAGATTGCTTAAAATCAGATGGGCCATTTTAAGAAAAAGCATTTTAGCTCATCATGATATGTAGCACCTTATTTAAATTAGGAGGTGTTAATTCTTAGCTTGAATAATATATTAATATAATATGTAAAGTGAATGGCATTGTTAATCACAGTCGCGCCTGGAACGACTTTGCTTCTGTGCACTGAATGTTAATTTTGCAAAACATTAATTTCAAAGATTTTGCAGCAGTGCTTTTGTAATTAAATATTAATGTCACATGTTATTGCAGTAGCATGTTTATGAAAGCCGGCAACACTTCAAGTCAACTCATTTGTTTTTATATTTATTCTTGTACATCTGCAATCCCTTCCATTTCACAATTTCAAAGTGAAGGCCATTTTGAATAGTCAATATGTGAACATTTTTCATTGTAAGCGTTTTTTAACATCCAACAGGGTAAATATTTAATGTTGTGTTTTTAGCTGGTATAATTTTTCAGAAAATTGGCTATAACTTTTAACAACTCAAAGGTACCTAAACTGTCTACATTTTTGGCGAAAGTGATCTGAAAATAATATAGCAATAAACATGATGAAGCTGTGAAAAAATACTTAAAAAATCAGAAGCTTTTTTCTGAAAGTTTGACTTCCAGAAGTTGCGATTTCCCAGCCAAGTGTATTCTGGTGTCATTTTTTTACCTGCAGTATCGTGACTTTATATCCACTTGAGTCATTTCAGCAGACACAGGGTTGACTTCGGAGTAACTTTTCCAAGTCATGTGTTTGCATTAGTGCTGGAGAATTCACATCTGCAGTAGATTGCCTAATGATTGTTGTTCAGTATTTTAAAATAAACGTTTTCTGTTTGTGCCCTAAGCCATTTCATGAGCACCGGGAGGATTCAGACTCCAACTATTTTCTATTAGGGCCAAATTGTAAGGGCAACTAAGTTTGTCAGTGGCTTTTATTGACATGTATACAATATATACATGCCTGTATTGGTTTGCCAAGGTCTGTTTTGACCAATTTACTGTATCTCACGATCTTGCCTGTGGCTCTTCAAACCTGTGAATTACATTAGTCTAAAAAGAAAGTCATTTCCATTTCAGTATGTTGGCAAGAAGAAATTTGTTCAAGGTATCATATTTTAAACCATTCTTAGCCCCTTCATCCTCCCTTAGTATAGATACAGCAAAACAATTTGGCAGAGCAAATTGTGAATTATAAAATATGTTATTTATTCTATCACAAAATATATGAACAATCAAGACACATTGTTTAGTTACAGGCACATTTAATAGTTAAAAATTATATCTGCACCTGATGTTGCATATTAACAGCTAATACCATTTGACAGTGATGAAATTAAAGGATGAAGAAGAGATACAAACTACATTTTACAAGCATGATGGGTCTCCAACAATGCCATTTAAATATTATTTGTCACTATTTAAAATGAACCTTTCCCCTTTAAGCTATGCCATTATGCTCATTTGTCCTGTCACCACTGACAGGCTCTATGAGTCACACACAAAAATGGTCATTAGGTACTGCATCTTCATCTTATTTAAAAAAATAGAAAGCATTCTGATGCCTCTAAAAGCCTGTAATTATTTTCATCCGAGGAGATAGTGTTGCTTGGAAGGTAATTTAATAACCTTTTGCATGTACCTGGGGAATGCCTCTCTGGGGAACCAAGGTGCCGACATGCCATTCAGTCGTCAAAACATGACCTTTAATGGTTGCTTGGAGAGAAGTTAGCCTGGAACGTTGTACACAGCGCGATGCTAATTCTGCTCTCTAATGTATGCAAAATTTAGTTCTTGAGCAATGATCTTTGTAAGATGAATTAATATAGGTACTGCTCCAGGAAACAAAAGAAATTGCAGTTGTGAGAGCTTTTCCCCATCACGATCTTCTGCTATATTGTTTTGAAGGAGCGCCCGAGCTGTCTGAGTTTTTTCTTTTTTTTTCTTTTTTTTTTTTTTAGGGAACGCTAGCAACAACAAAACTGTACCTGGCAACGTTTCCCAGAATTTGTGGGTTTAATTCTTGCTTTGGTGAGGAATGCCCAGTATCTCTCGCAGGGAAACTGGGACAGTGTCTGTGTGATGGCTGCACAGGCTCTGATGGCTGAGCAATAGAGGAGAGTAAATATAAACTATAAGAAAGTAAAATGACAGCTTGTAGGAAAATGAATACACATCGAGAGTGGCTTTGAAAAATTACTAATACAGTTATGGGGTTAAAGCAGAAATCGCTGGGTTTTCTGTAGCAATAACATATGCCAGGCACCTACAGGATATAGTAAATGAGGCACAGACTATGTCCTGTGACATCAAGGTCCAGAAACTCTTTATTTTGGTGCACTGATATTAGATCCCACCCTAGTTAGAAATGCTGGGATTTCAACTCATACCCCTGACATGCCATCCGTCAATTTATTAGCACGCTGGTGCAGTAAGCCACTGAACAGGCTATATCAATTCGGTTAGGGGCTTTTTTTTCCCCCTCTTCCCTTTAAAATGTCTGTAATCCTCAGCTCTGCTCTCTCAACCGGTCAACATTAAAGATTTATGTTGCACTTTTTTTTTTTTCATTGCCACACCTGAATATGGATTACTTAAATGGGCTGTAAATAATTCATATCTGGGAATAAGTTTCCATTACTGACCAATGTTGTAATTTAATATACTCTATTATGGGTTATACAATTTTAGATTGTTTTCTGTGTGCATTCAGCAGTCGGGCAGACAACAGTTTAAGTAAAAAGGGCAAGATGTTTGTTCAGCTTATTTTCATGTTCAGGGCTGTACTGGAGGGAGGGAAATGCTGTTTTTAACAGCATTCTTTGTAGCTGTTCATGAAAATAAAAAATCTTAACCTGAATCAGCATAAAGAAAACTGAATGAGTAAAAGGAGGAAGGGGGGGGGGCGTATTAATCTAGATTTATATTCACCAAACAGATGTCAGGTTTTAATGTAAAATACAAACATATTTTTCAGTAACACAAAATGTATCCCCCTCTCAATATGTGTGGGATTTTTTTTTCCCTTTCCCTTAACCAGTACTATTGCCTGTCACATGTGGTACTTGATAATTCTGTCAAAAGTACCTATAATAGGAGAGAACATATTTAGCAGGAACTTTTTGAATAAGGTTACAAGCTACAAATAGAAATGCTCCAAAATATTAAAGAGCATCATATTTTTAAAAACTGTCCATGTTCAAGTGTTTACACTTAAAAGAGATTTAAACAATTTAAGATTAAGTTGACTATGGTAAAAAAAATTAATAATAGATTAATACATGAAAATCTATGAAGTCACATAAGATAATGATTTAAAAAGGAATAATTTAAAAAGATGAATTAAAAAGTAGAATCAGAAAAGAAGGCCAACATAAACTAGGGAAAAACATGCTGTGAATAAAGTCTGTTAGATCTTGAAATAGGAGAACTGCTAAATAATGCATAGTTTTATTTTTCTATAATTTGCATAAACCTTAAGAGAGTATTTATTTGTGTAAAACTTGATGTATCGAGGAAGGAGAATTAAAAAAATGGCATTCATTTTGTTTTCATTTTGGTATTTAGGAAAAATATTCTGTTACATATGGACTACTTAGACCTAATCATCTGACTGAATGTGATGTGTTTCTTGAGCCAGGTTGGAAAGGGCTGGCTTGAGAACAGTGCCCTGGTCTTGCTGCAGGCTATGCAGGTTGGCCCAAACTCTGCTGGGGAGCAGATGGTGAGCCAATGCTTGTAGTCACACTTACCTTCCTTGCTAAATCCATAATCCCTCACTGGACACGCAGCCAAGGCAGGCTTTGGAGGCAGAAAGGAGGTTACAATCTGGACTTGGGTATTGACTGCCAGAACTGAGAAAACAGCTCAGAAATTTCAAATGCTTAACAAGTTATCTGTCTTGTCCCTAAGCCAGTGCAGCATTTTTAAAAGTAATTAAGACATGATTGAAAATGTGTGTGCCATCTAAATACAAAAATCTTCAAAAATAATCAAAACCAATAATTAAAAGCTACATTTAATATACTAGTTAGTAAAAAGAGACTTATTTAAGCTGAACTTGCTTTTCATTTTGTTGCACGATGCTGGTGAATTTTTTAAAGGGTGCTTATATTCAGGGTTGGGAGAGAAAAATATTTTCTCTGAGCAAGGCATTGAACAAAACTGGAGTTTTTAAAATATGCCACTCTATGGAATTTTAGCTAACAGTGTGACGGTGATTAATTTAATTAATTATTTAATTAACTTCATACTGAGGGAATATTAGCCATATTATTATATATTACAAGATACCTAATATGTAATGATAAGCACGATGTTCCTGCACAGGAAAAAATAACAGTTGCTTATAATAATCACAGCATGGCTTGCCTTTCTAAATATTTAATCTATTCTAAATCAAGACAGTGATCCTCAAAAATCTATAATTTCAAAAAATATTTAGTAAACAGCCAAATTGTGGTCAACTGCAGTAAAGGGTGTGCCATCTGTTTAATGTAAATATCTGGGAAAAGGGAATGTCATATACAAAAGATTACAGAAATACAGTGAGTATACACAAACCTTACTCTGTGTGTGTGTGTATGTGTGTTTATTTGTGCATGTGGTGTAAAACATTCAATTTATTTTTACCCAAAACATAAATGTAGACTCAGTCCTACAAGGTGAACCTTTGCACCAAGATGCATCAGAGTATTTAACCATGGACTTAATTTAAAGCACATGCATCATTGTATTAAATTTTGAGAGATTAAGCTCTCGCTAAGCATTTTATTAATAAAATAAAATATATCTCATAAATCATTAATGGGTTCTATGAAACTTATCTATCATACCATTTAAAGATGTAAAGTAATTTTAAAAAGGAATAGTTAATTGCATAATCCATTTTAGTCGGAACACAGCTAAAGTTATATTTTGATCAAGCAGAAAGACATGCTCGATTTATGTAAACACCATACCCTTAACTCTGACCATCGCCCTCTTGGGATTTTCAATATATTTGTTTCTTTGTCCAAAAAACCTGTGTTATTCTAAAGGATGTTGCTGTTTGGAAGCACAAGTTAATGGATTAACCAAGTGACACTTAAAATCACTTACATTTGGAAACATTGTTTATTTGTAAAGAATAAGGGAGAAATATATAGCATTGCTCATTTGCAGTGCATTAGAAGTGTATATGTCCATTCCCTTCTGTCAGAGACCAATCACCGTGTGCCAGTAATGGGTGCATACATAATGTTAACTTAATTGAAATTCCTTCTGAAAGATTTGTGCATATGAAATTGCACTGATACAGAATAAGGTTTATTTTTACACTGGAATTGAGACTACTCTGTTGAATAGGACAACGTGTGTATGTTTTAGATTGAATAAGAGTAAAGGGCTGGATTCTCAGCTGCTGTAAATTGGTATAATATATGTTTTGGGTGAGATTTATGAATGTCCTTAATATTAATTTGCTTGCCTTTAAGCACTTAGGTTTGTTAGTGATGCGATAAACAATGGCATTATTTTCACTTAGCTCCTTAACTGATTTATGAAATGAAGTACTTTGGGCTTCGGAATTTTGCAAGTTGTCCTTTTTCCAGGACCAGAGCTACTGGATCCCTGCACTGGAGAGGGGCTGTGGAGCTGGGAGGGCACAGCCAAGCCTTGGGGGGCTGTGTCCCTCTGAAGATTTAATTTTTTTCTTTTAATACACGAGAAAAGAAAGAAATCAGGTGATTAAACATAATGAACAAAAAGGAAATTTTATTCCTTCCTCGTCTTATTGGTGTGAATAATTGAATTTAAATTAATAGGATTATTTGCAAGAGTAAGAAGGGTGTGATTTGGACTTCAGGTTCACTCAGGTTGTCGATGATAAATCTGCTTGTTGTTGGGACTTTTCTGATATTTCTCAAATCTAATTTCGCTAGCACTTGCTTTGATTTCAAAGACAGTAAAATAGTTAATTTAAATGGCTCATATAATTAATTTATCCCTGCCCACATGCATTCAGGTAGCTCTGCTTCATCCATGGGGAACTGCTCATAAACGCGGGGCCCAAATTTGGCCCTGTGTTTTGATGTGGTTGTTGCTTTGCAAGCAGACTTTTAGGTATATTGTAATAAAGATTTTCTCTTTACACACGGCGGAGCCCTGTCTGTCCAGAGCATTGTCAAACTATAGGCAATCACCTATTCTACAGTGATTTAATTTCCTTCAGTGTGTCTCTTTCATCCCCTGGGAAATGTGCAGTACGTCTATTTCTGTTGTGCTGCCCCCAGCTTGCTTCGTGAACAGTGAGGCAAAGAATTCATTTTTATATATTTTTTATCAGTTCCTACCTCTGCTGTCAATAAATTACCCGTGCCATCTCTTAGAGGACCTTCTGTCTTCCTCGCTGACCTCTTGGACTATATGTTCTTGAAAAATGTCTTTTTATTTATCTTTATCATCTTGTGCAATCTTCCTTTCATTCTGCACCTTTGCTTTTCTTATCATTTTTGTACACTCTCAACTTCATCCTGTAATCTTTCCATTCCCTTCTGTATCTGATATTGCACAGCTCGCACTCCTCCCTTGATCATTCTGAGCGTCCTTGTTCAGGCTAATTGGCCTTTTTAACTGCTGTTATATTTGCTGCTGGATGGATGGACAGCACACACGCTCCTGTTGAGATGTTGATTTATGTTTGGAAGGTTTTGAGTTTGCCATCCGCTTCCTTTCCTCTCCCTTGGCTCAGCCTTTTTCTTTTAATATTTCCAGTGGCAGGAGAGGATTTATATTATGTCACTAATTTTGCTAATTCTAGGCACATAGGGGTGCTTTACCCAATGCTTTCCAATTTTATATCTTTTTTAGTATGTCCTATTTTCTTTCTCAGAAATTAAATTCAAAGGTTAATTCCTCCTTCACTTCCAAGATGGCAAAAGGAATATTGTACCAGTTGTTCTCTTTGACACAGAAAGCTGTAGGGATTGCATTTCTATTTTGAAACCCTTGTCTTTGCAGATATTTCCCTGTCACTTGGCAATGGACAATGCTGGGGATGTTCAGCATCCCCAACATCTGTACCAAAGGTGTTGCTTCTTTCAGCGCTGTCCCCCACAGCACAGCCCTGGTATGAGAGACTTTCTGCATGACAGAGTTCCTCAGGAGATTGCAGGTTTGGAAAAAAAAGAACACGACTAAATCAGGAAAAGTAAACTTTGAGATGAAAAATGACTTTATGTCACCATGGCAGTACCTGCGCTAAATAATTTTCTTTTCAAAAATCCAAATTATTGCAAATCAGCTGTGCTCCTTCTCTGAATGGTCCTTTGGAGTCCTCAGATTCCTGTGGTGTTGCTGTGACGCTTTTCAGCCTCCATTGCTGCTGTATCCTGCATGATGCTCCCATAAAGGAGTGGGAGCAGGGTGTTCCTCTGGTGGATGCCTGAGCTTGGGTTTGGCCATCGTTCTTATGCCTCTCCTTTCTTTTGTCTTGATGCAGAGGAAAAACACAGTGATTATTTCAAGGGTTTTCAGGGGAAAAAAAAAAGCAAACAGGGAAGGTTAATAGATTTTTTTGTATTCTCCACCTTCTTGGGAACATGGTCTTGGTGCCATTTACTTTCCTGTTATTCTGTGGTGTTCAGGAAAACAGGAATTACTGTGAATGTTTTCAGCACCTCTATTTGGCAATATTTTTACTTTAGCTTATGAACAGAATTTGGTTGTCCATTTCTTTTTAATTCCAACCTTCCATGTGTTCACCAGTAGTCACTAAAACGTTGGTGATCTCACAGTGTTCCTACTAACCAGGGATTAGTAGAAAGTATCTACCTGAATCTCAAATTCTTTCATATCTTCTCTCCATGGATAAAAATAATTTCTCTGTGGTACTTTCAGAATCCCTTGCTGCATAAATTAAAAAAGTTGAAAGGTTAAAATTGACTTGGTGCCAAGTTATTGCATTAGACAGCAGATTCCATTTACTTATTTATCTGTTATTTTTATGTTTTTAAACATTTTGGCATGATTTCCATATTGTGATTCTTGCGTGCTGCACATTCAGACTGTCAGCCTTTGATTCCCCCCAAGGAGATGTAAGAAGAGGTCTCATTTCAGACTTGGAAGTTTTTATCTTATTGGTTTTTTGCAAAAGACTAGGGGAAAGTTTAGGAAGGATTTTTAAGTTTGATTGACAAAGTGAATTCCTAAAAGTGATATATCAGCGCAGGACTCAATAAGCCAGGACACATGCTACTAACAGAGAAGAAATGGTTTTATTTATTATTCACCAATCTCCAGGGTTTCTATGCCAGTCAGAGTTGGCTTACTTCCCATATATATTATTAAATGTTTTACAGTTCAGCATGCATACAAAAGGAGTAAATTATGGGATACATACAGCTTAACCTACATATGGAATAACTTAAAATTAAACTGTTTGAAGGTTTATCACAGAGTATTGATTACACAAACTAATGAGGCATACATAGATTGGGAAATAGTATAGCAAATTGCAAATCTCTCCTCAACATTTGACCAACTTTCCCTAGGTTCCTCCATTTCTAAGCTCTCCATTTTTTCTTTTTTTTTTAATGCAGAATTATTAGTATAACCAAGCTAGGCAGAAGGTACTGTAGGCGTTTGTTAGGAAAATCATTTAAGTGAGGTCAGAGAAGAGCTATAGGTCAACAACACCCAAGGATAGTCAGGATGTGCCTCGGTTCCTTCTGGAAAATCAGAATAATACAATGTAAAAGTGAAGGTAGTCATACACATGTACACGGAACCCTGTAATTTCATTTATTTCTCTGCTGAAATGCAGTTTGGAGGCTGCAGCAGTCCAGCAGGTTGTCCTGGGTAATCCCACCCTCCACTCAAATAACACAATTGCTTTGTCACCTGTAGTTTGCACCATCCAGTGGGACTCAGGGTAATCTCTGGAGTAATTTGTGGGTAACCTGCTCAGTGTCTGGCCTCTGCAGAGTCAGGGACAGTAAAATTGATGGGATTTTTTGGTATGTATTAGGTCAGGACTATTTAAATTCAGATTAGGACTACACTAAGAAATGCTAGCAACAATTTGCTTGAAGTCTTGGGAAAAAACCCCACACAACTGTTTCATGATTTAGACTGTTTCTGCTTCTGGGATGCTATGAAAAAAAATATAGGAAATTTACACTTGCAAGTCAAAATTATAGATTTTATTTATGTATTACACATTTTACATTTTGCATGTTCTTTATTGCAGACACATTCCTATGTTGCAAAGCAAGGGAAGAAAAATCTACTGAGGTTATAAATTAAAAAGGTATTTTTAACTGGTTCTGTCACTGAAAGCTAATTTTTGCTGGGCCAATGAGTGGTAACATTCTTTAAAAACTTTCAGTCAAAACCAGGGTTATGAATAGAAGGGGATACTGAGGAAAAAGTAGTTAATTGATTGGTGTGGGTGATAGTTATGATCACATCCTGTTTCTTTAGACTCTGATTATCACAAAATGACATACTTCAGTTAAATCAGTGAGGTGATCCAAAAGCTATAAGAAACACATGTATATTAGCACATTTACTCTATTTTTATACGTTTTTCTTCTTCACTGAAACTGAGAACTTAAAATATTTTTAAATTTCTTGAATGACTTCTGAGTGTAACCAAATGATGTTACTAAATTACAGAACGCAGCTAAAACATTTTCTAGGTGTATGATCCCAAGCCTGTTGGTGGTTGGGTAGCTGCACATTCTGAAGACGAAGGTTCATATTTTTTGTGTACCTGTCCTTAAGAGAAGCTACCTGGGTGCTTTCAAGAGTGCAGAAATGAATTCCATCCTACATTTCATTCGTTTGGTTTCCCCAGTAACTGACCATGATCCCAGTCCAGCACCTACTCACATATTCAATAGGAGACATGTTAGGAGACCTGTAATTTAACTGGTATTACCTTTGGCTAAAAAATATGTTTGTTTTAAATCTTTATTAGATTCTTTTGGATCTGTAATTGATTAAAAAAACTTGCTTTTGCACCATTTTTTTTGACAATCAAAATAAATATGGAGTTTATAGCAAGGTTAGTAGACCTTGGCTTTAATCAGAGTCCCAAGGGGCAGAAAATACATGAAGTACAAGGCTCTTTCATACCCAGATAAGATCCTTTCCATTTCTTTCTCAATTACATCGTCCTTACAAGATAGGCCCTTAAAATGTCCTCTTTTTTAATTTCCTTCTCTGAGTCTTTTAATTAAATTAGACAATCCTGTGCATTAGGCTAGAAAGAAGTTGTGAATACCTGGAGCTTTGCAGCAACAAGGGGGAAAACATGAAAATTCTTGATATTAGCATTGAAGAAACTCTTCATAAGTGTGAAATTTGTCCATGAATAAGATTATTAAGAAACAATACTAATATAACCATGAGCAAAGGTACTACTATTGTCATTTAAACAATTTATTTACAAGTTAATTCATTTTGAAATGTTTCCTGGGAACACTGAACTGCAGCACCATGTCTTTTTAATTTGCTTTGATCCATCCTCTTGATAGCTTCTCCTTTAGCAACGTTGTGGAAATGTCTGTTCACTGAGACAAGATTTCATGTAGGTTGTTGATTTTGATTTGTATATTTGTATATACATTTAAAGTGCTTTTCTCTAGATCTCAGAGATTTGGAATGGAATCCTGTAGCTTATCCAAACAAGAATTTCATATGCAGAAATGAAACATGAGATTCCGAGTAGGTTCCTATAACTTTTTAGCTTCTTGGCTGCAAGCACACATCCTGTTTGATAAGGGTACAACTGGAATGTGATGATGACGCAACCTGAATTAGAAATCTGATGCAAGACAAACGTCTAAAGCAATTAATACAGGTTTGTCTTAAACAGAGCTTTCCAAGGACTGGTACTGCTCTGTAGTCACTTTTCCTTGCTAACCCAACAATAGATGAGTATCCAGTCATATCTTCATCTCATTCAAGAAATGAATCCTCTTGCAGTCAAGTGGATTAATATAATCACTGACATCATCAGACTACTTTACTTAATTCACCAACATCAACTTGCTGTTGCTGAAGCTGAATGGTGGCTCTAATTGCTGCTTCTAGATGTTCTGGGAAAAGCCTTAAAATAAGGTGAAAATAGTGTATTTTTATTTTATGCTCCTTATTGCATATCCCAGTTGCTACAGGGATGTGGTGCTGAAACTTAGAGCAGTCACATAGTAGCTTGTGGATGGAAATAGGGCATCATTTAGATTTGAGCAAGTCGGCTCAAAAATAATGTGTATTCAGGACAGAATCATTATTTTTTGATAATAAGGGAAAACAGAAAGCTGTATCTAGATTTTTTCATCATTCCTGCTGCCATGAGTGCAATATCTGCAGTCTGGCTACGCCACAGGTCCTGCTTTGGTCTGTAGTACAATACAGTACAACATCACTTTGTCATGTTCATGTCATGGCAAGGGGTGTGTTTTACACCTGGTCTTTGCCCAGGTGATCCAGACTCAGATCAAGAGAAGTTTATACAACTGCTTCATTGACTGTGTGTGCTGTTGTTTGAGGGTTTCTCTAAAACATCTTGGTAAAACACACTGACTTCACAACATGTGTAGGTGAGCAGCTCCAACCATTGTCCTCCAGACTAGGAGAAAAAAACCCCTAACAGTGGGAAGAAAAGGCAACCAATATTTACTGTGACATTGCTGTATTTTATAGCCTCCTTTTAGTCTGCTACAGAGGCAGAAAATGAGTATAGCACACTTTAATGTCCATAATTATGTGTCCTACGGAGGCTTTGTGTTATGCAAGCTGCAAAGGTGGGAAGAAACTTTGCATAACTTGATGCATTCCATACAGACCTAATCAATTCACTCAGGTGTATAAAGAAGAAGCTACAAAGGCACCATAAATAAGCATTCACAAAGGAAATGATGTATTGATTTTAATCAAAGGAATTTTCTTCTATGATATAAAAATGCAGTTTGGTATCTGTTCAGTGAATATTGTCCTTTACCAAAAAATACTTTGTGATTATTATAGTCAGTTATCTCATTAATGATTCCTACCTAAGCCTGCTTGCATCCTTCAGGCAACATGAAAAGAAATTAAAAAAATGTTTAAAATTGGGTATCAGCATTCCCAGAAAAGCATTCCTCTTGTAACATAAAACAAAGGGGTGTAAGCTCTTAAATATGTCAAAAAGTTTCAAGGCCCTTTCATTTCTAGTTATCAAGAACAAAAGAATAGACAGTGCCATGCAAAGGGGAAAGGAGGGGTGAGGACCAGGAACACAAAAGACAAACAAAAGATTTTGTTTGCAGATTTGAGCTGAAAAAAATGGTTATGAATGCCTAAGTCATGATGCATAAAGAAACCAGCATGACCTAGAAATAAGCATCACGGAGCTACGACACTTAGGTGTTGCTTAAACTGCAAGACACGATACGGCTGGGAGATCCTTATGTAGTATGAGCAGAGGAGCACAAGATACACCCAGGAGCTTCCCTCTGCTTTGAACAGAGCTTGAGCATGTGGCAGAGGGACTATTAGTGCTAAAATAAATGACATTTATCTTTGAAGAATTTTTTTTTTTTTTTAAATGTAGCTTTTAACTCAGCGCTATGGACCATATTGTTGCAAAAATCAGGGACTTAAATCCCTCTCGGACCTCGTTATCATTTCATTTAGAGGTATTTGTAGTCAAATTCTTATAGTCAAGGAAATAAAGGTATTGCTCACTTCACACCCTTCTGAGGTTCTCATGGACGAAAAGGGTCTTAGGAGGAGATCAAGAGAATAAAGCGGAAATGTGGCACAGCTACAGCGTTCTGTGTGTGGGGATGACACTCTTATTCTTTATTTAGCTGGCATTTATGTGAGTCTTGTTCATCAACCACCTGGTGATGGCTCCCTAACTTTAATGTAGTTTTCAACAGAATAAAGACAAATACACTAGTAAAACAGTCACTGTCTTCTCCTGCTCTGAATGGACCTGGAACTTAGAGATATTGTAGAAACAATAACATGCCCTCTCACTATAGCAGTAGCATAAGAGAGGTCTGCATTTTCTGCAGCCTTCCTCCCCCCTGCATTTCTTTGTCTTTATTTCTTTGGCCAATTACTGGCTTTTTTTGTCCTAATCCCGATTTTTCTACGTGTACGTTCTCATCTGGCTCCCATTCTTACACCACTCAGTGGTTACTTGTGTGGCAAGCGAGCAAAAAATTTGGCAGTCATTGCTGGGGTTAATGTGGAAAAATAAATCTCACGTAATGCCAGTGTGGATTTACTTCTCATTCTTAATGGCATCAGCAGATGTTTGAGGAATCCTAGACTTCCTGAGCGCCTCCATCGCACAGCTGGCACCTCTTGGTGAGGTCCTGGTGGTGGGGGACGTGTGTGTTGTATCCTCATACTTTGATTTACAGACACTTCTGTCTCTGGATGGGGACTGTTCTCACCCTTCTCACTCAGCCCTCGCCACACTCCACTGTATCAGGTTCAGTGCTTTCGCCATTTCTTCTTCTACCCTCTCATGCCAGCACCTTGAGAGGGTTTTGGTTTCAGTCAAGCTCTCAGCACCTCTCTCTTTTGGGAAGGTTTCCTCAAATATCAGGTGTCTCTGACGTATTCAGCATTTTTAATGTGTGTGCCAAAGCTCTTGAGATGCAACTTCCATAATGAATAATATTGTGTGGGTTACTAGCTCTGTATTCTATCGTGGTGGGAACCACCTCTCTTGACACTGGCAACCAAAACCACATCCTCAGCCATGATAGACATTGCTGAATATAAAATTAATATTAAGAAAACCTGCGGTATGTCACAGTCAACTTGTACAGTCAATGCACGTTACCAGGTGAATCGAGGGGCAGGAGGAACAAACATGTCATGAACTAACACTCAACTGCCCAGCACAAAGTCCCTGTGGTTTCTGCTGGGACACAGAGACAAGTCCATGAATTTTTGAGATATTTTGATTTTCATGATAAGTCCTTTCTTTCATGGTACTTGAGATAGAAATCCTCTTAGTACTCTACTCTTTCTTCACAAGGAAATCACTCTACTAATATCTGCTTTAGATGCTAACTGCTTTAGACACTGGTAGGTTGTTTGTGTTTGGGGCTTTTTTTAGGAGTAGCCCTTAGTGGCACTAAATTTAACAACTAACAACAGCATGTGCCTCACACTTGATAGTTCAGGCTATGGTGACAGCTTTTAGCAATTTGGAAAATCCCACAGGACACAGAGTGGCACTGGCTGCTGTCTTCTTTGTTTGCATTTACTTTTCTGCTTTGTCAATTTGTTCTGTGGTTGCAAAAGTGAATCAAGAGATCCAGATTTAACCAAAATTAACGGGAGTCATACCTCCCTCCTGTTCTTTAAAGTAACCTCCCCAGCAATAAGCCTGTTAACTGATGATAATCTTTGGAGAAAAAAAAAAAAGTGTGTGAAAGTCTAAACTGAGAAGGAAAGGAAGGCTGATATAGAGATATTCAGCACTGCTTGGAAGAAATGACTGTAACACAGTCACTCTGGGTTATTTTTCCTCTTCTTTTAACTTACAGTGCTCAAGGCACCCTCCAAGGGCCTTGAAAGGGTGTTGTGATGCTCTTCTCACACATGCTCTTCAACAGCCCTTTTACTACAATCAATCATTGAAAAATATTTTTTTGTGATTCAGTCTAATGCTTGGAGGGAGCTGCAGAGATAGAAAAGGCTATTGGCACTTGAAAATATTAAATGGAGTACCCATGTGGGAAAGCTCAAACTGTAATGGATAGGCATGGATAGGTTTTTTTTTATTTCTCCACATACACAAGCAGAGAAAACATGATGTGAGGAAGCTGCAAGAAACTTTTCCCTTTCTCTACATTTTTCTGTTATCTGCTGTCACCAGGATTTGTAAATAGTTTAAAGTAAAACCAGTTAAAGGTTAAAGACCAAAACATATGCATCTTGGCCCCTCCTGTATGCTGACCATAACTGGCCAGGGTGAGGTGTGCACTGGAAGTCTAGAAAAGAAATATGGGAGAACTTTAATGAAGCTTTGATTGAGGTGAAGAGATTTTTTTTCTTACCTGAAAAACAGATCAATGACCAAAAGAATTGCAAAGCCCTTCCAGTTGCACATTATCTTGGTTATCTACAGACATAATTTATCACCTGCAAAGTTGAATTTGAAGTTTTATATTAAAAATTAAATGTGTATTTATGTGGGGATTTGCTGTGTTGACTTGACTCTTCAGCTTTTGCAGTTTTTCCCTTGGTGTTTGGGTGGTTATCCGAAATATGGCATTGCCTGTTGCTTCTTCCTGCAAGACATCACACATCCATTAGGGCATGCTGAGAAAACCATTCCTTTCCTCTCTCACGGGTAGGGAAGAGAGGTGTTTTTAACCTGTGCACGGGCTGTTTGAGTCCTTGTGTTCTCTCCTTTCTCTTTCTCTCCCTGCTACTGCCATTACCCTTTAAAGACAGTGATAATACAGGCTGCAGGAGGTTCCAACTTGAAATAAGCTGTCTCTGATGCCGCTAGCTAGGGACATGAGGGAAGCTGAAGCTGGTGGGGGGAGTCAAACACAAAGTGTTGGTTCATCTCCAGGAAGTGGGAGACTGTACAAGGAGGATATCTAGGACTAGAACACCCTGGGCTGGATGCCTGGGGTGACAGCTTCCAAGCAGAGGGAGCTGCCAAATGTAGGAGGTGAGGATGTTATGTGCATAATCTCTTCTCTTCCTTAGCAGCTATGCACTTTCCTGCCCTGAAGCTGGAAGAATTGGTTTTCCTTTCTGCTGCAAGCAGACCTTTTCGAGTAGATAAATCTACTAGAACTTAAAAAAAAAAAAAGAAAAAAAAAAAGAAAGAGAAAGGAAACAGGGGGAAAAAAAAAGCAACCAACAAACACATGCAAATGGACTGAGTTAGAATTGCATATCCCATCTGCTTCGTTCATTTTTAGAATAAGGTTTTCATACCTTGTACTTCTCTTTTTTCATTAGTTGAAATAGCACTGCATTGTTGGCCACCTCAGTAGCAGAGACAAACTAAATAACTATCCTGAGCATATGGAAAGTAAAATTTAAGGAAACAAACCTGGTTCTGCCAGAAATATCTTTTGTCTGTCTAAGGAACAGAAGAACTCCTAACCTGCTTTTCCAACATAGGGAATGCTTTAAAATTCCTTGGCCATTATGCTGTAACCTTGCATCATTTCAGGTCTGGGAGCCCTGTGACCATGAGTGGACATGGTAGCACTGTTGAGATCTAATATGGCTCAGTTCTCTGCCACAGCAGTGGAAGACCCTGAGGGAACAGCTGTAGGAAACAATTAGTAATTATTTAACTGGAGGATGAACACACTTACTGGAAATGACCTGGTAGTCCCAGCTGATGGGGGTTAAATATGAGCTCATGGTGTGCTCGTGCTGAGAAATCAGCACATTGTGAGCTGGATGAGGGGGAGAGTGGGGCGTTGTTATCTCACCCCTGCACAGGGTGGTGAGGCCACCCCAGGTGTGTTCCCCAGGGTGGGTGAGGCATGGGGAAATGGGAGAAGATCCAGTAGTGGCAGATTGATCTGCCACAAATTACAGCTTGAGAGTCTCAGACCGGACATCAGAAAAAAAATTTTACTAAGAGCATAGTGCAACACCAGGATGGGGTCCTTGTGGGACTGTGGAGTCTCTGTTCTTGAATTTTCATGACTTGGCTGCACAAAACCACAGGCGACCTGATCTAGCATGGCAATAGTTCTGCTTTGTGTGGGAGATTGGAAAAGACCACTTCCGGTGTTCCCTTCTGAATAACAACATTTCTGAGGTTTTCTGATGATGTCTGGAAGGTTTGAGAGGGGTGTTTTTCTGTTATACAAGGTAAATTTGTCTCTGGTTAATGCACTTCATCAGGTATCCTACAAACCCTTATAGTAACATTTAATTGAAAGTTTCTTCTCTTTTTGTCCTAAAACATGGTTGAAGAAGGGGACAAAACCAACCAGCTATCAATTTATACAAATAAATGATTGCTTGAAACACTGGGCTTCAATTTTGTTAATCAATACCCTGGAAATAGAACAAATTTACCATCTTTCAGATTGTGTCAACCACTACTAGATGTGACAGTTCAAATTTTTGCAGACTTTCAACCATATTTTACTACCCGTTAACATTTTAACAAAATTTCCATGTATTGTTTTATCCAAAATTTTTCCTGAGATCCCTTCAGAAATATAATGGTCACTGGAAAAGATCAGCTCTTAATTTTTTTTACCAAGAATATAATTTGCATCCTTATTGAGTAAAGTCTGGTGAAGGGATTAAGAAAAGGAGCAAAAGACATTAATTGTGGGGATGGTTGTCCTCTGTACTCCAGTCAAGTCTGGTAGGTCAAGTCAAAGCATCTTTTAGCTAACTAAAATACGCACCACTGAATACAAGGGGGATGAATTCTTGGTATGATGTAGGTATACCCTGGGAAGAGTAAAAGCAGATTACAGATTGGGATTTAAGTCACAAATTTAAGCATCAAACATCAAACAGTTTAGTGATTTTTTTTTTTTAACATAAAGGCAATCAAGCCTCTTAATGAACTTATCAGTAATCAAAATACGTCTTTGGAGTTTTGAACAAGTGTACATATACTTTCCAGAGCATATTTTTCAAGCAAGGGCTTGGAATGTCTGATTACTACAAATTATCCATATGTATGTAGGATTTGTGTCAGTACTTCTCATGCCACTGGAGAATGGATTTCCACTGAGCTTTCCCCTGTGGAAATCGTAACTCTGAACACCAGTATTATTTTTATTTTGAGATAAAATTAACTTTGTGCTTATATGATAGCTTCAAAACTATGGTGTGCTCAAACATCAGTAGCAGACCTGAGAAACACCCCATTGTTCTTGTAATTGGGACAGCCAGAGCCAATTAATACAGCAGGCTGACTCAACTAATCAAAGAAAACAGTTTTGGCTTGGGGAGTATAAAGGTCCTTATGCAAATATTGATTTACATATCTATATCTATATCTTATATACATGCAGAGATTTTCACTGAGTATCTCTATTAATAATAACAACATTTCTGTGAGGAAAAAAAAAAATTAATTGGTGGAATTTGGAGGCCCTGCGTCTATCTCGACAGCTTAACATGGTTGTAGTGCTTTGAACTGCCTAAGTGCGCGCTTTCCGTCTGCTCGTTCATCAGGACCCTTTGAAGTCGTTGTTAAACCAGAATCTTGTTCATAGGCCAGTTTATGCCTTTGCTTAAAAGTAAATGGTTTCCTTAAAACACACATGTTGCAATTCATGTTACTGGTGAGGAGGTGAACTTTTCAAAAATACTCAGTCCTTTAAAAAGTGTCCGTGGAACCACTGAGCTGCCAGTATTTCAGGTGGTTCTACATCTGTGTGTTGTCACACATTCAAAGCTATGTAAGGTGGAATTCATTGAAGTAATTATTTTTTTTTCATATGAAAGGTTGTAAATTAGGGCACTTGATTTTTTTTCTACATGAAACGTTGTATTAATTCAAGCCTGAGAAATTTATATGAGATGACACTTTGAAAAAAATTCGTAATAAACAGCTCTCTTTCCTCAGTGCAACTGATAGGATGAAGTGGAGTGAAAGAAAGCACAATCTCCTGAACTTTTCCATACATGAAGACCAACCTTTGTACTTGATGCAGTTAAGCTTGAGGACACAAGAGCTGCCACTGAATCTGTGATTATCTCTTAGGTTTTCTGGTTTTAGGTCAGGTAAACCAAGGTGAATAATGTTGGTGAATATCTTTTCTTCGTTAACTGTGGTAAACCCAGCTGAGCAACCGTCATGAATATCAATGGGAATTATGGCTTTAATTCCCTGTGTATCTCAAGGAGACCAGTTGTCTTCTGATAGCCTGTGTATTGTCACATGTCCAGTGCCCAAAAGGTAAATGACATTTTCCTTGTTCAGACATCCATAGTAATCAAGATTCCAAGAAATTCGCTAGATTTACTTGCCAGAAGGAGATTCACATTGGAAAGGTACCAAGAGAAAACAAAGAGAAAGCAAATTTCATAATGTGGCAATGTTTTGATATTTTTTCTACCTTTCTTTCACTGATTTCAAGTCTATTTTACTGGCAGTTAAAAATCTTTGTCTTTTGAGAACAATGAAACAACAACCACTTTTCCATTGGAAAAGTGTCAACATTGTGAAATCATTATCAATGTCTTAATAGAGAGTCTAAGGTGACAAATCAACCACTTGAGGTCGAAGTTGATTCTCTAGATCAGAATTTATATCTATTTCATAGTGCATTGGAGG
>VXAZ01005100.1:5276391-5363295 GCA_013399875.1 Gymnorhina tibicen
TCCCTTTCCCTTTCCCTTTCCCTTTCCCTTTCCCTTTCCCTTTCCCTTTCCCTTTCCCTCCCAGCTCACATTACCAAGTCCAATCAAACCCTTGCCTGTGTTTCCCAACAGGCATTGTGCAAAATACACATGAATATTTTTATATAAACTGGAATTGCAGTGTTTAATAACCAAATTAGATATAAATATTGCTGGAATTTCCTCAAATGAGCTCTCAGAAAAAAAAACATTTCCTGTGTTTTGTGCATGGCCTTCCACCACAAACACAATTATTTGCTGAAAAGGTGCCTTATTGTCAAACTCTAAAGCTATATTGATTGGTGCTAGACGGGAAGATCAGGTTGCATTGTAATTCCAGCTTGTTACCTCTGTTCCAGGGCTGGCAGATACCTGGGGTCCCCTGCCCAGGGATAATGGTGGGGTTTGCAGTGGGGCTGGGGGGAAGGAGGGCACCGGGACGCCCCGGAACCGCCGGTGACCGCAGGCTCTCTCTTCCCCCCGCAATCAATAACGCAGCACAGAAGTTATTACAGGTCTGGGCCTTTTTGACTTCAAAGCTGCTTAGGCAGTATGTGGCATTAATTCCCTCCTGTACAAAAATGTAGCTGATAATCGCCAGGCTGAGGGGAGGATTTAGGACTAGAACAGCAGATTTCCTCACAGATTACAGCTTAAAACCTGGTTTCTTGGGATAAACCGGGATAATTAACTGTAGTGAAATATGTTACCTTTGTTGAGTCGTACCCGGGTGATTCTCGGGTAAGGTATGAGCGTTTGTGTCCTTGTGCCACTGTGGGGGTGCCATCCTTTATGGATGCATCTTTTTAACCCCGGTGGTGAGGAGTTGTTGTCAGGGAATAATTTAGGCAGCGGTGGCTGCTGAGCCTCAGAAAGAGTCA
This sequence comes from Gymnorhina tibicen, assembly GCA_013399875.1. NCBI lineage: Eukaryota > Metazoa > Chordata > Aves > Passeriformes > Artamidae > Gymnorhina > Gymnorhina tibicen. Next base: position 5,277,291 of record VXAZ01005100.1, read on the forward strand.
GTGCAAAGATCTGCCATCAGAGCTCAGGCCTGCGAGGCACCACGAGCTTTATTTATGTCCTCACTGAGGTTGGGTCAATTCCTTTAATTCAGAGCTCACCCTTCCATCACCGTGTGTTGATGGAGACTGCTCTGAGCATCCCTGCCCTATGGAGCAGCTGCTCAGTCCTCTAGCACCCAGGTCCCTGGGATGAAGGAATTATAACATGCTGATAGCATTGCTGGTAAAAATTTGTTTGAATTTCATGAAAGGAGGTGCCAGAGGTGTGAGATATGCAGGCTTTCCTTGGTAACTTGGCCATGCCACCACAAGGCCAAGTCACCCACATAAGTGGGTAATATTTATACTCAGGCTTATGTATTTTCAAATCACTAATAAGAAAAAAAAGTGCTTTCAGCCTTAAATTTGGAGTTACAGTCCTTAAGTGGCAGTTTCTTTCTCTCTTCTCAAAATGTGCCCTGTAACTACAACTTTTCATCTCTGTAGTCTGGGACGTTGCCTGTGATTCTCCAAAGGATGGTGTAGACATTTATGAGGCTGCCATTTTTGTTCTAATCCTAAAGTAAAGTTCACATATCACCCCAGTGAATGCACTGCTCAGATCTCCAGATGTCCTTGTGTCAAGCAGACACAACATCCAACTCATGTATATTTTTTTATAGTGATTATATTTTAGTGATCTGTATTGAAAACCAGTAGTTTACTTTTCAATTTAAATTTATTTATTTTAAAAACGCACTGGAAAGTGGTTTATTGCAAAGCAACTAAATGAGTGCAGAAAAAATTCAGGAACAGAAAAATTGTAATGTGCTTTTAATCTGGAAATTTCAAATGAAAGGTTTTATCAGTGGCCAGTATAAGTACAGAGGAGCTGGTTTTAGGTGTATAAAGCCCAGTATAAAAGCAGTATGTCCAAAAGTCTCATTTGCTCACATCTCGAAACTGCTGTACTTCATTTTCCCTTAGTACAAACCAAACAACAGAATATTAAGAGTCATTTGAGGTCATAATTAAAGTTCTTTGACATCTGCCTTTTTTTCCATTAGTCACGACTACCAGATGTCCATGTCATGGGAATTGAAAATTATTAGTCTAATCATGTTTTTAATAAAAAGTAACAGAAACTTGTATATTTTAAAGTTGCTGGGCGTAGGCTTGCCAGGCTAAAAGAGCTTGCAGGACTGCTTCCCTTTATTTTTATATCTGTCGGATGTTTTTATGCTATTGTTTGCTTTATTGGTGCAGTGCTCTGTTGTTCCATCCCATGCATTGCTCGGCCACTTCAACCCCGTTGACATTGAATGACCTGAGTTTTATGCACATTTTTGTTAAACTGATACCTGCCTGTGTTTCAGTCCACTGTGACTGCACTGCTTGTTCTGTTACCTGTATATTGATCAGTTTTATTTTACAGAGCAACTGCAGTAAGTGCACTCTTGGTTTAGATTGTCTTTATTTCTGCTCTTGTGCTGGTCTGTTCTGGCAGTATTGATTTGACTTTTTATGCATTGCTTTCCCTCTCCCGCACTAGCACCCATTCACCAGCTTAATGATCGTGGCACTGTACAGAGTACAGTACATTGGCTTGTTAAACCATTTCCATCATATTAATTTCTACTTATATGTAGTACTGACCTATTTTTACTGTGCCACTTCCAAAATTGTCTTTGTTTACCCAACGCTGGCTGTCCTCCATTGCTATAAGCATCCCTAGTTTTCTGTAGCTCTATTTTTAATAGCTTTTTGTTTTGTTTTGTTTCCCCTTCTCTCATGTGCCTCAGATTCCTTTCTTAACCCTTTTTTTCCCCTCCACTTTTACTATGCTTTAAAATTAATGAAGATGCTTAACTTAACATTATGAGCCAGTCTGTTTAAACATACAAGCTCAACTTTTCATAATTTTCTTTGTCCTTATACCTGGAATTATTGGTATCTTGAGCTAAGACCTTCTTTGAACTTTTATTCTTAAGACTCTTCTAATTTCTCCTTTGGCTCCATGTGGCTGCACATTGTCATCTATGTTATGCATTGCATTATGTCATTAGAATATGCCACTGCTTGTTTGGTCCTGGGGACAATGCAGAGATGTATGAAGAGCTCTGAAGTGCATCTGGTTTTCAGCTGTGGCAAGGGAAGGGGGGAAAGTGAGGTTTTCAAAGGGAGATAGAACAGGGAAAAAGCTTAGACCACCTCTCTGCTCTCGGGCACAGAAAGTGGCTGCAAGAGGACTGAGGATGCTGCACAGTGCCTGGAACCATGTTTTGTGCTGAACATTTGGTGGCAGCAGGAACTAAATTGCTTGTAACTTTCTTTGGAAACAGTGTCTTCAGTGCTGTTAACTGGGATATGAAGAGTGGATTTTATGGACAGAGTTTGAGACGTGCTCCACACTTTCCTAGCAACATGTTTGTCATTAAAATGTTGGGGCATTTTTTCCCTGTTTTTATTTCTCCCTCAGCCTTTTCTTTTTGTCAGTCAGAAATCATAGCCATGCTTAAATGGCGAAAAGCAAAACTTTAATCAATATAGAGGGCTTGTATTTATTTGGGGATTGGACTTTCCTCACATATCTCCAAGGAAATTCTTTACCTATGTTGGCCATAGGTGTGTTCTGACACAAGACTCTGGTTTTTTAACTCTTTTTATGGCATGACAAGTTCACTTCACCAGGAGGCAATGCAGTATAATCCTGGTATTATAATAACTTGCTTTTCCAAGCCAAGTTAGAGGCACAGCTGAGTAGGGCAAAACCTAGTCTGTGAGTTTAGGGATAGCCTGCCTGACAGTGTGGAAATTTGGGATGTGCTCAAGCTACTCAGTTTCTACTTCATGATGTGGAAAGGAAATCTGGGTTGCTAAATTTTTAATTTTTTTTTTCTAGTTCACAAAAATGCAAAATAGTAAATCTAGTAAGTAAGGTTTTAAGTGTAGTTTGGCCATGAAACAAACTTTTCTGAAATATGTAATGAAAAGTGACATCACACTCATCACTATCCTGTTTTAAATCTAAACTACCCTGCCTTGCATAATCAATTACTTACAGAAAATTGTAAAGCCCTTAAAATTCTGAAATGGTTTCTGGCATTTAATTATATAAGATTTTTGACCTGGCTAGGCAGATAATGTTAACACAGCTTTAATACTAAACAAGACTGAACATGTGTGTGCTTGACTTTTATTAAACTCCTACTGAAGAAACAGATTAATTGGAGGCTGATTCATTGGTGAACAGGCGTTAAAGACAGAAGGACCTTCTCACATTTTGTTCTGTTACCCAGGCTTATGCCATCTCAGGTTGGCAAGGAGATCCCAACTGTAGTGTTTTGAAATGTAACTGAAAGAAATTTTAGAATAACAGGTGCAAAAAAAAAAAAAAAAGAAAAAAAAAAGAAAAACCAAAAAAACCCCCACCAACCCCTCTACACACAAGGGAAAAAAAAGGAAAAGAAAAGTGAGTCATTTTCAAAATGCTGCTCTGATTCCTTTCTTTTCTCTTGTGCCAAATGACCACCTGACACTTCTCTGACACAGGTATTGCCCAGATAGGTTTTCATTAGTGATGTTAAAGGTGTAAATGGGATCATGAGAGCCAGCAGCTGTCGCGACGATTTCCTACATGATTATTACTTCTCCCCTGCCTTAGAACAATTTTTAAGAAGATGTGTACAAGCTGTGATTAAACCACTTCAGATTAAGCTCAAAGTAAATTGAAAAAGTCCTTCTTAAAGCTCTCATTTAACAGTGCTTTACATCCATCTGTAAAATCAGAGCTTTGCTTGCGAGCACCCTCAGAATAGCCCACTTTCCACAAGGTAGCAGAGGTTAAAAATAAAATAGCAAGAAATCCGTGGCAAAGCACATGTGAGATTAACGGGGTGAAAGTACTGGAGTGGAGAGCTGTTTTCTTCTGTCTGAGCTCCTCGTTCTGTCGCACAGCCCCCAGTCTGGAAATCTTAACACTGACACTTTTGTACAGATCGGTTTGTTAGCGATTTCAGATTTTAATTCAGCACCCTCGCTTGATTATTACTGACATTTCTTTTCTGTAATACTGGGAGAGAGAGACAGAACGTGTATAAACAGATTTTTGCATGAGCTAGGTGGTGGGCAATTTTGATATCAGCTCCCGAAACTCGAGAGAAATGCGTTTGCTTTCAAGGTGTATTTCTGGGATTAACAAAAAAAGGGAGATGCGATCTGGGAGGTTCAGCTGTGTTCTTCGGTAGCTCCAGGTGGAATGTTGCCGATTTCTGGGTGTTTGTGGGAAGCGGGAGACTCTCCTGGCTTTATTTGGTTCTTGTGTGAAAGTGGGAGAAATGAAAGTATTTTGACAATTACCCATTGAGCTTTTCACTTCATTCAAATCTGCAGCGCAGCGCTGAAGTTGGTGAGTGGGTGTGCAAGGGAGAAGCAGAAAAACAAAAACACGTACTATAAAAGCAGGCTAAAAGCCTGCACAGTTCCCTGCAAATTCAAATCTCTGCACTTAGTAAAGTCCTACATTTTAAACCCATCTATTCCTCTGTCTTCATTACTCCTGATCTTTAAAGGTACTGGGAAAAATTAACCTCTAATGTAAATCACTTGGATTTAAATACATTATACAGCTTAATTTCTGAAATGGTTTGGTCTGTTATGTTTTATGAATGTTTATTTTCCCCTTACAATCCAAAATTGTAGAAACTAAATGCCATAATGAAATTGTGAGCTGAATTACATTCTCTTACAGGTTTATATGTACACTTATGCTCACTGATGTGCAGCAATAGCAAAAAATATTTGGGGAATTTTTCATTACAGCTATTTCCAGGATTAAGAGAGAAATACCCTTTTTTATGTTTTAGTTATTAGTTCATTATATCTGGCATTCTACAGGTAAACACATCAAAACCTAAACTGAAAGCTAAAAAAAACACTAAAAGAAATGTACTTAAAACAAGGTTCTTATCTAATGTTGTAGCTCAGCATATTTTCTATCTTTCTAAATATAATTTATGAACTGATTTTTCAGCTGTACATATAAAGTCCCTGAGCTGTATTACAAAAATTTAATATAACAATACAATACATGTACAGGCAGTTTAAAAGAAGGTATCTCCATGGCTATATATCATAATAAACTTTCTTAATATTTGCTCTACAACAGCTGATTTCTGATTTTTTTTCCTAGTGCAATAGAGCTAAAGCACAATAGCTGAAAGGTGAACTTTTTTGTATTTCAACATTCCCAGCCTGGTAAAACTGTTCCGCTTGCTACATGATGTTATAAATATCAAGATTAGTTTCTTCTAAAATTACCAGTGCCAGCTGCATTCAGTTTCCCTTGTTCTATAATATTTTGTTACTAATGTTCTCAGTTTAGTGCAAGGGGTTTAAAAATCAAATTACTCACAAAAATTTCCAATATTAAAAATCTGTTTATGTGTTTCCCATGTATTTTAAACATTGTACATAAATCCATTTGCCTTGCTGAGTCAAATACTCCCACTAATATCAGTGTTCTCCCTGCCTTTTAGCCCAATATGCTCCTATATTAACAATAACCATTTTAATTTCTCCCCTGGTGCCCAGTACCTACAATTGGGATAACTGACAAGCATTAAATTATCTGTAGCAGTGGCAGGTCTGTGTGTACCTATAGATTTTTCAGACACAGAGGCATAAATATATACCTATAGCCTGTTTTTAAAAAAATAATCTACTGCACTGTATTTTGAATGCAGTTGTCCAGCATGTATATTATGCACATCTTTAAGAATTTAATTGAATCATGAGCTGTATTAGTACTGCAGCAAAAAGTGACAATTTCTGCCGTCCCAAAGTCTATACACAATCTTGCTTTTGAACCTGTGTGTATTTAAGTTCTTCAGCTGACATCATTTCAGTCTGGGAATCTGACATACGGCCACTAAACCAGGATTAATTGAGCACTTCTGTGCAGTACAAAACATTCTTTATATATTGACAAATATTTCTAAAAAATGGATTGGTATTTTTGCTGTTAATTGTTTCATTACTGACCTTTACCTCTGTAGACATATGCAGTTTTCGTTTTTTTGGGAGAGACTTTCAAAATATTTTTTTTTTAAGTGTCCAATGCTCAGTGCTAGCAGTGACATTTTTACAGTCTATTCAGAAGCATATATTTCACTCTTTTGTATCTCATTTCTTTCTATTTATTTAAAACAACTTAGCATGGAAAATCTTGCAGATTTAAGTGACAGTGATGATGTACAATATGCATAAAATGAGCCTGTCCCTACCCATGGTGTGTATTGCTAGGGACTCCATTGCAATATTTACAGTTAAACTAAACTTTTTCAAATGAAGCAAAATTGCATTTGTTTTGCAGATTTGCTCATCATTAAATGTGAAACATTTCACATTTGTCTTTTTGAGTAATTGGCTTTTTAAAATGATAAGGTGCTCTGAACACTTGTTATGTGGATAGGTCTGACGTTGTATCCCAGAAATCCATATGCCATACAGACAGAACAGAAGAAAGATATTCACAAGCATGTCACAGATTGGACTGAAGCAAGCCAAAAACCAAAGTGCCATGGCATTAACAATAGCACCAGATTTACTGTCACGATTGCAATCTGTGCTGTATCATAGACAGAAGGAGAACTTTTGATAGGTAACACCTCAGTGTTTTTTAAATCTTTTTGGCAAATTATCATTTTCATTATATTTTTGCCTGCCATATAATATTATTATAATGGTATTAAGTCACTCAGACACGCACACACATGCACACGCACAAAGTTTATTAGCCCTCAACAAAAGGGCTGATTTACCTCCTGGGCTAACTGTTCCTCAACAAAAAGGAAGGTATTTTATTGAAAAAACCCACATGTTTTAGGGCGAATCATCCACAAAACCAGCAGGGATTTTTCCAATAGGCATTAAGTTAATAAAAGCTTAGTTAATAAAGTCTTAGTTAATAAAATCTTATCTTGTAGTTAATAAAGGTACAGAGAAAAACCATGTGTACCAAGTAAAGCTCGACAGCCCAGAAGTTTCCAAAGTTTGAAGGCAGTAAAGAAGCAGGATTAGGGGGAAATATTTTTTCCTGGGGTTCAATCCCAACTGACTGCATTTTCCCACTGCAAGCATGTAGATGTTTCTTTTTGACCATAAAATTGTACACTTTCTTCTCATGTAAAAAAAGCTGCATAAAGCAGATTTGGCAATACCGTAATTCATGTTGAGCTCTGGTAAGTGCTGAAAAAGATTTACAAACTCACAGCTTGACACTGAGCCCACATGTTGGGTAGAGCAGAGAAAAAGCTCTAGAAATACTACATAGAGCTTCCTGGCAACAAACAGAGAAACATCAGTCAATTGTTTTTCTGAATTGAAAGCCACCTTGGGACCCTGTTGAAAATAACGTCTCTGCCTATCTTTTCTGCAGTTTAAATTACCTGGCTGGGGGAGTTGTCCTGGGGCCATTCACAATAGGCTGTTTAGTGAAAGAAAAACACTGAAATTCTCACTTTATATGAATTATAGATTTGAAACACAGTTCACGTAGGAAATGAGAATCGCGAGAGCGCAGGCGAACCTACCTAAACACGAGTCTGAGTGTTGCAACCTCCTTTGCACTGGAAAATACTCTTTTTTATACTTTTTGAGCATCCTCTTCTGCGAGCCTTGATCGCAGATATCACCCTTGTCTGAAACCATTGGAACTACTCGTGTGAGAAATGGTTGCTTGCATAATTTAACTCGCTACGTTGCACTTAAAACTATATTGGCAGCGCAGTTGGGGCTTGATATTCTCTGAAACGTCTCAAAGTTTACAGTGGTGCTGCTGCTGTGTTTTGCATTCGCTCCCACAAAATACCGTGTTGCCACAAAATGTTGTGGGAGCTTCATTTAAATACCATGAGCTGTGCACGCTTGCCTGGAGCCTGGGGAAAAATCAGAAATTACTTAAAAATTTGGTTCAGAGAAGCAGTGGTAAATTTTTAGCAGCTTTTTTTTTTTCTCTCCCCGTTTCCAAAAGTTTGGCTGGTTTAGGCTCACTCCAGCTTGAGTGGAGCATCTACACATACCTCCAGTCTCCACTCAAGCTGATGGAAATGCCACTAAAGATAAATCAATATTAGCAGCAGCTCAGTTCCCACTTTCCTGGACTTGTTTCTTTCCTGGACAACTCCAGAACTGCAGAGTGGTTTGTGTAGGCAGCAGACACATCTGAAGGCGTTAAAGATAGATGAATCCTTTTTTCTTGTCATGAGTGACAGCATAGTGGTTTTACCTTCTTCTCCCCCTGAGGTGTGAAGGGATGTGCAGGTATTTGATATTTGCTCCCAGACCTGGGACTATTGCTATTTTCCCCACTTTGGGAACCACCAGGTGAGATATTCCTTGAATAAACCTGATTACAGCTTTCCCTACCTGCTTACAGAGCTTTGTTATCTCGCGGATCTTCACTACCAGAGTCAATAATTTGTTTGAACAAGTTTTCCATCTAATCATTAACACGCTTAAAGCCTATAATGAGTTCTGTATCCATGCAAATGCATCTTTTAAAGTGCTTGTGTAGATTTAAGGGCACTGTTTCCTTGTAAAATGGAAATCAGAGCTGTTCCTTACACAAATGCCGCAGTCCTTAATAAGGAATGGATCAGCAGCAACTTTTTAAGTTTATTTAATTTTTAAAGTACTCTTCTCTTTTCACACTGTATTTGGGATATTTTTAAAGAGAAATAACATTTTAAAACCTGTATGAAATCAAATGCCTCATATTTTCCTCAACACCTCTTATCTTATAGTAGTCGGTGAATGAATGGTTTCAATTCAGAAATGAAAGGCATTTATAAACAGATTTTTTTTCAACTTTATCAGCTGCTGCTCAATTCCCATTGTATTGATGTAATGATACTTCAAGATAAATAAAGAAATTTATCACTTTAACAATTTAAAGAAAGGCAATCAGATTAAAATGGGGACCATTCACGCCCCGCATGACAGCTCAGAGGACTCTAGCAGAAGAGTAACCAGCTCAGTGAAAAATCAGAAACTGTGATTGCTATTTAACACTGCAGCTTTTCACAGTAGCTCAGCACAAAGTTATTTAGCACAGGTGTTTCTGTAAGTCTGATACATTGGGAAAATTCACAAGGTTCTCCGGCTCTCTTGCTCCGTGTCGGCTGTGAAGTTGGTCCTGTGATGCAGCAAACGGGTTTCTAGTAGGAAATAGAGCATGGAGGCAAATGAGCAAGTTCAAACATAGGATCTGATCTAGATTCATTTGCTTGGTTGCTAATTTTTGTAACGCATGACAGTAGTGAGGTGAATGACCTGTCATCGAGCAAAAGCAGCGAGAACCGGGAATGAGTTATCGTTCGGAGTTAAGCGTGAAACTGAGATCCTGTTCCCTCCGTCGACAAAAGCAGCTTTCCAAATAACATGGATATCAGTGCTCGTTCTTTGTTAAGCGAGGGGTTTGATAAATATTCACCTATTTTAGTATTTCTCACTACTTTGTTTAGCTATGGTGTGTTTGTGTGCTCTCAGCCTGTGGGTTTGCATTTCAATAAGAGATGAAATGGTATAATTGAATTTCTCAACACCTAAAAACTCTCAGCAATTTTTTCTTCTTTTATTTCTCAAGTTCTGGCAGTATCTAATTTATGGCTTAATTCTTTGTAAGGTCATTCTCTAAGTGAGTGACTTCTAGTTAATCTCAGACATTATGAGCTTGGCTGTGATAGAGAATCAGTTCATCTGTTCTCAGAAAGAAAAGAGTGAGTTGTGGGGATTGTTGGCAATAAGAGTTTAACTGAAAGCTAGGTACAATTTCTTACCAAGTTATTATTTTTCCCTCATTATTTTCTAGGTAATCTGGCTGTGTTTTTACTAATATAGCCAAAGTTGAAAAAAAAATCATATTTTTTTCCTGGTACTATGTTCTCCAGGTAGGTATATGCAATTAGTAGTGTGGGTTTGTTCCTAATAATGAAGGAACCAATAGGTGGTGGGGCTTTTTTGTAATTATATTTTGACTTTTCCCCACTCTAATTCCTTGATGAGGTATTGTCTTCTCTCAGCTGGGCTGGAAGGTGCAGCTTTCTTTTGCTGTTAGGCTTACAAATGACAGCTAACTTTGTTGCTTGTGGTTCTGCTGTTAATTTACATGCAGCTCTTACTGACTGTCACTAACATATCTTTTGTTCCCTGAAATATTCACTCTGTGAATAAATATAACTTTTCTGCTATTTTTCGCTTGGGCTGATTTGCTCATTTCACTCTTGTGACTGGAAACAGCTCAAGCACTCAGATTCTGCACGTTGCCTATTGCTTAATGAAGTACCTTGCTGAATCAGGGCTCCCGTGTTCCAGCAGATGAAAGGGAAGCACATAAGAAGCTCTACTGCCAGGTTCTGCTTTGAATGTTTTTCTTTTAATCAATTTTTAGACTTATTAGCATAGCGGATCACGGTTTTTGCGAAACAAATAAAAGCTTCTAGTCTGATTCTTGAAAGCGTTGGGAAATGTTAATGTAATTGGTTCTGTTTATAGTTCAAACTCACTTATATGTCTCTGCTCGTAGACATGAGTAATAGAGTCAGCTCTTCCAGCTCTGGTTTAATGAGTTAGTATCCCAAATCTTTGGGAAGTAACTCACGGGTTTCCTTTGTCAGAACCAAGAATCTGATAACATTCTTAATTATCTTAGTGGCAGCAGAACAGTGCAAGGGTTAGGTCATGGATTGTAAAACATAACACTCATAGAAACTCAGGTCTGAATTTCCAGTTTCCTTAAGACTTTCTCTTTTGCCTCACAGTTCAATGTCCATGTTACTGGTTGGATGTTGCTTTTGACTTGTCATGTGCTGCTGAGTTTGGGGAGAGTGATAACGCACCCAGAATTTCTGACAACGTGGTGAGGAGGGCAAGGAATGTGTGGGTCAGGGGCCTGTGGGGAGATGCCCTGGTTATGGCCCTTCTGGGTCTGCAGCTTGGGTTGCTGGATAACCACGAGTCTCTTGGCACATCATCCACAGTGCTTGCATTAATATGCGAAGGTGACACCTTTGGCCAAGGAGGCCATAATGTGTTTTAAACCACTCCATTTCCTTGCCATGTGTACTGCACATTTATTAATGAAAAGACATGGAGCAAAAATAATGGTGTTGAAGGGATTCAGATAAATATGGCCTTATGATTAGAGCGCGGAGGAGCTGAACCCCAAACACCCGACCATTCCTGGCCTTGATAATTTTGTATATTTTTAGCTTCCCTTATATTTAGATCCCAAAGTTCCTGAACGAGCTGTCCCCCCAAACCTGCATTCGCCTATACTGCATCATCCCAAAGCTTGCAATAGAAAAGAATATCAGGCTTTCAGACACAGCATATTTAGAAAAGAGAGAGGGAGTCTGCCAAATTCCCCAAATCCACTTCCCAATTCCCCTCACGAATAGCAGGAAATTACTTGTTATCAGTGGGTAATTCAACCACAAACGTTATTGATTACCCAACCTCAATCTTTACAGTCTTGATGGCCAAATATTTTGCAATCATTCTCTCTATTTAAAACTAGAAGATGTGATTTTTATTTTGGAAAAATGGAGTTTTTCAGATTTTCTGCATGCCACATCACATTGTGATGTGCCCCTCCAGATTGTCCAGTGTGATAGCCAGAAGCTTGACTGACAGATGTCAAAGTGTAAATCATGTTCTAATACATGAGAAAAGCCTACACGATTCAAAAAAATTCTGATACTTGCAAAAAACTGTAGGTATTTTAAAAATAATGTATTTGCTTTTAATATTTGGTGTTTGGTATATCCCAGTGCACAGCAGAAACTCTAAGACCTAGAGAGGAGGTATGTGTTTCTCGTATTTTTTTCCTAGTTTCACTGTATTTCTTAAAATGGTAGTATTGATCCAAGTAGGTTCCCTTGTTTGTGAACTACACAGTCAAATATTTCTGTAGTTTTTCACCCAGTGACCTCTGGCTGACCAAAATCAATTAATGTAAGAAATTCCCTGAGTTCTGAGCTGTAGTCCCCCTTCCTAGGAAAGCTCTGTTGGACACCCATTGTGAAGAGATATTTAATATTTTGGTTATATGATATTTTTAAATAACATTTTGAGTAACCTGCTGTCATTACTACAGTACCATGTAGAGCAGCTGATAAATTTAAAGACCAGTGCAGTTCCAGTGCTGTCAGTGCAGTTCCAGAATGTCTAAATAAAAATTCAAGGATCCTCCAGTGCTTGAAAACTGGTCTGAGACTCTCACAACAATTTGGAGATATAAAAAGATACTTTTTTTTTCAGAATAGAAGAATCTCTAATTTCAAAAGTTAGATGACATTATTCTTTGAATTAAACTGTCTCCATACTGTCTGTATTGTGATGTTGCTTATTACTCACTATAATGCCATTCCCAGGTGAAATAAATACCAAAACTGTGTCAGAAAGGTTCATAGTCTACTGATCTTTTGGGAACTGCATTGATATCCCATCCCTGAAAGAGTTCAAGGCCAGGTTGGATGGAGCTCTGAGCAGCCTGGTCTAGTGGAAGGTGTCCCTGTTCATAGCAGGGGGGTTGGAACGGGATGATTTTAAGCTCCCTTCAAACCCAGTCCATTCTAGGATTTTGTGTTTTGAAATATCCATATTCTTCTGTACTCAGTAATGACCTGTATTACCCATAAAAGCTTTCTAACTAGGTTGTGACTCCTCAGAAACTAGAATTTAGTTAGGTTACAAAATTCATCCGTCTTTGTCCTAAATCTCATCAGCATCATTTTTATTAAAGCACTAAATAACTTTTTGAAACAGAAATCTTTCCAGTTGTTGTAGTTGGAATTGTTTGTTTTCTTGAATGGATGCAATAGCCTTATACAAAACATTTTCCATCCTGCTCAGCTTTTCCTAATATTTGCGTACAAATAAAGATGGAAAGAGGCAAACCCGAGATGTTCTGCATTGTTTGCTCCCTGCGTACAAGGGGAGATAATAACCAGTATATTTTCCTGCCTGCACCACTCAGGAGCCTGACACAGCTGGCAGAGTGTATGTTAGGATCATGGACCAACTTTGATGTTGTACATTGTTATTAAACAATAGCTGGCATGGCCGTGTCACAGCAGGATGTTGCACTTACCCTTCAGCAGACCTGATTTTATAGAAAGGGACCTCCTGCCTCCTTGCCCCAGGCCACAAAACCCTCTACTGCAGAGACGGTGTTTTGGATCTCGAGCAGTAGGAGGAATCTTGTGTTGCTGTATTGGCTTTTGGCGAGTTTGTAAAATTACATATGCAGCTATTTTGGAAAATGACCGCATGTTCTACATGCTCAGTTNGAAAGCACAAGGAAAAAAAAAAAAAAAAAAAAAGAGGGAAAAGAAACTATCAGAATGAAAAGAAAATGGTAAATAAACAATGAAAATCCCATTCAGTAGTGCTGTTTCATCTCTAAGAGCTGCTTTATTCAACAGCAGGTACCAATCCCCACAAGAAACATCTGCTGTCAGAGGATTTGCAGGTACACTTTTGTTCACTGCTCACTGAATTTGTGTCGGTATTATAATTCAGCAGGTTTCTGCTTTTCACACAAACCAGGATTAGCACTGGCTTGGGCTGGAGGGCATTCAAGCTGCTGTTCTTCTTTTAGCTATATTTCTCTGTAAACATCTAATTGTTTCAAAAAGTGATGTACAGTATGCAAAAACCTGAATTCAATGCAAATAAGCCTGTGCAGCTCTAAACTTAACAGGTGTTCTCATTAGTGTAAGTAGACAAGGAACGATTCTCGGAAGTTTTATAAACACTTATAATCACGGCCAAATACGTTACTATAAGTATAAAGACACTTACAGCAACATCTCTGTTTCCTTATTGTGCAGTCTCAGCATTTATTAATAGGAGATATGTACCAGCAAATGAAATACTTAGAGCCAGGACTGGCTTCTTCCTGCAAATAATGTATCTGTGAAATGCTCTGCTACTGATGAATAAATTTTTGGCTAAAATAAGAGTCAACAAAATGAAATCTTTACACCCAGCACATATATATTTTAAATATATATCTTTGCCTGCACTGAAAGCAGAGAATTCATTCTCCCTTTGATATTTTTGTTTGTTACCAGGACTTATCACTTTGAGTCTCACTCACATACATCATAAAGTGTTATAACATGCATATAAAATTGGACAGGAGGACCATTCATCACTAGGTATTGTCCAGCTGCTAAAGCGAAGAAAGACAGGACTTCTCTGAGAAACCATTGCCAATATCTCTGTGTGTGGCTGTGTAATATATGGCTTCAGATTGCAAAGGCAATAACGGTAAAATATTACCCCAAGGAGAAAAGTAGCTTGCAGTAGGTATCCATGCACTGCCTTCAGTCTTCATCCGTGGACAAAATGTGCAATTTTCTATTCCCCGACTTCCCACTATGCGCAGACACGACTGAATTGTGTCTTAATTATTATCTCCTGCTTTTACCAGTTTTGGGGGTACTTCTTTCTCACTTCCCCAGTCTGGTGACTCCCATCTCTCCTGACTTTGGCTTAAAGGCTGCCAGAATTCCACCCCTCCTTCTCTGTGGCCACGGCAGCGCGTCCGTGGGGCTGGAGCAGAGGGCAGCACGGGCAGGGGGGACACGGCAGGCTGCACACAAGTGGCTGACATCCAGGAGGGTCATCTGCTTCCTGTCTCACATTCTCCCTTTTGCTCTTTATCCTCTGAAGGAAACTCCTGTTTTTCAGAGGTTGATCCCAGTATTCCAACTGTCTCTCAGAGGGCATAATACCAGTGTAGCAGATCAGCAGGAAATAGTCCCCAGGACATTCCCTGGATGCTTAGCAGAGAGTATTTGCTCTTTCTTACCTTCCCCTTTGCTCAAACAGCATGTTCTTTCTTCTCACACTTCTCCAAGGCAGCAAAAAAACAGATCTGGACTGGTGGGTGGAAAAAGGAGAACGACAGGTTTTTCCTTGAAATCAGTGACAGCATCCCAGTACCCTTGGACCTTTCTTTCCCTCCAGAGAAGCTCTTGGATGCCCAGCCCAAGCTCCACTTCTGATCCAAGAGGATTTTTCATCTCTCAGGGCTCAATCAGCTTCAATTGTGACCTCCTCTTGGTTCAATATTTTCCTTACAAGTGATAAAAATCAGTTCTTCTGCATCTGAGATTTGTCACAGCCAGGAAGGAAAAGAAAATTTTGTCTTATAATGCAGAGAGAAGATTCTCACCTACTTAGTATTAATGCAATTTTTCAAGAGAAACTGGTATATACTATGAGTTTATGGCACAGCAGAAGGGAAACTTTAGGCTCAAAGATTACTCCTTCTTCTTAACAGTCCCAGAGTTCATTATTTAATTACTAAATTGTGTTAAAGCATTCAGTCCCAGAAATTTACCATGAAAAAAATTATTTCATCTCCACTGGTACAATATAGTTTTATCAAAAAAATTTATTGTTTCTTTTAAGTTTGACCCCCAATTCTGAGACAGTGCAATCCATTTTGGAGCCATTGATGTGCATAATTCCAGCAACAGTTTATTTTCACTAAGAAGCAACTCATCATGTATGAGGAGGTTGCATTGATACAATGACCCCGCAAAGGTTCCCAGAGAGTGGATGTGCAAATCAGTCACACCACAAGGCAACACAACTGAGGACATATCCTATAAACATCTGGCAGCATTCAGTCTTACAAATTCTAATATTGCAGAAGTTGTGGAAACACGGGATCTGTTTGTTGCCTCTTTGCAATCCTTGGTTTTCACAGTAGTTTTTACAGAGTCAGAAAAAACCAGGGTAATTAAAACATAAGGTTCAACATCTTTAGATATGTAGAACATTTTCTGTTGCCTAAAACAAATATTCCCAAAGAAAGTATAAAACATTTTTCTGACTTGCAAAGTTTTTGCAGTCTATCATTTAAATTACTTAAATAAAGGGAGCTTTACTGCTCCCAAAAGCTGAGAATATAACACCCGCCATGCATATTAGCTTGATCTTTTTGACAGACCAGAAAAGTGTTTGTGTGTGCCAATTAAAACAAAAATGGATCCCTAGTGGCTTGTTCCTCACACAACTTCTGAAGACTGCTATCATTGTATGCCGGGGTAACCCTGGATAAGGCGGCTCTCCAAAGTAAACAAACTTTTCAAAACTTTCATGACAGATGGGGGTTACAAATGCATTTTAATAAGAGAGTTGCCAAAGCAACTTTTTTGCAATCAGCATATATTTACTTAACATCTAGCAACATTGGGAACACAAGGCAGATACTTTCTCACCAAATTTTTTAACAAATATCATTTTTTTTGAAAGATTGGTTGAAGACCTTTTCTCTCAAGCTGATATTTCCCCATCACTTCAATGTTAACTTTGCTCGACATCCAAAGGACTGCGAGATGGGTGAAGCCAGACTGTAATATGAGACAGACAATCTGCTTGATAATGAAATTTCTTTGGTAGTCATAAACATCTTAGAGTCCTTTCAGTAATTTAACTATCAGCATAACCATGACTACCTCTGTTTGATAGGCTGGATCATGGAATGGATACGTGATGCTGTACGAATACAACTCAGCTCAATGCTGAACCTTTTGTTTTCTTTTGTTTCCATTTTTTAATATTAGACTTAGCTCACTATGGTACAGCACAGAGAGATACTTTATTTATCCTCTCCTCTGCTCACTCATTCAGCATAAACATGGCCAAGAGACTGGATTATCTGTGAGAAAGAATTTAGGATCAACTTCCAGAAATGCAGTTAGACTTTTGACATGTTTTTAAAAACTTGAATAGCTCTGTCCCAGTTTTATTCAAATCCAGCTAATTAAACCACTAAGGAGCATAGTGTCTCCCAACTTTAATTAATTCTACTTCTGCTGGGGGTGTGGACACAGGAGTATCTATGGTTTATGCATTTATTCTCAAGTTATATGATATTCTAATGATTTTTTAAATGAATATTTAGAGAGAGAAAAATCCTAATATTCTTTCTCTTTTTTTTCTTTTAATTGTGTTTTTCATTTCTTCTTGACTGTTTTCTCAATTTCCCTGGCCCAGCCCTGGTGGCTGCCATGCAGACGGCAAATGGGGTGTCCTGTGTTGCATGGATAGATCTCATCCTGAGAAATCTCTTAGGAAAATAGAGAGAAAAAGCCAGATTTTTCTTCATTATGGGGAATCAGGTTGACTAACATGATCAGAAAAAAACCCACCACTTTGTGAGAGAGCAAGGTGAGATGAAGGGAGCAGTGGGAAGAGGGAAGAGTGTTAACTTTGGAGCTAGAAATGCTCCAGCGACTCACATTTCCTTTTTTTCCTACACATATCAAGGGCAGCAATCCCAATGCACAGTGCAACAAGAGGAACACATTTTATTGAATTTCTGCATGCAGAGGTATCTGTCAATCCAAGTTTAAATCACTTAGTGTTCACCACAAGCTGTGTGAGTCCCAGGTGGCATAAAAATTTCGGGTTTTTGCACTGAATCTTGCACTGGATTAACAACTGCTGAAGTTTCCACGGTCCAAAAACATCCAATAATCCAACACTGAACCTTTGGAGTCGGTGATATGAAGCTTCACCTCGATAGTCCAGCAATTTTTCTGGATGCTCCAGTTTCACGGGGAGTTGAACAATGGCTTGTTTCAGTAGTTGGCTGAATTAAGAACTGTGACAAGGTTTTTTGGTGCCCATACATGAGCTGTACACGAGCCATACACTTCCCAGGCTGCTCGCTCTGCTCCCTTTTGCTTGTTGCACGGTACACACCAAATTCTTTTGCTGCATTTCTCCTTCCCCACAGAATTCTTCACTTCCTGTATTAAGGTTTGTTCTTGGCATTGTCTGAAAATAGTTAATCACTGCAAATAATAGTTCTGGCCTCCAGAGATGCATAAGTACACTTTGAAGTGGGTGAATCAATAAGACGTGTTTGGATTTTTGTTTTGCTGTGTGAATTTATCGCCCTTTCCCATATCTCCATAGAGTGTCTATCAGTAGGATTGCTGAAATTGCCTCCATCCCTGTTCTGTAGCTAAAATAAATGCAAGAACATCTGTACAAGTGTATATTGGTAACGAACTAGAGGGATACCAGGAAGGAGAGGTTTTTCACAGCAGTGCAGTGGTCCACGGACCAAACTTTTCAGGAAAACTACGGACAGAAGACCCTGATCTTATTCCATGGCTCTTTTACCTCCTGTTTTCCATTGGCGTAGATAAATTGTGAAAGGAAAGTGTCTGAGACACGTTCCGAAGGGCGATCTGTAAGGATTTAAAAGTCCTGGCCCAGCAGTATGTCCCAGGGCACAACCTAACACGTGAAAAATATATAATTCGTAGAAATTTTAAAAACTGTTCATCCTGGTTAGCTTCCGAGGAATATTTATATATTATAAAATGGTAATGGCATTAATTAGACACAGCGTCCTGCGTTTTGTACAGCTACAAGGGTACGTTTCTGTTTAATAACATAGGATCTTGTTGAACACCACCTTGGTGCATCATTATGGTGACATGCAAAAGAAGCTCAACCCTCCATTTGCAGCTTTATAAGGTGACAAGAGCAACCCTTAATAAGCCACAAATAGAATATCAGGAAGTGTTTCACACCTGCCTCCCTCCCCACTTCCCACACTGTGCTGGCAGCCCGGCAGTGCATTGAATTTAGCACACATTTACCTGCAGTGAGCAGATATTTTCTGAGGATCAATGCTTAACAGCAGGACTGTGCTACAGCTCCCTGCAGAACTGCCATGTGAGTGGATTCAGGCTTTGAAGTCAATTTTTCCGTGGTGCTGCAGCAAGAAAGAAGGAATCCAGGCGCCTTGGCTCTCCTATCCCCAACCTGAAGGTCATGGCAAACCAGAGGGTTAATGCCAGTTGTCAATCCTCGTGGGTGTGTATTGCTGACAGCAGCAGCATCATTCTGCCTGGTAAGGTAGTGCTAATTCCAGACTGTAGCCTTTGCAAAAATGATGGCACAGACAGAGGGATTTTGGGAGGTATTTAAATAAGTGAAGTACCTGGCACAATGGAGTCTGGCAGCTCTGGATAGAACACTTCATTTTCTTTTTTTCCCCCAGATTTGTCTTTCATTTGTTTTCCCGGCCCCTCTGTTTATTTCAGCAGTGCCTGACACAGGGACGGTGTGTTAACAGGCCTTAATATTGAACAATTTCTGCTTGTTGTTAGTTATACATCATTTAGGGCTGTGATCATAAATTGTTCAATCACAAGGTTTAGTCAAAACCAGCATTCTTTACTGATGTCTTTTCCCAAGGGTGTTGAAAATTTGATTGTTCAAAGTGCAAATATGGTTTAGCAATCCTTTCCAAGAGCCATTTATCAGAAATCCTAAGGAGGTAATATATAAAAGTGGGATAGAAAACCTGCACATTAAATGGGATTTACCAGCCAAAGCCTTTGGAACTGCTTGCCTGTGAATGACTAGAATGGAGCAGAACAAAGTCAATTACTGACTGTAATTAAGGAGTGGATGCATTTAAACTGTAGAGAGCAGTAGCAGTCTTCTTGAAACTGTCTTGTTACTCTGAAGATTAGTCTGAGGAAAGAAAGAAAAGGACTTGAACTATATCTTACAGAAAGTATATTTTAAATGAATTCTCTTCCCTCCATTCTATGATCTGTTTTTACAGATTTGCTCATAAAACACTGATAATATATGATTATCAAAATAACACATTCAAGACAAAGAAACTTTCAACATGTATTTTGCTTTGGTCTTGTTAGCAATGGAGTATCTCTTTTGCATATCATACAGTGCAAATATTTATGCAGTGCTGAATACTTGTATTTTAATAAAGCCTGAATTTACTGAACGGAAGGCTGAACTATGTTGTGTCCTTTTTAAGCCTTCAAAATACAGTAAATCTAATTACATATGTTGCTCTTACTTTGAAAATGTTATTCCATTTTATAATTTTAATAATGATTTGTTTATACTGGGAGAGAGGCATTAGATTGAATTGTTGCCTGTGTTTAGTCTAATTCATATCTGCATGTATACATTAATAAATTGTGATATCATGTCGTATATTTCGAACCCAAACCTTGCCGTGTGAGCTGGGCACAGAGCTGGAGGTCAGCTCTTTCTACTGCTCACCTTAAGCTGGATTTGGGCTTTCTATTTCCTTTTGGTGAAGGGAAGGGTGAGTGTGTGAGTGGTGATTAGCGTTATGGCCATGGACTAATGAGGGAATTGAGATTTCCCCAATAAATAACTCTCCCTCGTGCTCGGGGAGCAGTGGGGTGGCTGGAGCTGGCTCCCGATGGGTGCGGAGGGGACAGGATGAACATCTGCAGCCGGGCAGCCCCGAGCCCACACCAGGGGACCATTCCCACATTCTCCGCAGCACTCTCACAGGATGTCTCCGCTGGAGCTGCACTGACGGGATTTTCCTTAATGCTGATGACTTTGGAAACCTTCCTTACAGGCATTTCCTCAATAAAGGGAGGGTTATAGGACAATTAATGTGACATTAAGCTGTTGGTTTTTAGTTTGTTATTTTTTTTTTTTTCCTGGTAGTACTTCAGTTTTAAGGAAGAGGCTGGGAATACCCAGGCTGGTGAGGATCTGCTGTTTCTTTTTGCTACAGTAAAAACTCTTGACATGGGGGAAGTGAAACAATAGCACTTCATGTCGATGTATTTACATAAATAAGCTGTGCCAGGTTGTAACAGCTTTTTTTTGCTTTTTCTCGAAGTTTGGTCAGAAGGAAATCCCTATTGTCTATTGTGCTCAGTCATTCCCCTAAAAATACCTGAAAAGGTTTTGGTGTTGAATAATCCCATATTCCAGTGAACATCCCAAGATGCAGACTTAACCTGCATCCCCAACACACTGACGCCCAAGTGTTCCACATCCACGTGTGGATGGCACCGAATTTTGCACAAGCAGCTTTTAAGAACAGAAAAATAAGATAAAAACTTTGGTTCCAGAGCTGGCAGGAGCAGAGCTGGTTTGGAGCATGGGCAGATTTTTTTTAGGCCCCTTCCAAAATGTGCTGGTGATGTAGCCCTTGGTTCACATGTTTGCTAACACAGAAGGCTGTTGTGCCCAGATGATGCTCCACGGCCACGTGCACCAGGAATCTGTGGAATAATCCTGGGACAAAGCACTGCTCAGCTCTGGGCCTCAGTTTTGCCACCTGTGAAATGGTTGCTTNATATATATATGTAAAATAAAAATTATGTATTATTATTATTATCCCGGTGGTTTACAGAAGTTCAGACCAACAGCATATACATACATATTTCCACCAAATATTAGGTTAGGCAGTGAAACAGCATTATCAGGGGATTGAATATTCTTTTGATAAATATTCCCAGTGAGTGGGTCAAAAATGTAAATCGACTTCTATTCAGACAAACTGGGGATTTTTTTTTTTCATTATAAATGGGCTCCTAATTACTCCGCTGCAGCCATCTTTGATGGTAATTTCTTTTTTAAATGTGAAAGAGTGACATTATTAATTTTACCAAAATGTTTGGAAGTGGGCTGTGGAATCATAGGTAAATAATAAACGTGCAAATTCGAGAATGGAAGTACCAGACACAAAAACAATACTACTAAAATAGAAATGCAAACTGCAAATGACAGGAAATAATTCTCATAGTGCATTCATTTCTTTTCAGGGTGCTTTGATTTCACTTGAACTGTGTCTTGTCACACAGAGTTTCCTGGCTTTTCTTAACTTTTGTCACATTCACGTTATTTCTGCACTATTTGTGTTCGGTGGTTGCATTGCTGAGACAATATCTCGTTTGTTGTGACATATTCAAAACAGTTTTCAGACAGAGGTTCAGAACTCCTCACTAACTCGGCACTCCAGCAGATAATTCTCGGTAAAAAGGAAAAGCATTTGGGGGCATGGGAGGGAAAACAAAGGAAAATCATCTGCTTGGTGTGTGCTTTACTCACCTGTGTGTGCCCATGTCCTCCCCAGATCACGACAGTGTCAGGAAATGAGTTCCTCCTCCAGTCGGATATGGACTTTCTCATATTGGATTGGTTCCACGCTATCAAAAATGTAATTGACAGATTGGTATGTATTTGTTTTGGCTGTTACCTTTATTAATTAAGATGTAGCAATTTCAACTTCATTTGATCAGGCATCTCTACAGGTTTTAGGCAGTCAGCAGCTAGCTAGACATTCCTTTCTCTGAAGGATATAAAAATATGTATGCAAATCTACTAAAAAATGTCAGATAAACAAGGTTGCTGCACAAAAATGTCATTTGATTCTTGCCTCGAAACGGAACGCTACATTTATTTCTCTGAAATAACAAGGACGCTGGCTTGCTGAGGTTTGTAAATGCACACAAGCACTTAATAACTAATGAATTTTTTGCATTTTCTGTTTATGCAGCCTACAGTATATAATCTTCAATGGAACTATTAATACATTTGAGCCTTTTATGAATTTTTGTATTACTTATTCACAAGAATAACACTAGAAAATAATATTCCTTTGTAACTGATTGCTGGTATTCTCCCAGGAAGGCTGGGGGTTTTCTACTAGAAGTACGCAGGGTTGCGTTTTATTAAAACAGTTTTTAATTACCAAACCAGCTTCAGCTGTAGCTTTTTCTTTCTTTTTTGCCACTCTCAGTACAAATTCCAAATGTCTTCCTCCTATCCCTGCCTGATCCAAGAAGAACATTTTCTTTTTTTTTTTTAAGGGCACTGACTTTCCTTGTTCACTGCAGAATCTGGTGAGAGAAAAATATCCCCATTTCTTGCATTTTTCAGAGGTTTCAGTGCAGTGGAATCTGCAGCCTCTTTGAAAGGGTTAATTTGAACACAGCTACTGTTTCCTTAAAGAGCTACAAACATTCTATTACCCTGAGGCTATAATCAGCCAAGGAAAGTTTGATCTGATGATGTATGTCTTCATATTGTGCATTTCATTGGGTGTGTGAGGATATTGATATCCAACTAAAGATTTTGGGGTGGAGTTTTCCATGGAGACCCAGAAAAAAAAGTTTTTTTGGCATATTATTCAACTAAACATCTAATAGACCTGATTTTATATGTATATATATATATTTTTTTTTAGTGTAGCTGAAGTGATATTGTGGCACGAGCAGCCCTGAGCATGCAGAGAGCCCCAGCAGCAGCAGCAGCTGGTGGGGCACAAGTGGCCCGTGGTTGGCTGGTCCTGGCCAAGGTCTGAGTGCGCAGGACAGGATGTCACCACGCACCACTCCTGGCCGCTCCATCCCTGCCAGCTATTTCAGTTCTGAAACTCTGAGCGAGTCTGAAAAGCCTGGCAGCTTTCCAGGCTCTTGGGATGGCTGAATCTCACCTGACCAAATGCCACGGGAAGAGACGTGGCTTCAGCCAAAACAGCATCTCCGTATTTTTGTTCTTTTTTTTTTTTTGCTTCTTTTCCCTCCTCATTTTCACTGTCTGCCAGTGAATTAGAATAAGAGAAAAGCCCCCCGACTACTTCTTAAGCTTAAACCAGCAGAATTCAACCCCAAATTTGCAATGATGTTTGAAGTAATTGTGTTTGCAAGAATATTTACTGTAACTATCTAAACCAGAAAGGCAATTTAAACACCCTTCCTCTTTGCCAGCGTTTGTAAGTAGCCTGCAATGTGGAAATAATTTTGGTCCCTAAAGCCTAAAGAAGCAGGCCTTTTGTTTTCCTCACTTAAATGGGAATTTATCTCAGAAATTAAGATCAGTCTGTCAGGGCCATAAAAGCTTTGCCATATGACAAATTTTGCATTGCACTTTCCTTAAATTATATACTCCCTGCACACTTGCTCTGTGTGTGTCTGTTAGCTTCTGTACTGGCATTCTGGAATCTCTTGCTTCATTCTTACAAATAATAATTTTATTAAAAGCATACACATATGTATATACATATATATATATTCTTTTCCCAGCCAAAAGAACAGAGAATTACATCGGGAAATTTGGAGTTCAAACTCAGAAGATCCTCCAGCATCGAATTACTGCATAACTTAGACACTGAATCCAAAGAGCCAAAGCCTGAACACAGAAAATCTTTAAGTAAGGCTTTTTTCTTTCCTCATCTTTCTTTCCTTTTTTTTTTTTCTTTCCTTTTTAAATAACTATGCCATTACAGGGCAAGATAATTTTTATTACATACAGAATGTAAGGAAGATCACTGAGAATTTTAAAGCTGAATATGTTCTGCACTGATATACATAACTTGCGTTTAAGTAAAGACAGTTACTAGCTCCACACTTTTAAAGGGTGACACTCTGTCCTAAGCAAAATAAATTTGTTTAGGAGCAAAGACATTTATTTAAGCCATTTATTTTTAAAAATAAGCAACATGAGCCGTACGTTAATGGTCTGTTGCAGTTGCTTTGTTTCCATTTTAGTAAAATACCTCAAATTGCCAGAGTAATTTTGTCTGTTGTGTATTTATACACTGAATTGCTGAAAGAATTGACATATCCTCTGCAGCCAACAATCAGTGATGTATCTATAATTTTATAGAAGATAAATTCCAGGGTTCGGCGTTGATTTTTGTCACTGTGATTAGAAAAGAAAGTGATCTAAAACTAGCAGGGGTGTGCTTTACTCCACTGAAAAGGCTTTCCTCTTCCAGCTGAGATGCTCGTGAGATCGTGGGCAGCAGCCGCAGGAGCTGGTGCTGACCCTGAATCCCTCACTCAACATTTTTTTAACTTCACCCTCTCCCCTGAATTTTTGTTTTCCTCCTTTGTTTGGTTGGAGATTCACATCCTGGTCCCGATGTCAGCGCCCTGACAGCCCCGGACTGGCAGGCTGGTTCGAGGTACCTTTAGGTACCAAAGGGCTGTGCAGGAATTTTCCTGCACGCATTTCAGTGCAGGATCAAAGCCTGAGATGTTAAGAAAAGGGCTGCATTAAAAAGACCCAACATAGCTATTTTTAATGATAATTATCCACACAATCATAAATATATGCACACATGCGTGTGCGTACACACAAATAGAGACTCATTAAATAGTCTCTTTTTGCAGACCACAGGATTTTTGGTTTTGTTTTCTTATTATCTTGGAGATTTGTTTCTTTTTTTTTTTAAGGGGTTTTTTGTTTTGGTTTTTGGTTTTTTTTTTTGCTTTGTGTTATAAAATATAAAGTAGCCTGAACATGGCTTGTGAAAAATTGTCCCAATATCTTTGCACTGGGTGTTACGCTGCATTTCTCAGAGGAAGAAAAATAAGACTGAGAACACAGTGAGTTCTGAGGGTCTGATTCTGCTCTTATTGTAGTTAATAGCAAAATGCCCATAAACTGTCTCAGCACTCAGGGAATTTTTATTTATTTATTTAGACTTCTCACATATCTTTAAATGATAATTTGTCAGACAAAACAGAAAAAGTGACTATGAGCAGTGACAGAGACTTAGTCTATGTTTCTTTTCAAACCTTAGAGAATCCTGAATAACCTCCGTTTTGTTAAAGGCTATTTAAACTATTAAAAAAATGTGAAAATATCTGCTGTGAAATCTCACTGAATCGAAGCTTGCATTTAAATACCGTAGATTGGATTGCTTCTAAAATATGTATTCAGAACTTTTTTTTTTGGCCCCTTGAGATCAAGCAATTATGTGGAATTAGAAAAATCATATTATTCACTTACTTATTAGTAGTCTAAGCACAAACTGTATTGTCAGTTTTCTGCCTTTGGCTTTCTGTGCCCTTAATGTTCACACAAGTATCGTAGCCAGAATTATCAGCAGCTAGAGCCAAAATTGCTTTAAAAAGGCATGAGAACTGGTAATGACACATTGTTAGCAGTTAACAGGTGGTCGTTTCATTGTCCAGTTTGACTGCAGAGCACAAGGATATGTGCAATATCTGCAAGTGTGTTTATAAAGTTCTTGCAAAGTTTAACAATTTTATAATTTTATAGTGCTTTTACGTTATTGACTATTGCCTGTGCCAAATCCAAACAAAGGAGATTTTTTAATGATGCCTTAGAACTCCTCCAGTTTAACACAGAAGATGAGCAACTGATGTGTTAGCAGCCCACCCCCTCCCGTTCCGATAACCTTTAATGAAATATTCAGACAGCTCAGATTCATTTGTATTTACCTTCTCTACATTTTAGGGTTGCAAAAAAAATCCAGTTTTAGACTTGGTACTGCTGCATCACTTCTTTTGTTTAGCATTACAAGTATATAAAGGACAGGTATATTCTAACCAAAGCATTTCAGTAATTTACTCTTTAATTTAAAACTGAGGAGACCGCCCCTAGAGACTTAGTAGCAGGAATTTGGTTTTTATGTCTAATCCTAATTGCTTTTGCTTGCACTACAAGGACAAATGGTAATTCTCTGTTATGCTTTTTGAGCTGTAGACACTGATTTCATTGAAAATTGGGCTCAAACTGCCAGGCTCAATTTCCAAAGTTCAGAGAGTGGCCGTTTTCTTGGTCACGCAGCTTTTCAGTGGCTTCTCATCCAGTTTGGTTTCAACTCATGTTCTAATTGAAGTTTTCTTGAGCTAAGAAGAAACCAAGATTGGCCTTGAGGAGTGTTACCAAAATATGTAAAACCGTGATCTTGTTCTCAAATACATGGAAAGAGATGACTTTTTATTTTATGATGTCAGCTATTTCACTGATTTAATTTCTGCAGATTGCTGGTCAGAAAGAACAGGTTTTTCACCCCAGCAGTCTCCCCCATTAGAAGAAGGGTGCATTTCGTGCAAGAAAATTGCCTTGCAGCACCACTTCTTTTAATGCAAAGGAATGTTGTTCTAAATAGATAATTTTAAAAATTAGTGTCAGACTTCATAATTTCCCAGTAATTTAGTTGTCATTCAGACCATAGGGGTTTTTTGGGTTTTTTCTCCTAAGTTTGCCAAAAACCCCTTCTAATTAGTACCAGTTATAATTGGGTCTACTCGTAGGTGGTCTGCCACCTTAATTTTATATCCCATGAAACCAGGCACCTGGGTTACTCTGCAAGTAGAGATGCTGTTGTGGTGGATAGGAAGTAGGGAAAGAATCTGGGATGTAGGGACAGGGTCTGTGCACCACAAGGTTCCCAGGAGTCATTTTTCTCCCCGAAACCCGAGGGGCCTTCCTTACTGTGTGTGGACCACAGGAGATGTCAGGACAGTTGCGTTTTGGGCAGTGGAACCAAGTCGATGCTCTCAGCTAAGCTCAGCCTTTCTTTTCCTGCCCACGCACCCATCTTGCTGTTTGCGTCATCTGGGCCTTTTGTGGCCATCTTCTGGGAATTCGGTCACTCAGGAGTGACCTCTTGTGGAAGAGCCTGTGCTGGAGTGGCTATTGATTGTCGGAGGGGATCAATTCCCCTTCTACTCCCCCTCTCCTGGATGGAAACAAACAGCTCCGCAGTAGGAAGAGTGCCCTTTGGCTACCGTATCAATCTGAGGGCTGCTCTTGTCAAAATGCACAATCACAAGCTTGATAATGCAATCCATTCCCAAAGCACTATATTTCCAACCTGTTCTCCATCATTTCCTTATGGCGTCACATTTACTCAGTTCATCACATTCTTATTAATATTTTAGGTTTCCTTGAAAGTGATGGAATTCTATTTTTATTACAAAAGCAACAAGAATAAATACTAATTGTTGTCAGTTATTTCCTTATGTAGTGGGAACAGTAATCTGTTCCTCAGCTTTGGGTTGCCAAAGCAAAATAATGAAATATTTTAGACATTTAAAAAAATCTGTGATATTAGATAAATGCAATTTGATCTCCTTGTTTGCCACATAAAAGCTGGAACTGCCTGAATTGATAAGATTGAATTGCATTATTTTTATTGTTTCTACTCGCATATTTTTTCCTTATCTTCAAGAACACTTTACTTACAACCCGGTGGTTAGTCATGCAGCCTGGAAAATCTCCTCCATGTTTGAATTCTAGCTGGAGGTTCCACAACTCCAGCATTAAGAATTTAAAAAAATATATATATGAGTGAAAAGGAACATCTTGGTGAGTTGTGGCAGCATTGCTGCTATTCATGGTAATTTTAGTGTCTCAATAATAGTAGTCGGGAACCCCAGGCGTCATTGTGCCAGACACAATGTGACACCAAAGTAAGACAATTCCAGCTCTCAGCCCGAATAAGGACAAGCTGCAACAGGTGGAAAAGAGCGGACAAAGGCAGGGGGTGGAAGGAAAAGTTGACAGCAAAGCCGACATGTCATGCATATTAAACAGCAGGCTTGGGATTCCTTTCTGCTCTCCGTAAGGATCAGGGTCTTAGCCCCGGCACCCTGGCCACCAGCCAACTCAAATAATGATGTTTTCCTTACCTAAATTCCTCTTGGACTTTCAACAGGGAGCGACGCGTCTTTTAGTCCCAAAGGGTGATGGCTTTGCCCTTGGGATGCCACAGCCTTTGCACACTTCCCTAGGGAATGGCCTTGTGACAGTGTCTGGGAATACGCCTCCAAGCAACTTTTAAATCAAGAAAAAAAAAATAATAACCTCTGGATCATAATTTCAATTTGCCTGCAGAGGTATTTGCTACAAAGTCATCTGGGCATTGAAATCTGCTTTAGTTTCTTAAAAGACAGCTAAAGTCAGGAGCTTATAGTCCTTAGGATTGAACCATGGACTGCGTGCTTTAAAATTGCCCAAAATTGCTTTTCTTGTTTCATTCACTTTTCTTCAGCAGGCTGAATTTTGAAACTTGAGCACGGCATGTATTTATCCCTAAGTAATTACTAAAGCATCCAGAATCCTCCCTGAATGCAGTTTGTTAGATAACTAAGACTGTACAATCAGTGTGAGGGGAAAAAACAGCAGCAGAAACCCATTTTGGTCATTTAATGGACACGGTGGAAGAAATGGAGAATTTGGTGGAGCTTGAAACCTTCCTGGCTCCACGTGCTACTTGGTCCTTCCCTGGCTAAAGCTTCTTCCAAGGACTTGAGTGAGGGTTTAAAGTCTGTCCCTGCACAGGACTGGGAATTTCTGTGGCAAAGACCTCCTGTCTGAGGCTGTTGTTTCTCTGTGGAGGGAAAGGATGGGCACCAGGGCACAAACACATGAATTTGCATGTTTTTGGCTGTGTAATAACAGAAGGAAAAAAAAAAAGCCAGAAACTTTTTCGTTGAAAACATCATTTAGATGTCCTAGAAAAAGGCACCGTAATTACAGGCAGTGCTGAGAGGAGCCTGTGGGAGTTTTCTGTCTTCCTCTCTAACACATGAAGGGGATGGAAGGTTGGGAGACCATATCTTGGGGTGAAGAGAGAGGTTTTACTGGCCCAGACAACCCTATAGAGGGCTGGATTCTGTGGTAGCTTATGGAGCCCTTCACCCACATGGGGTCACCTATTTGAAAAGTGGGCTAATTAACAGGCTGCCCAGGGCACTGGTGGAGTCATCATCCCTGGAAGTGATCAAAAAAGGTGTGGATATGGCCCTTGAGGACATGGTTTGGTGGTGAACATGATGGTGGTGCTGGCTTGACAGTTGAACTCGATGATCTTAGAGGTCTTTTCCAACCTTCATAATTCTAATTAAAGCCACAAAAGTGGGAAATCACTCCATTTCTTTGTTAGTTCTGATGAGGTCTGAATTCTTTCCTCATCCTGGCCCATTTATTTCAGTTAGATGTGAAGTTCAAAGCCAAATTATGCTATTTAGGGACTATTATTATATTACAATGTTAGCGTTATGTATAGGTCAGTTTTATTACTTTTAATAAAGCCAAGAAACATAAAGCAGTAATGTATATTAGCGCAGCATTACCAATGGCAACAATTAGAACAGAAAGCAAAATGAAAACGAGCTGCAAATATGCAGTTTCCTACCACAATGTTAATTTT
The DNA here is from genome assembly GCA_013399875.1 of Gymnorhina tibicen. Classification (NCBI taxonomy): domain Eukaryota; kingdom Metazoa; phylum Chordata; class Aves; order Passeriformes; family Artamidae; genus Gymnorhina; species Gymnorhina tibicen. The sequence continues at coordinate 5,307,100 of VXAZ01005100.1, forward strand.
GTCACTCTGCATCTTGTACGTTTGTGGCATTTATTTTTATTGCATCGACAGGAATGCAGTCAGCTCCAGGGACTGAAAAAAAAAGCAGGAAAAGAAAATGCAACATGCTGGGTTTGGAGAGTGGAATCACTCATCTGGACTACAGGGACTAAACTTATTTTTTTTACGTATTTGTACTCTCATGTTTCTCTGCCACATTAAGTATAGGTATGCTCTCTTCTTAAAGCTTAAGAAAATACTGATTCAGCAACAAAGAAGTAATAATATTGGCATTTGGGAAACAAAACATGCCAAACTGAGAAACAAATTGTGTCACTTCTACTGATAATACAAGATTATGTTGCACTCAAAATCACAACTGGCTGTGACTAGTCCTAAAAAAAATTACGTTTTTTCCTGAGTTTGAATATCCTGTTTCCATCAGTTATAATATAATGTTTCCTTAATTCTTTGTATTATTTCTACTTCACTCTCCAAAATCCTTCCAGAGTTTACTATTTTGGTTGAAAAAGCATATTTTTAAATTGGGCATATCCAACTTCCATATAAACATTTGGCAGGGAAACCCATGCATGTTCACTTAATTCATTTTTATTGAACCAAGTCCAGATTTTTAGCCAGGAAAAAGTTAGATATTAATCATATCTGAGCAGGATCATTAAATTTTCCTTTACCTACTAGAACAGCAGGGTCATTATAGAACCATGAGAAGTTAGCTCACTTATTAATCTTTACAATTACATAAAAGTGATCATTTTTATAGTACTTAAGAGTAGCTCTAACCCATTACGTGAAGAGTATGTGGGAATATTACAATATAATATAATGTATTATTATAGATGTGACCTGTGACTCATTGGTCTGCTCACTGACACACAACTCCCTGGAAAAGTTATCTGTTTGAGCTTGGATAATCTTTAATTGTTTCACACTCCTCATGCTCATTTATGGGGCATACTAGTAAATAGAGAGCTAGTCACTGAGTTATTAATTACCTCATTATTACTTAATTATCACCATTGCATACTTCATTTTTATGGGGAATTATATCATAAAAGAAGGTATTTTATGCTGCCCACCACAGTTAAGTATGACTGACAGCGATAGCTAATGTAGGATTGAGTTAGTTAAAGAAAATCAATCAGAAATCCTCACTATAGATTACTATCCAGTTTCTTCTGCCTTTTCCAGCTAACACTTCTCATCCTTGACTTTGAAACCCAACAGTTTAAACTCGGTTCTTGTTTCAGTGGACTAATCCCCTTTCATAAATCATGTTCAAGTGCTGAAATAATTTGCACATCGTTTAAAGAGTATTTGCTTTGAAACATTCACCTCAAGCCCTTTTGTATATCCTTTCTCTCTAAAGATTTGTAGTATTTGTTTTGTTCTCTGAGGTATAAAAGACCTGGGTAAACTTTATTCCTGTTGTTTCAAGATTAGTGAAATAAAATGCATATTTATTCAACTGGGACTGAAAGGAGCTTTAGTAAAGACGATCATACATCCGACCCAGGGGAATGTTATAATACAAAATGTCTGTCTTAAAATCTCTTTAGGTTTGTTCAAAACACTATTGAGGGACTTAAGTTTAAAGAAAGAAAAGGAAAAGGTTACAAATCCATATTTCTTTTTTATTCCAAAGAAGAGAGACACACCACATATTTTTCTTCACAAAATAAACTCCTAGATGGATTTGATATGGAGGCAAGTAGAGACTGGATATCACGATTGCTTTAAGTCTTTTCCTACTGAACCGTGGGTACTGATGCAGTCCTTAAGAAAACTGCATTTTGGAAAAATGTGTTCGTTTCAAACACACACTTGTTTCAGAAAAAGCAATCACAAAGAAATTACGAGATTTTAGGCAGTATTGCAGCCAAGCAGTTGGGCTTTTTTCCATGCACTAAAGGTGAGGTAGACTCCTGCGAGGAGGAATCCCTGCTCTGACTTTGCCACTTCCAAGCTTAACTGCTCAACGTGTCTTGCACTGCTTTGGTCCAGTGTCTTAGTTCCATAACAAGTAGAACTTTGTTTACATTAGGTAGCAAAACTAAGGTTTGATGTAGATTGTACAAAATGCCACCATTTTTATAGTTTAAAGCAGCACATGATGCAGACAGCTACCTCTGCTCGACCTTCCATCACCATGTGTCAGTAGATCTCCAGTTTTTGTGAGTCCATACTTTGCCTCCGCAGGGGAGGAATAGAGGCTGACAGCAGACAACACCTAAATAGGTGGAGGCGTTCTCACTGCAACAGGGAATATTTTAGACTGTAGTCTTTGGAGAGGGGTCAGAACCAGAGAAAGTGGGCAGGACTTGCTGAACTTTCTTATTCAGGAAGAGCCAGTCCAGTTTTCCATCACTCATGTGAGCATAATTTTGAACCTTTCATGGTATTTGTTGAAATAAGTATCCCTACTGGAAAGTTGTAGCCAGAAAAAATGATTCTTACGCTATACTGTATCCTGAGGTTTCACTATTATTTCTAACTAATCTAGATGCAATCCTTATGGTATTTTGGGAGGAATGTGACAGAAATAAGGAGGTTTTTAGGTTATAAAAGTCTAAATTAAGCTCAGTTAGAGAGACTGTACGTCAGGCTCTAGACAGGAGTACCTACTTTCCAGACTCACCTTTTTCCCTGTGGTGAAATCACTTATATATTTGGACCTTCTAGCTAGCAGGATCTATTTAATTTAAATTGTGACAGCCAATCCCAAATATTTAAGCACCAACTTAACGGTACTCTCTCCTGGACAGGGCATATTAATGGAACTAAAAAGGAGTGTGTTTTGTAGGATCTCCTCTTTGCTCCACCAGCTGCCTGCTGACGAGCCGGGTAAACAGATCCTGCCTCTGAAAGCCAAAGGGTGGAACATCACTGAAGGGTTAAATGCTGTATTGTTTCTCAATTAAGTAAAAGGTTCCAACTAGCTGGCTTTAAATATTGATGCTGAAGAGAGAGCTATGACATATGAGCAGCTCCCCTCACCACCGAGGATATTTGGCTCCATTTAATTAATTCCATTGGCCATTGTCTTAAGTGCGCCCAGGATTCACCCAAGAGGAATTCACTCGCGTTACTGTTATTGAAAAGTGTAACACAGCATTATCTGCCTCAGACAGACTTTTTGTAGCATTGAATCAATTCCCCAGTTCTTGAAAACAACTACCTCATTTGATTCCTTTCATAATTAATGAAATTCAGTAGTAATGCTTTTGCCCCTCAGCTCAGGCTGGAAAAATGTTCCAAAACTTCAGTTTTCAAGCTGAAAGCACTCTAATTTTCAGCCTAAATGGACTTGTGGTGCAATTGTGTTCTTGTGGCAGCATTTAGCCTGCTCTTCATTTTCAGCAGTTCTTTTCTGCCTCAGGTGTACCACCCCCTGCTTGGGATGGTAACTAGGCCAGCCAAGATTGTGTAGTCTTTCCTATGATAGGGTGCTGCTTTCCTTTTTTTCTGATCATCTCAAATAACTCTTTTCTGAATCTCTTTCCCTTTCAGTCAGTGTTCCTTGCACGGGTATTCAAGGTGGGTCTTCCCACAGACTTTGAAAGCAGAATTCAGCCTCCCATATGGAAATGGCTCACCTGATGTAGTCCAGGGATCGTATTTATCTCTTTCATTGCCACTTTTTTAGACATAAAAAGTAAACAACCAGGACACGAAGATTCTGCTGTCCTTTAATCTCTTGCATCCACTGCATTCACAGTGAAAACCAAAGAGCAAACCTGCCTTAAGCCTTTTCATAGCATATAAAATATGTTCCTACATGTGACAGCAGTTTTTGTAATAATTTTTAAGGTGTTCAATTTAAACAAAGAAATAACATTCTTATAAAACTGAGCAACTCTTTTCAAACAGCACATTTAAAATAAATGGAATGAAAACATTTAAAAATACCCCAGTGTAAGTACCTTTGGAAAAAAGCCCTATGGAGACGAAAAAGGATTAGCATGGAATTATCCCAAAATTCATGAAGACATTTTGCACAGAACACAGAAATAATTTTAAAAGCATACAGGTATGAAGCCCTACTAGAGAAAGCTTTACAGTTAATATATTTTGCAATCACGTAGTGATGGTACATTTTACAGTCACTTTTGCTGAAGAAGGTTATTCTTCAGTCCAAGGACCCAGAGCCCAAGGGAAGGTGGCCAGATGTGGCAGGGCAGAACAGGAGGGCAGCCAGATTCACGTTGGATCATTTGCCATTTAGCAGGCTTTGGGGCACAAACTTACAAATCAGGGCAAGACAGCCTTTACCTTGGTGGGTAACTAAAATGAAAGACTTCATTCAAGGTGCAGAAACTTATGGTTTGATCCACACCACTTCATGCTCAATCTTTCTAGGACAGACTGGTTGTGATCTATTCAGAAAAGGCCTTTTTTTCTGTTTTTCTCCGGAATCAACTGGCTCCTGAGCAGCACACAGGTTTTCTCTTGAGAAGTGATACTGTAAGCAGAAAGGTGACTAAAAATTAAGCAGTGCAGGTGATGATCTCAAGATCACTGCTTGACTGTCTTCTGTCCAAGCCATAGATACATTCACTGAAACCAAACTCTTTGTCTCGTTTCTGCAGTTTCCTAGAAGTTCAGAAGTTCTTGCAAAAATAATCTTTCTACATATATTTGTGTGAAAACACATGTAATAATCTCTTTCCTTTCTATGTAAAATTAAAGATGCTTATTTTAGGGTGTTATAATGCTCCTACCTTCCTTTCTTCTTTTGAAAGTATTTCAGTTGATGTGATTGAATGAAAATCAAAAGATAGCACTAAAAATTAATGAATAAATAATGAAAACACTGTAACACCTGGATTGTTATACAGTGTTATCTGAAGAGCACTCAGTATGATGGATCAAGAATAGAACTGATATTAAAGCACAATTACAAGCAATGGAATACTTGATTTGTTGTTGTGACTTTGCTCTTAATGCAAGCTACACGGTCATTTCTGAACTGAAATTTGAAGTCTGGCTTAAAATATCTTTTGTTTTGGCATCTGATGGTTTGAATTTGGGGTTCAATTATGAGCAAAGCAAATTTTTTCTGTTAATTTCCCAGGTAGCTGGAGGGATGGGCGCAGAAGGAAAGGTGAGGGAGAGGCTTAAGAAGAGATGATTGAAACATGGTGACATGGGGAAAGGGAGAGAAATGAAAGGATCCTGAAACACCATAATTTGCTGCATCATTTGTATAAATTTTATTTCTTTTGGGGTACTGTAGCAGATATTGCCTGCTGAGTGAGAAACAGTGCCAGGCAAGGCAGAACAGAGGTCTCATCTTTTCTAATAGAGTTTTTTAAAAATCATTTGTATTTGGTGAATGTGAGAATGGAGAGGGTCCATTAGAATTGTACTTTCTGTTATCAATAACTCACAAGCAGGATGTTGTTTGAAAGCAAATTTTTTATCTGGTGGGTTGTAACCCAGAAAACTAAGTTAGCAGAATCCACCTTTTCCAAACAATTGTTTATTTGGAATTCATTTGTAGCTGTCCCTGCTCAAGTTACAGGTCATTCACAGCAATAAAGCTTTCCAATTCTGTGACAGAATATTCATAATGTCTTTAAAATACTCAGCTGGATAATGGTCCCCAGGATCTAGACAGCAAGACTTCAAAAGGCAGAGTCCTCTGATCTCCAGTTTCCTTATTCTCTCTAAGCTTGGAAGGTTTCAGCTATCAAGTTTTATTGGTTGATAGTCTAATTGCATTTGTATTATCTTTCCCCTTAATATTATTTTCTTTTCTCTGTATTGGATTTCATCCAAATATTACTGAGACCATGAAGCAGTTTTCTGAAATGTTTTGCTTTTGCTTTGATGCTGAACTGCTTTACACGTGAGTGCTGCAATAAGGTGCAGGTTTCTGATAATAGTTTTCCTTCTGTGAGGAAAAGTTTCCACAATCTCCCGTGCTTTGCTTCTATTTGACAGAGCCCTTCAGTCTGAGGCTTTTCATGGACAAGATAAGGTTTGGTTAAACATCTGAACTTTTGAATGTTTATCTGAACTAGATTCAACCCCTAAATTTGTCCATCATTAGTTATTTTGCTTTTCTTTTTCGAGACTAAATTATGCTATTAAATATGTTTTAAAGTAGGTTAAGCCCCTGTGCAGTTTGTCAGCTGGAACATTAATTTTAAAGCCAAAACAGTCTTCTATTGGTTCTTTTCAACATTTTGTCTGAATTTCGACCATGGCTGGTCGTACAGAGATTCAGTGCACGCATGGAAACCCCACATGTAGCTGATTGAAGTGTCTCAGAGATGTTGTGATGACTGGCCTGATTTTATTTCAGGAAAATACCCTGATAATTAGTAATTATTTGCCTGGTCAAGCAGCTTGTTCCAGTGCAGCTGTTCTGGAGACTAGATAAAGTACTAAATGTCGCCACATGCCCTGCAGTATCTCTGGAGGTGTCCCCCTCTGAGCCCCTGTACAAGCAGACTTGGGGTCCCAGCCACGAAATACATGGCTAAATAAACCAGCAGCTCCTTTCTGGACTTTCCTTTTCCTTCTGTAATTCCCCCGTCTCAGTCCAATAAGAGGACAACCCACAGCACATCTCACAAGGCACCTTCTCCACCCACAGCCTCTATAGGGCAGCCTCACAAAAAAAGCTGTACCCTGCTTTTGGTCCACTCTTTATTTTATGCAGATCCTAAATCACCTTTAAGGAAGCCTTTCCAGTGTCCTCATGTGGACAGTACCTGAGCAAAGAGCTGTAATTTCTCAGAAGTCTGAAAATCAGTTGTATTTTAGCAAACGGAAAAAATTTCTATACAAAAATAAAATTTAGTTGATGACATGACGGTGACTGTCTAAGGCTTATATTTATGTGAACATAGATGTTGGAGATTCTCACCAGAATTTTCACTTGGGGTAAGAAGTAAAAAGAATTCTGAAATCTGATGGTGTGCTCCTTTTAAAAATGAGCTCATGGGTGATCTTTTGTTGTTATTCTTACTCTAATGATATAATTGAGGTAGGGATAATTTGATAAGGTATAGTCAACATGTAAACAGAGTACAGAAAATGGATTTCAGATCTCTGGCTAGATATTTTTTGATTACTTTAAAGATAATGGGTGTGCCTTTCTCCTTCACAAGCTACCACAGCTACGTTCGCTGGAAAGTACTAAACTTGCTGTTTAAAAGAGAAAAATGTGCTGGAACTTGTGGTTTGAAACAGCAAATATAGAGCTGAATGTCACTACTGTTTCTCATTGGAAATAAACAGTTTTAGCATGTTGGTTTCATAACTTAGGCACTATGAATTAATTCCGTCCTTTATTGTATAAGAAACACTAGAAGTTCATTGTGGGTCAAAAAATATAAGGTTATGGGTATAATTGGAGACAGAGTGCAATGGGAATATAATTAAAAGTTAAAATAATTTACTTCTAAAATTTAGAAGAATGAAACATAGTTGATAAAAGTTTCATGAAAAAGGACATTCATTGGTAGGATATTCTTTCTGGAAGGGTCCCAAAAGACTGGATCTGAATAAGAGGCTCAACACGGCGTCCAAGCACACGTCTAAATTTCAAAATATGAAACCTTTGTATAATTCTTAACAAGGCTGATATAAATACAAGATTCCCTTGTTCTCTACAGATAATTAATTTGCTTCCAAAAGCATAAGGCAGAATTATATGTAGGTTTTTAAGGTAAAAATTCCACACGGCTACTATCACCCAGCCCCCCCGAAGGGTTTTTCTTTTGGTGTAAATCTGTCCAGTGCTCCTGGTAGAAAAAGGAACCATATCATTTTCTTGTCTTTTTGCCTGAGCAATTTAGTGTAAGTGATGACTATTCATAATATTTGCAAAAGGTTGAAAAGGTTTTTTTTCAGATTAACTCAGGAGGCAAGTTTAAAGACTTGAAAGTTATTTGCATATATTTCACAACAGAAGGAAGCAAACAGAGCTCCATATTCTAAAAGCCCCTGAATGCAGTATTTATTGTAAATTACTTGTTCAACTTGATCTGGAAATAGTCTACAGTATCTTGTTCTGTCTTCCTCAACCTCCAGTTGCATGAGATTTCTTTTTTATTTTGTAAAGTCTTCTTAAATAATATTTTGTACTATATATGTCAACTTCAAAAGTCATTAACTCAAATATTGCAGTTCTTTTGCTCACTGATTGTCATATTTTATGAGTGGGATAAGACTGTATGGCTTCAAACACTGATTCACACAGTTAGGTAAGGGCGATCCACTCTTCAGCTCCTATGTGTTAGACCATCCATTGAGTGTTCTCCTGGGAATATTTTTGCAAAGAGGCTGTGTCAGGAGTCCTAATCCCTGACATGAGCTCGGGGAGACCAGTTTCCCCTTCCCAAGTACACTGTGCTCTCTCTTCCTAGAGTCTAAATAGTCCGACTTTGTGTGCTGTAGCAGATTTCATCCAAGTCCCACATGTTTTACATTAGATGAACATAAACTGGTCATACTGTATGAATAAAATGAATTCATTGATTTCTGGCATTGTGGTTTTTTATATTCGAGTTAAGTTTGTATAACAGTGTTTCTAATATTGTGACAATACCAAAAAAAATTGTGGAAAGAAAGGCTTGGCAAGTCCGGGGTGATCCAGTCCAGTCCCTCCTGTCACAAGGTACTGTATCCTCATACATAAATTTATTAAGCTGCATCTTAAATTCTTTTAGTTTTATTTGCCTCCACAACTTCTTTAGAAGAGTGGTTTAGAACTTCATATTATGGCCAGTTTATACTCATCTATTCTCATGCCAACATTGTTCTTCAGTTAAAACAGCTCTTCTCCCTCCCTGCTGTCCTCTTCTCCTCTCCTGCTCCTTTTCCCACCCCCACCAGTAAATTCATAGAGAACAATCAGAGCTCTTCCCAGCCATTTTCTAGCTGGCCAAACACGCTGAGCTCCCTATCTCCTTCCAAAATCTCAGCAGCCTCTTTCTCCTGGTGCTTCTCACTGCTGCTGCCTGAACCTCTTCTGCCAGGAATTTCCACCTCACATATGAGTGTCCAAGGTTATACACTCATGAGAGAGAATTACTTCTTATTAATTAAAATTAAATACTTTGGATCTGTTGGTCAGGTACTGGAACAGGCTGCCCAGGGCAGTGGTTGAGTCACCATCCCTGGAGATGTTCAAAAGAGGTGTAGATGTGGTGCTTGAGTACATGGGTTAGTGGTAGGCTTGGAATTGCTGAGCCTGGAATGGTTGAACTTGATGGTCTTAGAGGTCTTTTCTGACCTTAATGGCTCTATGATGCTTAATGACTCTATGAAGAATGACTCTACGATTCTGTAATTCCAATCCTTCTCTAACCATGCTTTGGGCAGTACTAGTTCTAATCTGGTTACTCCAGTTTCCAGTCTCAAAGTCACCAAGTTTTTGCCTGATATCCCGAATTCTTGTCTCAACTGACGATGCTTCCAGCCTTGAGTCAGCAAGTAATTTTTTGAATGCTTCTACTTTTCCTGCTGAAGTCTTTAATGAAAACACAAAGACCAGTTCCAAGAATATTTCAGGACATCCACAGGTAACTTCCCTGAAGTACAGTAGTTCTCCTTTCAACAAAACTCATTTTAATACCTTATTTAGTCACTTCAGTTACTGTTTTAGTTCTCTACATCTTCTCTAGTTTAAGTAATCATTTCCTATTTGGCGTCATATCAGATGCACAACTGAAATTCAGATAGATTTGTCTTCTTTTATTTTCCTTTTCTAAAAAACCTTATTTATTTTATTAAAGAAAGGTATCTGGTATGATTTTTGTTTATAAATCCAGCATATACTCAGAAATATTGCTTACATTTCTAAACATTTACACTACAAATACCACTAAGAAAAGCTGTGTGGGGAGTCACATTTTTATTTCACAGTGTAGATGTGTAGTGATGTTTAACACGCTATTAATTTATTTCCATTTATTATTAGAGAGGGACAAATTTTTTTAAAATTTTATATGCATAAGAGCATGATGCAAAATATGAATTATACAGTCATTTTATTGAATCTTTACTGCTAATGCACGCAAATTTCACAAAGTGTAATGACACTACTGAGCACTTAAGTTGTTAGGCTGTCATATTACAGAAAAATTATTTGTGCTATATAATCACTGTTTTCTTTTTCCTATTGTTTATTTCTGAGCTTACTTCATAAACATCTGTAAATGTAGATATACTTGCTGTGGTAAATATCTATTATTGCACCATAAACCTGAATGACTTCAGGTCCTTCGGTGCCAAATCAAACAAAGTCTTCTGAGCCTCTCCTGGAAGGTGACATCCATTCTGATGCACATTTTGGATCTATGCTCTGTAGTTATAAAATCTGTAATTTTGAAGCTTATAAGAATAATGATCAGAAGCAATGCCCGATTCCTGCATTTTTTTCCCCTCAATCATTTTTCTAGTGCCTTTAAACTGACTGTGTACCTGTCTCTCATTCTACTCTTTTGACCAAAAAAAAAAAAAAAAATTAGTAATTATAGTGCGTATAATTCAGAGACATGCCCAAGGACTTCACTAAGGGATCAAACAGGATGACTGCCAAAAGTCCTTAGCTCAATAAAGAAGGTGAGGTGAATTCTTTATCCTTAGTGAGCAGATTTTATTGGCTTCATCTCAGAGCATCAGAAAGAAAAGGAAGGAAGAAGGACTTGGTTTTGTCACTCTCAAAACTCGGGTGCTGGTTGAAAACCTGTCTGGTTTTACCAGCAGTGATGCATGCCGCTCCCTCCTTAAAGGACTAACAGTAGTTTCATATCTGCTGCAGGCCAAAAAAATTTGAAGAAATGTTGAATTCTGGATTTCAGTGGTATCCAATAAAACTTAAAGCCATGAGTCATATATTAAGTGAGACATATATTAAATTACAGTGTCTTTTAGACTGTGGGCAGAATCATACACCTCTGCACATTAAGATATATTTCTTCAGAAATATAAGACACGCAGCAATTAAGCATTCCCATTACTTGAAATTAATTAATTAACTAATTAATTCCTTCCAATTAATATTTTTGCACATATGTGATAGCACTGCTGTTAGACTGGCACTTTTTTTCTCCAAAGTCGTAGAGACCTGTTCCCATCTCCCTCTTTTGCCATCTCAGCTTTGTTTCAGTCCTTCAAGGTGTTGCTGAGGACTCTGGTTATGAGTCTGTAAAGCCCTTAGAAAATTATTACTTTAAGACATCAGAGATGAGAGTTAAGCACATGGATCTGTTCACATGTATTTTAAGAAAGTTACAGCTAGGATATTGGTCAACATATTCTGTATTTTGAACGGTCAAGCCTGTCATTTTTCGTGTTCCATGGGAAATAAGTACCAAAACTCCATTTATGGGTGTTATCATTACACTACAACTCATCTCTTTCTAAGAACTCCACAAACTTTTAAGTCTTTGAAGAGTACTAAAAAAAATATGCATGCTCCAGACTAATTGGTTTTTTTCCTGGAGATCAAGGGTAATGAAAGAGAAGGAATGTAAAGATATTTGAATCTCTTAACTCTTTATCCATTCTGTTCTTTCCATCCAAACGAATTACATACGATAATTTTGGGTGTTATAATAAACAGAGAGGCATAGTAATAATGTATTTCAGTTAGGAAGAGGAACTTGAAAGAAATTGGTTTTGCAATACACATGATGTGAGACAATCAATAGTGCTTTAGTCTGACAAGCACTGTCAATATCCATTGTCACAGTTCAGAAAGTCATTAATGGATAGTTCTTCAAAACCCAATGCTTTCAACACGTTGGAAGTGTTCAGATACACTATACCTGGCAGGAATTAATCATAGGTAAACCCCTGAGATTATGTACAAATGCAGAGTAAATTAAGAGTGAAATAAAAGTCATTGGAAGGAATTTGAGATCACGTTACAGGGAGTTACAAAATCTTGCCAATAAAATATGGAGTTTAGGACATATTAAAAAACTTTACACTCTGAATCATTCAGGCTTTGCTCAGAACATCACACCCAGGAAAAACATTCTGCTAGAGATAGATTGTCTAGATGCATGATTAAATTCACAAGAAGTAATCTCATAAACATTTTTATCCTAGCCCTGAGGAGGTCAGAGCCTTGCCCACCTCTGTGAGTGGTGGCCATGCCCAAACGCTGGAGAAAGGCTTTTGTAGCTTCACCCTGCAATTTGTTGGCCACTACTTAATCCTGATTAAACTATAGTCAATTTATTCTCGTTGTATCATAGGTACAATTTAGGGCATTGAATGTTAAAAAGTGATTCTTTATCTGTACATCTCAAAACTTTCTTTGATTGTACAATTTCTGTAGAACTGTGTCACTAGGAGGTATTGCATTAATTCTTGTGTTCTGTGCTGCTGGTTTTTTATATGTTATTATTAAGGCTAGATTTGAATAAGGATTCAGAGGATTTATATAAGCCAAAAAAAGGTCAGTTTTTGATCAGTGCTTTTTTTCTTTTTTTCAGAGCATTTAACCTATACTTATCCCCGCTAATTAAGCCGACGTTATTACTGTGCTGTCCACTGATAAGGGCCAAAGACCTGTTCTTTCTTTTAGTCCTAAAAATGTGTTTATGCTCTTTTATTTTTGTACCCAATCTGAATGACACTCCCTCATTTTGATTAGCTGTTTTGATTTCATGTATCTTGAGAACTGAGGAAAAGATCTTGCCATTATTTCATTTATTCTCATATAGCTTTCCAAATTGTGGCATAAATAGAGAGCTAATAAAGTGTCAAAAGTAACAAGAATACTTTTCAAGATCAAGGTGTTTACTTTATTACCAGCCAAACATAAATGTCAAACAATATTCAGGTTACATTTTTGCTGATGAAATGTCCTTGCACACACCTGCCTTAGTAGAAGAAATGTATTATGATTTTATACTTAAGTCCTTAAGAGTCTTATTTTTACTTCTGTATGGAACTGTCTTCCACTTTTTTATGTTGTTTGACATTTGCCAGCTCTGTTTCATGGAGGATACTTCTGCCCAAATCCAGAACCTGAAATTTAAAAAGGAAGGTGTTAAAAAAAAGTTATTGTGCTTTTTGAGTTTTATAACTACTGTTTTTTTCTCTTTTTTTTTAACATTTGGTCTTCTTTGTATTTCTAAATATAACAGCAAAGTCATTTTAATGTGGGGATATCGCGAGAAGAATTGTTTGGCAAGAGAAGGACTATTTCTAAGTGAGATCCGAACACGAATATTTCTGGCTAAGCTTGGTTTTGGAACATGCTATCTAAACCCTTAAATTTCTGTGAGGCTTGGAGTATTTTTCTAGTGACTCACACGTATTTAATAGAATAAAATGAGAAATTCATCGACATTAACCTTGCTGTTGTTATGAACTGTGTGCCACACAGCAAAACGTGGTACATACAAAGATACCCATGACAATAATTATTCCTACCTCTAGATGTAGTTTTAACACCATAATTGCTGTTTCAGGTATAAAACTTCTAGCTGGGTTAAGCTGTCTTTCTAAAGAGACGGATGTTCACCCTGCTGTCCTACCCTTCGCAGGATGATCCCATGCACTTCTGTTGAGACATTTTAACTAATCTGGTGTAGACTAAGAGTTAAGTGTGTAGCTCAAGCGGGCATACAACACCTCAGAGCCCCACAGAATGGGAAAAGTGGCAGGCAGTTGATTGACTTAAAAGATATTTTCACTCCTGCATCAATTACATCACTTGGGGAAGCTTCGGAAGTCAGGATAAAGCCAACCTAGTTGTTAATGGCTATGGACAGGATGACACTGAGCAACAAAAGAGACCCCAAACTAAATACAATTCACTTCACTGTTTCAAAGTACCACTAAGATGCAGAATTAGAAACATCCATTTGTTGTTCTTTTTATAGCACAGCCGAGTGACTTGGAATTTTAGCTTGTCCCTGCCAAGGATTGCTCAATTTCGAACAAAAAGTCCTCCGCTATAATGTTAAAAAAGCACCAACCATTGATTGAATGCTAATCTTTATATTCTATGATACATCACTCCAGGAATGCTACCATTAAAAAATGTGAATTCTAGTTTTCATAAGTGATGGATTATTGTACCAAGCCTTGTATTTTCCAGTAAAGTGTCCTTTTATTTGTCCTGTGTGATTACTAGTTTGTGGAAGTATGTGTGGGGTCATTTTAGTGCTGTGGGAAAATGGAACACTCTTCTGTTAAAATCAGTAGTGAAATCAGAAGCAAACTATGCTCTGATCATTGTAGGCATGTGTTTAAATATTGCTTTCCTTAATTGGCTATGTTCTATTTGCTTAAAATGAACAATTTGGCAAGTTTTTCTCCCTTGACAACAGCAAAGCGTAAACCATTTTATAAGTTTGGCTGTTAAAATCAGATTTGTAATGTAAACCACAATATTCCAGGGTTGCTGCTGTTGCTTAACCAGTTATTTTAGCTTGCCATTGTTTTATAATTGTGCACCTTTAAATGTTCTGGTTCCATTTATAACTAATGCAAAATGCCTTCATAAAAAAAAAAAAAGACTGATAATAATGGTCATACTTTTAATTTTTCTCTCTCTCTTTGCTTGGATCCTCTGTTTGAAGATTGCTGCATTATAGGGGAGGTTCAGTCTGGATGGGGAGAGAAGGGAGCATCTCTGTAACTGCAGCTAAATTATCCTGAATTTTGTTAAGAAATTTTGTCAAAGGGACAATGGACCAGGCTCCTGCTAATTCAAATTGTGAAGAATATTGTATTTTGGTGGCTTGATTGATTTATTGATTAATTGGTTAATTGATTTCCAAGAGAGGATGGAAGGCTGCTCTTTCCTTAGAAAGCAGAAACCTCCTCTCTCTGAGCTGGAGGCCTTTGCCAAGGGAGGCTGCACCAAACTGGCTGCCCCGTTAGCCTGCTCAGCAATGTGAGCAGTGAGAGTTATTGAAGGGTGACAAGTCTCAGGTGATCTGTGAGAAATCTTTAAAAACCTGCTTGTTCAGGAAAAACTCTAGAAAAGTTCTCCCCGTGGCATCTCTGCTGCTTCTGGATCATGCTGACCTTCTCTTCCCTACCAGCAGTGCCTATTTTGATAGCCATCATGGTGCCCTGTAAGCACCTCAGCAGAGAAAAAGTTAAATTTATGCCTCTAAAACTTCCTCCAGGGGATTTTCTGCAGCTGGATTCTGTGTCTTTTTGACACAGAGCAGAAATAAATTGCGCTCAAGTTGTTTCTCATTTTGGTAAATGCTTAAATATAATAAAATACAATCATTAGGACGGGAATACTTTTCTTTCCATAAATTAATGCATCTTGCACACATTTCGTGGCACGTGGCCATGTTTTCTATAACTGCATTAAATATATATATAATGCTTAATCCATCTTGGCAAGAGAATCTAGTCCTTCACTGGTGGTGTAACCATACATCCTTTCTCATAGCAAGGAGCGCGCAGCTAATAGTGCGTAGCACGCTCGGAGCCTGGAGTTGGAGCTGAAAAATCACCCAGCGAAACTTGTGGGATTCGTGAACACTTCATGAGCAAACTGGTCACCATCCAAATACTTATGGGCAATAAATAACAGAGCTCTGCGCGTAACCGGCAGGGTGAACTCATCGTGTTTATTCACAAAAGTATTAATCTGATGGTTTGTAGTGTCCAACCAGCCACGCTGCTGACCTACCGCACGACTGGGGTCTTACCAGGGTGGTTATGGCCACTATTTTCTCAGGTTATTTGAGAAAATTACTGTTAATTTAGAAAGATTGTTTCACTAAAAATTTCCCTTTTGATTTCCTTCAGTTTTCAGGCTGAACTACAGTGCCTCTGACACAAATGACAGAAACCGAGTTAAAAGCAGATTAAAGAAGTTCATCTCCCGAAGACCCTCCTTGAAAACATTGCAAGAAAAGGGACTTATTAAAGGTGTGTTCAGTCTTCCATACTTCTTCTTGGCGCAAAAATTAAAAATTCACAAATTAATATTTTACCCTCAGAGCATTGGACGAGCATTTCTTAAACATGGTTTTGTTGCTGTATTTCTTAACACACTGTTGAACTATAAAGAAAAAAAATCAATGTATGGTTCATCTACCTCTACGATATCTGACTGCTCCTCCAGTTTTTCTGCTTTGGTGTGCAAGTGGTAGGTGCCCCTCCATTTAACACCGTGCACAATTCAAATCAAGATGCTGCACAACTCCATTTCTTTTTAAGAAAAGAACGTCGATATAGTTTCATGTTTTAGAACCCAAAATAGGACACTCAGATGCTGTGCTGACTAACTTGTTGGAATACTTTCTGCTGTCTTCTCTCATTATTTTTCTAACTCACCAACAAAATCCATTTTTAACAATTTGAAATACATGTCAGCGAATAAGTAATGCTTTGAATCTGTGGGGTTTTTTCCTATTCCAATTTCTTGCTAAGTTGGTCAAACATCCCTTTCACATATTCTTAAAAAACTGTTTCTTTGATAAAATGTGTTTGTTAGTTTATCCAAGAAGAGTTTCAGTGAGAAGCTGGTAGTTAACTTGAAGGCAGTAGCATTCTGACCACTAACATTCAAGTAAAGCTGTGTTTTTAAATATTGTCTGGAATAATGCTTGAAAAATTTACGCACTCCCAAATTATTATGTGTGAAACCCACAACTGCACATGCAAATTGACTAGAAAGAGGCATTTTGCCAGCAGCCCCTGTCAATCTCTGGAGTGTGAGTTTTCCAGTGGTGTGTCAAAAATGGCAAGGGGTGTTGCTGGTGTGTGTTAAACTTGTCTGTCCTGAGCCAAGAGATTGACCCCAGCCAGCACAAGCTAAAGCAGCCACAAGAGCTCAACACCAGCTGGGCCGATGTCTGGAGAGAAGAAGATTTGATGAATTAAGTTCTTATGTTTTAGATACGTGCAGAGATGCTCAGTGCAGTGCTGTTTAGTGTAGGGAAATCTTCATTATATGAAACCATGACGTGCCTCAGTTACGGGGTTCTGCTTCCAGCTGCCACAGAAACTTTGAAAAATTGTCATGTATGCATCAAGATGTGTGTGTGAGGTGTGCACACCTGCACACCAAAATTTCAGGATCTGTCCTTACACATTTGTGGTGACTGGTTTCAATACTTCTGAGGGTTTTGACTTTTTGAAGTACTTTGTGAGTGGAGGGTGGGATTTGAATGCATCATGTTAGTTTGTTTCAGTTATTACAGTAACAGAGGAGTAATTTACAGTCTTTTAATTTTTGGATTTAAGGGTTGGGGGGTTTTTAGTTTAATAAAGTGTGGCTGATGAATCTCCTGTGGTGTTATGTAGGGATCAGATGTGATCCCTGTTAACAAATCCAGATTCATTAGCATAACTAAAATCCACCCTCTAATATATCTCTCTAGGAAAGCCAGATGAATTTGGGTTTGGCTAGAGTTGCATTAAGCTCTTGATTCATAAACACAGCTTGGTTCTACCTGGGATGCTCTTCCACGGGAAACAGAGATGCTTTGATTTGTGACACAGTAACTCAGAATCGGCACCCGGCACAGTTTTATTACCAAACTAACGTTGCCATGAAGAAAACATGTTAGTTATCTACCATGAAGTTTCATTAGGATTAGGTTTTGGCCATGCAAATGAGGCAGGATTCGTTAGCACGGCTTAATTCCAATCTATGGTAAGTCTATGTGAAATGCTCATTTGATAAGGTTCCCTCATTGTCTTCAGCACAGTTTATCCCTTAATCTGTTAAAATGTTATGAAAATGCAGTTTCAGTGCTTATGCAGAGACCACTTTTAAATGTTAATTTTTAGTCTCGCATTAGAATATTTTTAAACCGCGATCTGCAGCCACCCAGATTACCAATGAAAAGCTTGCCAAATTTTTGTATTATAAGATGCATCTATTTATTTTTCTAAAGGTGACTTAAATGGTTGCAGAAACCCCTCAGAACTATTTATTTGCTCATTTCTTAAGGGAAAAAAATGTTAACCAATTTTTACAAGAAAAAACTCCTCCAGCTCTGAGAACATGCCTACGAACTTTTATCCCGTAGGGAAATACTTCTGTCAGAATTGTAAATCCCTTAAAACAGGGGCTCGTAATAGAAGTGTGTATAAAGCCTTGCAGGACATCTTGGTACGAAATTCCTGACAAAGAGCTGTTCTGTGTGCTGGTGAAGAATTGATATAAATATCTGTGAAGCGTGTGGTGTTAATTACTCCAATGCAGTGGCACTGTAGGTGCTGTGAAAACCTTCACTTTTCATCAAGTGCTATTCATATTTGCCAGGGGCACTATAAAGCTCTCAAATCTATATTGATTTTTTACATTGTATGTCACACTGGAACCAAAACTCCAATAAATTTAACACGTAAATTATAGTCATGAGTAAATACATTTTAAGGTGGTAAGTTCACTTAAACACAGTCCTGTGCTCTGTGAGTCGCTGATGCGTGCACACTTGGCCAGAAGACTCGACACATTTCTCCACATTAACCAAATTTGGGAATACAGGCTTCAAAATTAAATAGCAGTTTGATCTCCTGGGGTACTTTGTTCTGCCAACACTGTTATCAGGAAATCTAGAAATTATGTGATTGTCATTTAACTCTTACCCAAACTTTGCTCGTGTAGAGTGTAGCAGATATCCGTGTAGAAAGTAAAGTAGGGAGTTAAATGAAAATAGTAAGGAGGATAACACTCAGACCAGGGAATGTAGAAGACTGATGATTAAATGTCAATTCCATGTAGATCCGAAAACGAAGATGCACAGACACTTTACATGACAAAAAGTTATTTTTGTCACCATTGCCCCATTTGCTTTCTAGTCCTGTGCTTAAAAGAAGCCAGAATGGGAACAGCACGTTGGCTCCATTCATTGCAATGGGCTGGTGACTGGGGCTCTTCATGCTCCAGCGAGAGCTCTAATGAAGATCATCTGTCCTTGTTCCATCTCACTCATGCTTACACAAAATATCCTTGGTCTAGAAGCTTTTTGAAGCACTTCTGAGATGATGTGCAGCACAGGGACATCGTGGAATGTGTTTGTGTCTCTAAGCACACTTGTGTTCTTAGATATACACGTGCACACAACCTAGAAATAGTAAATAAGAGGTATGTCCCATGTCTGCCATTTGAGCAGTGTTATTTTGAGAATAACTGTTCAAATTTATATGCTAGGGCAGGGGTCCTTGGTTCCTCAGGATTGAAATATTCTCAGAATTTACAGAATCTGCACTAATATGCTGGAAAAATAATATATAAATCTTCTCTTTTAAAACGACTTTATAGTCTATAATTGGACCTTGACCTTTATGTTTGAGCTTTGTCATGATTTAGTATTACCCAGGATGAATTGCCAACCTTCAACTTGATGTTGGCCTGCTAACATCCTGATTTCTGAGACTTTCTAGACCAACAAAGGAAAAGAAACTTCTGTGAAACTGTGATTTTTAAAGCTGTGGTGGTTGTGTTGGTAATGCACTATCACAAAATACACTCTCAGTAAACAGTAAAAAAACATGAGCAACAACCTCATATAAATGACACTGTGGGAAATGAGGAAAATGAAGCTATGCAGCTGGCAAGAAATTTATTTAGGTTTCTTTTATTTAGGGTGGATCTTTCTTTCCCAAAAGCTAGACTCTGAGGGAACTTCATTGAATGTATTTCATAAGCTAAGGCAAAAACCAAAACAGCATAAAATTTGGAATGGTTACAACTGTTTCAAGATGAAAATAAAAGCCACTCAATTGCTAGTGAAAGGAACTAGCTGTGATTTGGCTTGATAGCCTATAGAACAGGGCTCAGCATATGTTGGTGGTTGTGCAGATCGCAGCACGGAGATCACCAACCATTTCATTTCCAGGCAAGGGAAAATGTCTTTATTGTATCATATGTTTCACTGGACCTTGGAGTAGTTCAATGTAATGAGTGAAATGTTCATGAGAAGTCCAAAAGAGCAGATTAAGACCCACCTTTGGTGTGTTCTGTAATTCTTGAGGGTTATGAAGGAATTTTGCAAGCGTTCTGGTGCACATCAGAGCTAAGGGAAAGTTAGGAAATGTTTCCTTTGACTTGCAGGGACAATGGGTCACAAGGGTATTTCTTTCTTTGACATGGACATTTGGAAGCACTTTTCCTAAACCCTGTGGATGGCCAGACACCGAACAAAGTTATTTGTTCCTTTGACAGGATGCTAAGAAATGATTCAGAGAATTTTAAAATATCTCATTCTGGGAGAAGTGTTTTGAATAGTACAGCAGACACATTCTCTTTGAATTCAAACAAGCTCTTGTCCCCAGTAAAACACCAGAATTTCTTGAGAGACCTTTGTCTGTAGTACTAGCTTCCCTTTTTCTGAGAATGTGAAACAAATCTGGCAGCTCATATGCCACTTAATAGTAACTGTTCGCAAATGTAATTTTTTTTTAAATTGATGACCACCACAGATCAACGATATATAGTAAATCTCCACATTAAAAGGACTGGCAAGATTCCCAGCTTGCATAAATCAGGGGAGCTCCATTGACAACCTCGCCGACTTCAGTCAGCTGAGGACCTGCCCCACTTATTGTAAAAGTGTCGTGGCATTATTTGGAGCCCCAGTCTGGAATCAGTATCACTTTAATGTCTGACTTAATGTGTCTGACTACAGATAGAGCAGCTAGAAGAAGTCACCTTTAAGAATATGGCTCCAAATGCATCACTTCCCCCTGCAAAAGTTCACAGCTCTGGTGCCTACTGTCCTACCCCTCTCCTCATACCTTCGTCTCTGATTTTGTCTTTTCATTCTCCTTCCCTCTTTTCCTTCCCAACATTCAGATACAAAGAAAACAAACAACTTGGATGTTGATACAAAGCTCTGTTACTCCAGCAGTTCAAATCCAGATGTAGCACAGTTAATTCTGTTCCTGAAAGGCACAGGATTACATAGATATAATTCACGTTTCTAAAAACTTGGGCATTGTACCGTTATACCATCTCTTCTCATGCCAGAATTTAAGCTTCTTCCTGAGAAATTGGAGTATTGGCCATGCCCTTCCCTGGTTTTTTAATAAAAAACACTGAAGTATGAGTTCCTTCCAAGTGTGGCCACATCTCATCCATGTACACCCAAAACAGTTAAACAATGACATTCTCAGTGAGGATGTGGCTTTAGTGATTTTGTTTTAATTGTTTCTTTTCCAGAAGAATTGTCTCCCATAGTCGAGATTTCTGCAGCTCAGGATTAGTGGCTTTGCTGCAGCCTGCAGGAGCTACTCCAGAAAAGTTAAAAAAAAAAAAAAAGTAGCTCTGTCAAGCTCAGGGAAAACTTGAAGCTCCCCAGAATGAGCAATTCATTGCAGCCATAATCATCATTTTATATTATACAACTTGTGAACGTCCATTCCCTTCTCTTCTGGTGTCTGGTTTTATATCACTGTGCAAAGCTGTCGCACACCCCACCATCTCCAGAGGAATTTTTAACGTGCAGATAGCAGGGATGTGTAATGTAAACCATTCCACCAAACATATTATGAATATATTGCTCTTCTTAAAAATGCTTGTTGGTTTTTCATACTACAGTATTGACTAACTGTCGGTGTTTGATGTATGGTTTACCAGCCTGATGTAGACTTATGGTTAGAGCTTAACTTGTTAGTTCTGCTTTTGCAGCCAATTCAGAATAACTACAGATGCCCCAAGATATTAAAATTGACTGCTCAAATGGACTCAGTGTGGGAGTTTCATTGGTTTTAAATTGATAACAGCTGAAAGAGTGAATGATTAAAGCTGTATATGGGCATAGTATGCAGCTCCTTTGTAAGAGCCCTTGTGAACAGAATTCACTGCATGGGAATTGCCTTTGTTCTAATAAAAGATATTTCTGAACAATTGTTAGTTTAAATTTTTAAATGATGAAACAAGAGCATTTCAGGAGCCTATAGAGGAAATAATTCCTGAGAAACTGGAATAACTCTGAGAAGATAAAGTGGATTTCAATTCAGAGGGGAGCATTTAAAGTTAAGTAGCATTCCATAAGGTGGTAATTGTGTCTATTTCCCAGGCATTTGAGTTAAATAAGCTGGATAGGAAACATAAACTGTCATAACAGGAGGTTAGGAGTGTTGTGTACATCTTTTTTTTTTCAAGTCATAAAAGATGAAGTTTTGGAGGACCTTATCACAAATAAATCAAACAAAGGGGTTTTTGCTTCCCTTACCCCTTTGGGAACAGTTCTTTTGGTTTTTTGAAAAATGTTCTGGATAGCTTTCCCTTAAACTAGTTTTAAAAAATATATATCTCTACAGCTATACATGAATAAGAAAATAATATTTTAATTGTAGTGACATAAAAATCTAGCTAAAAAAGTTGTCAATTCACCACTCCTTGTTTTTGAAATACTGCACAAATAAATCTTAGGTGAGTTTTCCTCAAGTTTCACTGTGACCCCCACAAGTGTAAATATGGCAGTGTAACTGCTGCCATTCCCATGTTTATGCATGGAAACAGATCCAGCAAAAAAATCAATTGATTAGAAAGAGTCACGGAATTTGAGTACAGGAGTACTCAGAACTGAGAGTATTTGGATGGCTCATGGGATCAAATACTTATAAATACTAATTAATTTCTAGAAGGGGAAAAAAACTCTCCAAAGCAATGGTCTGCTGCTGTTTTACCAGTCTATTTTGATGTCCAGAAAGTATTAATACTGTTTTGCTGCCCTTCCATCCAAGATAAAAATCCTGAGTGCCTGTTTTCTAAAGAAGAGGTGATTTAAAGCTTAACTGGAGGGTACAGAATGTGACTGTATCCATGCAGTGAAAGGTATAAAAAATGAGGTTAAATATTTTGCTGAATATATAGAATCTGCACCAAGAAATGAAGTAATGGACTAGATGAGAATTGTAAAACTGTTTTCAGTCTGTTCAAAATTTCCTCCCAGGAATACCAAATATTCTGTGTTCATATTGGAGATTGAAAGAGTAACTGTGAAATAATCCTGAAAGTTGATTATAAAGTGGTTATAACAGAGAAGAGAAACTGCTGAACAGACACACATTAATTTCATTTCAGTTCTTCATGTGTTCTTCATGTTCAGTTCTTCATCTAAACACAGTATCCTGGCTGTTCTGTTTTGCTTCCGAAATTGTTTACAAGTGTCTTTGTCCACCAAATAAGATACATTTTTACTTCTTTTTTAACATAATTTACATTGGAGACCATTCCATGTTATGCAAAGAATTTGACAGGTCTTTGCTAAAATTTTAAAAAACAATTAAGATGTCAAAAGAGGAAGTGCTAGTACATTTTAATCATAAATCTCTGTATGTATAATTACCACTGAAGGCAGCTATAAATGTTTTATGAAGAAAATGTAAC
Source organism: Gymnorhina tibicen (assembly GCA_013399875.1). NCBI lineage: Eukaryota > Metazoa > Chordata > Aves > Passeriformes > Artamidae > Gymnorhina > Gymnorhina tibicen. Next base: position 5,330,405 of record VXAZ01005100.1, read on the forward strand.
CAGACTGTGCTTTGTCAGAAACATAACCCCAAAACATGTAACAGACTGTTCGCTAATGCTTAATGCCACACATGCACACAACCTTCCTCAGAGCAGCTCTGTGAACCCAGTCCTTCATCCCTTCTGCAGCCGAAACTCCGACCAACTCCAATTCAGGCTTTGATGCACAGAATGCAGATCACACACTTTGGGAGGTGCTGGAATAAACTTCCCTGATGCACCTCGAGAAGTCCAAAGCAACCCCTGCCCCACACCTTTTTTCTATCACTCTGTTCTCTGCTCTGGGGTATTAGGAAAGAAAAGGCGATCGAGTTGCTCTTGAGATCTGAGCTGAGTATGAAATAGTGGTGATTAATGAAAATTAAGCTCCTTGCAGCTCAGAAAACAAAAAAAAATGGGGCTTTTGCCTGTTAGTGAGGAAAAGTTGTGCTGCTTCGAGCAAGAAGTGCTCCAACTGGTTATGGTGGAATATGGTGGCACTGACTGTGGAGGAAACATCCAGTTCCATGGGAGCTGCTGCTGGGTTTGCTGTGCAGAGTCCAGACTGGTTCTATCACCCTTCCGCTGTCTATATAATAATTTTCAGAGCCTCCACACCAATTTACGAACCGTAGTGCTCTGTTGAAATGCTATATGGAGACTGTCTCCTTGGATAAATGATGACAGTACACTCCTATTGTTTCAGCATTTAACTGGCTCCTATTGAGTAGTTCCTCTCATCTGTTTGATGCATTCTGATTTTAGCTGACAACGTCCCTGTTACTGATTGCTCTTTTCATAATCTCTCAAACACAGAGTGTGGAAATGAGGTGGAGGAAGCTAATTAGTAATCTGAAGAGTTGAATCTGCTAATACAAACATGTTTCAAGATCAACAGCCAAAGTTGATCAAAACTTTGAAATCATAAAAACTAAAAGGTGGCATTATCTAGTTAAAAGATTACTCATGAAGGAAGTAGACTAATCACTAGTTAAACTTGGTGTAAGATGCAATCCTCATCAGAAGACATCCAGTGTCTTCTGTTTTTCTAAGCAGGCAATTCGATGAATAAAAAAAAAGCTTTCCTGGAATTGAGGTGAAATTGTACGAAGTGCTAATGATGCAAAGTAATGAAGTTCTTGCACTCCTACAGTGCTCCACGCAAGAGTGAAACTTCCAAATGCGTGGAACAGACAGGTCACACAACCAGATGAGTTTCTCAGTTGAACCAAGAGCTGATACAATGTAGGAATTTGTATTCAACAACTTAGGGAGCTGTAGCTCTGGAACTGCGTGTACTTTTTCTATGGCAGGTCCAAGCAAACTCTGGAGACCTCCAAGCCTTAGAAAGGTCAAAGTTAAGGTGCAAGTGGCAATTGAAACTTGAATCCAGAGGGAAGCATCAAGCACTATGAGCAGCAGATGTGGAGGGATTTGGTTCTGGGGCAGAATCTAATGACCACTAGGACTCCAAAAGGATCAACTTTGTCCATCTTCAATATCTGAGTTTTAAATTAACAGGCAAGCTGAGAACAGAGAAAAATCCCACTAATATATGCCTTAATGTATTTTCCTCTTCTTTTCCAAATGTAGATCAAATTTTTGGCTCCCATTTGCACATGGTTTGTGAGCATGAGAAATCGACAGTCCCCCAGTTTGTAAGACTGTGCATAAAAGCTGTTGAAAGAAGAGGTGAGTACCTTGTTATTTAACACTAATCAAAACTTTAACCTTGTAACTCTGCTTGGATTGCCAGGGCAGGCAGAGTACAGTCTGTAATACAGTTATGAATGGAACTATATCACATTCTGTGTATCTTCATTTTCTTCATGTGATAAGACATTAATAGAACCCATTCATGCTGATTTTTGCCTATTTTTTTTGACATGTTGGTTTAGTCTTTCTCTGGGTAAGCAAATACTAAACATTGATAAAACGTCAGTAGCTTTCAGTCTAAAGTCCCTGGTGAATGTAAGGCCGATACTTTTTCCTAAGTCTTGAATTGTATTCAATCAAAATAAATGTTATTCTAGCGTGGCCATATATTTTTTTTAATGAGTGCAGGTGTCTAATTTTTACAGTTATTTTAAAAGCCATGGTATTGCAAAAATATTGGAATGAGTATCCATCCTCATTAAAAGTTTTGATTAATAAGAAGGATTTTCATAGTATAAAAAAGAGGAACTTAGCACCGTTGCCTGCCTTCCTTTCTGCAGAGTGTATCTTCTCTCACTGAAGGTCATTTTCTTTGGAAGGTGCATGCGGTAGATGCAGAATCTTAAAATGTATTGTATAAAAATGTGAGGCTTCATCACCATCTGTTACAAGTTTACAACTTGTTCCAGGGATCTGGGGAAACATATATCTTGCAAAAGATAGAAAATTTATTTTCAGAATAAGGCTGGGTGAACCCATTGTCACTGCCATATACTGGAGTCTCAGAACAAGGGAGTCCATGAAAAATAAAAAGATGCTTAGAGCGTTATCCACAAAGGAAAAAGCTATTTTAATTCCACCATTGTTACCTGGTTTTATAGTGAAAGGTGCAATAAAAGTACCCTGGAGTTTCAAACTCAGGGAAATTCATACTTTAATTATACAGCAAAGAGAGCACAGGGATATTATTATTCCCAGAATGATTGGCAGGAAGTCAGAGACTAAAACAAACTGGAGATCATTCAGTAGGGGGAGATAGTAGCATTGGGTTTTTGTGGAGGAAGGCTGGAGGCTGGATAAAAAAAGGGGAAAAATGTGTGAAGTGACTATTAATAGAGGAGGAATTGTGAGGTGAAATTCAGAACATGAAAAGGAAAGGCAGAGATTAGATTGCAAAAATGCCACTCCATGCAGAACATGTTTAACAAACTGCTTGGTTACGATCTCAGCACAAGTTCCTCCAAGAATGCTCTGGATATTTCATGGATGTTTTGGAGTATCTGACCACTCCTCCACGCAGAAGTGAGGCCAGAGGTCTCTGCACTGCTGAACTGCAATAGAACAATCCAAGGAACATAATTAGATGTCTACTGGCTGTGTGATTATCAAAAAAATGCTCGTATTAGAAACTGGATGTATCACTATTCCTTCAAAGGAGTTCGTCCTTCTGAGTACTGCATTATAGTTCTTGTGTTTCCTTCAAACTTGCTGCGACTTAGAGAAGCTTACCCCTTTTGGTTAGCTTAACGTGTAAATAAAAGCTTATCATATGGCATGAGATAAAAATTTCACGTTATCACTATATTTATGAGTTTATATTTGATACACAGTTTTTTTCTCTGAACGTATTCTTGGATTAAGATGCTTGCATTTACTCACATTCTATTTACTCAAAGTGTTGTTTTTACTAAGTTCTGGCATAAACTATCTCAGGACAGCAGTAATTTATGTGAAGCTAAGTCCAATGTTTATGCAAGCTTCTGATGACATTTTATGCCGGGGTTGGTATTAGGAAGCAGTATGTGGAGGTGCCAAGTCTCCCGGCATGGCTGAGACTCAACAGATCTGAAGCCCTCCTCTTAATGGCCAGATATGCCTCCAGCCAAGATACTCAACTGCAGAGTCATGGGAAATACTTATGTACCAATTATGGGAAAGGCACATTTAATGAAAACTGTATGTTTACTTTCATAGTCTTAGTAAGATGGCCTAGATACTCGGTACAGCTGGCATATTGGCTGTGGTAGAAAAGCTTTCTTTTCCTATTTAGAAAATATATCATCTACATACTGTAACTGTACCAAAAATGTTACTTGCGTGCTTTGCTTAAGATAAAGGATTATTAGGAAAAAAGACCTTAGGAGACCATCCCTAAATGTTACTTACAAACAATTCGTACTCCACTGAACGGTTGTGTTCTTAGCCATCAGCTCATGGTTTTAATTGTTATTCACCTACTGGTTTTCTATTTGTTTTTCTGATTTTTAAAGCATGATCACTGTGCACAGAAAGAAAGTCTAGCAGTGATCTGAATAAACCATATTAATTAGTACATTTTCCTGTGTAGACGAGGTTACACACAATAGCCAAATGTAGCAATATTCTCCCACAGATTAAAAATGTAGAGGTTGTCATTAACCATTGGCAAGATTTCCTGTTTAGTTACACTATTTTGAAATGAATATCAAAAGGATGTTTATTCTGACTATATTCTGCTCTAATTTAGATCAAATTTTGGTCATTTGTCCCCTGGTTTGCTCCTTCACCGTTTCAGAATGGGGTGCTTTATAAGATCTGATCTAAAAAATCTCACACTTTAATGCATATTTATCTATCCAACAAGGATTCACTTGTGAATGTGATAAAAAGGCTCCATTTCTTTCAGCCTCTTTTTGTATTTTTAGTTATTGAAGTAGAACCATGAAGCAGGAGGTCTTTCTCCATTTTCTCAGCCATCTTGCAGAGCTGGTAGTAGAGTTTAATAAGGAGAGGCAATAAAAATGTGCCCATTCTTGGAAACTTGCAAGGAAATTGTCACATTTAATTTTTTTTTTTTAAGGAAGCTCAGTTTTTCTCTTCATTCTTCCTGTACTTATGAATTACTTATAATAATTAATGAATTATTCATTCATAATTTTTGATGAACTTCGAGTCCCAATTATTGAACTATCCAGTCCTGTGCTACCAAAGTCAAAACTACCTTGGGAAAGCATACCCTTGGTATCTCATACAATATCCTAAATGGAAAAACCTCCCATGTCTGGGGCGTGACCTGGTGAGGATAAGAGAATAATTCTGTATCATGCAGAAATCAGATTGAAGGAATACAGGGACTACTCAAAGATCTCCAGAATTTCTTCATTTTCTATCTTGTCAGGGACTTCAAGGAAAAGTTTTTGATGGAACAGCACATTCTGTGGGTTTTTTCTGTTTCTTCTTTTACTTTGCCATCCACACCTACCTTGGATGGACCTCAGGCTTTTCTGGGGCTAACCTGCCCTTTTCAATCTGTATTCATGTTTTTCAATCTGTTTTTCAATCTGCTTCCTTCTTTCTCCCTGGAAAGCGTCTGACAGGTAGCACCAGCCCTGAGCTGAGCAGTGCAGCGAGGAGAGCCTGGGACAATCCTCCCAGCGCACTGTAACTCACACACTGAGCACTCCTGCCAAGGGTGGGGTCCGTTGCAAGACTTTTTGGTGTTTCTAGGCCAGATATCCTTTCCAGTCATTTCTGGAATCGCCTGTTTATTTTGTTATCCACGACCCTTTAAAAAATCCTGGCTGTTTTTTTTTTTTTTTTTTTTGCATTTTCGTTTCAAAAAAATATGCGAAAGGCATGAGTAGAACGCATTAAAAAAAATAAAAATATCAGTCTGTGTTGTACCTCAACAACATGCCATCCAGTACTTCTCATAGTAGTGGTTTATCGTGTGAAAACAGTCTGATACTAAACTCTTTTCCAGGGAAGATCATTTGTCTGTGTGTCTGATGACAGAGTAAATGAACACCCCGAGCAGTCCGTATCCTAAACCTACCCAGGGTATCCAGTGTGGCTTGGGTTTTGTAAAGAAATACAGTCCTAATGCTCCAGGGAAATATAATTTAACTTTCATCTTTCTTTTGAAACACCCTTCATTTTCCCCCTCCATTCCCAAATCCAAGTTAGAGTTCTCAAATCAGCCTAAACGACCTGAAAAATGACCCTGCAGGCAGCAAAGCTGATGATTACAGGTACCATTTCCATTCTAAGCTGGACGTTGCAGATATTGTTTTCTGTTGCTTTTCTTGGAGCACAGGATGCTCTGACAGGAATGATACACAAAATTACATATTTGATTCAATGCCTAAAAGCCACCCTGGGATCCATAACCTTGCTTAAAGATTTAAGAAAGACCTTTAGTCCACTTCTGAGAAGGTTCTTAGCTTAGAAAACTTTATCTTTCAACTTTACTTCTTAGCAGCTGTTATGTTTTTTTGCTGTCGTTTGTTTGACAGGATCCAGTTATAGGTTCCGATGTCTGTTTAAAGAAACAGGGAGGTTGTTGGCTTTAAAATTCCCTTACTGCTTGTGTGTTCAACATTTTCCCAGGCTTTTCTACATAGTTTGCCAAGTAAAGGGACTGACCTTTTGTAGCAAACACTTTTTCATTTCTAAATGCTCACTTTGATTTTTGTCCCATTTTATGCTCATTCCAAACTGTTTACAACCCACTAAAAATGACTGTGAATTATATGTTTGTGTAATGGATTCCTTTTGTGGTCGGAGTGGAATGTTTACTTTGAACAATTAGTTATCTTTGGGCAGATTATAGTGACCTGAAAAAAGAATGGCTAAAATTATTATAGTACCTTAACTATTTCCTTTTGTTATCTTCTCTGCGTGTCCAACGTATAATTTACTGGGTTTCATTGCTCTGAGACCCAGGGAACAAATCATGTTAAATAAGAAAAGTGACAAAACCCCTCTGAGCGTGGGGCTCTTGGCTTGGGGGTGATCTGGGGTAGCATCAGTGAGACTTCAGAGGGGACAATTAGGCAGTTAAAGGCTTGATGTGCAATTTTAAGAAGGCATGGTTTTGAAAAAAATATAAGTTCTTGCCCTCCAAAATTCAGATTTCTCACAGGTTTCCAAAGCTTGACACCCCAAAGTGCCTAAAACCAATACTGGTCGTGGCTTTAATTAACTTAATGCCCATGGCTGTGCTTGGTTATGCACAAGATCATTGCAGACATGCAGACACACAGTCTCATACTGCAGAACATTCAGGGTTTAAGGAAGAAAATGCCTTTATGGGCAAAGATAAAGTACCTTATGGGGTGTAGTAAAGAAATACAGTCATCCCAATGGAGAGAAATGAAGATAAAAATGGCATTTTAAACTACCTCACCTCCCAAATGCCATGCTGCCCTGTGACAGAAGGTTGTGTCCCTTTCATCAGTTTTATCTGTTAATCTAAAAGCTAAAGTGCAGCTAAAAGCACTTTAAAACCTATTTATAAAAAAAAAAAAAAAGGAAAAAGGAAAAAGAAAGTGATATTTCATTACCTTCTAAATCATATATTGCTTAAAAGGTAGTCAGCATTCTGGTAGAATGTTTACACAGAGGAGAGTTCACTTATCTCAAGGAGTTAAGCAAAGAGGAAATGAGTTTTAAAAAATATAAAGTATTGTGAATATATTTATGTAGCTAGGAAAAAATGAGTTTTTAAAACAGTCTAATGCTATCTCATTTCCTAATGGAAGAAACTGCAGAAGAGTTTTAAAAGAAAAAAAATCCCAAACACCTCCTAAAGCTGAGGATTCCCATGCTGGGATCATTATCTTTGGTACAGTGGAAGGAGTGGATTATAAGACAGTGAGGATGGCAGAAGACACAAAGCTTGTGCAGCCAAGGAATGGACTAATAACCACTGTATAAAACCCCTAGAAATTTACAGAATTGTTTAGGTGGGAAAAGCCCTCTAAGATCAACCATTCCCACAGCTCTGCCACTGCCACCACTAAACCACGTCCCCAAGTGCCACATCTACACAGCTTTTAAATCCCTCCAGGGATGGTGACTCCACCACCTACCTCGACCTCTGTATGTATTATAATACTCATTATCAGATTTGTGTTCAGCAACATGTTCCGCAGGATTTATTTAGCTTAAGCAAAATTTTAAGTTTATTTGGTACTCAAAAAAGTTCATCCCCCTCCCCGAGGACCTGAGGGAGGCAGTAGGAAAGTACAGGGTAGTTCTGCCAGCGTGTGCTCACCACCATCTTGGAGCTCCCAGTAAATGCACAGTGTTCCTGGGATACTTCCCAGCATGGTTAGACCAAACCCATCAGCCGGTGGCATGAAGGATTTGTTCTGGCAAGGCTTCCCTGAGAAGGGAAACCTCAGGAGACTGACCTATCCTGTGCCATTTTATATTTCTGTCTGAGTGCAGGATTATTCTCCAACAGCACTTGGCCCCTGAACAACCACAGAAATGTATTTTGGGCTTTTTCTCTCTTGTATCCTTCTATCCTCAGAGCAAGAAACTCTTCCTGAATAGCAGTTTGTTTCCTACAAGCTCATTCACTGATTTTCAGTACTTGTTCTCCTCTGGAAATGTATTTTGGATTTTTTCTCTCTTGTATCCTTCTATCCTCAGAGCAAGAAACTCTTCCTGAATAGCAGTTTGTTTCCTACAAGCTCATTCACTGATTTTCAGTACCTGTTCTCCTCTGGAAATGTATTTCCCAAGCTCTTGTTTGATTCTCCCAGGCCTACACATGCTTCCTTGCTTACTCTGATATAATTTTACATTCTGTTTCCAGCAGCTTTAGCATTCAGTACCCTGAAAGTAGAGAGATCATGTTGCTCCACCAAATGATCTGAGCTCCCAGTTCTGCTAATTTTGTACTGTTCATTCTTTCCCACTTTGGGATAATCTATTATGCTTGGATCCAGGCACGCACTAAAAGCTAATACTTCCATGAAGAATGTGAAATTTGTACTGTTTAGCTTGTGATGAGATTCCTGAAGTCTTTTATGATTCTATCTTGTTCCAAGGAGACTTCTGCTCCCAACTTTTATATGCACTGAATGAAAAAGAAAAGAGAAAAAGAAAGAGGGGGAAAGAAAACAAACTGATAGGAAAAAAAATTGCATGCACACAAAAATATCCAGCAGTTCAGCAGATAAAGACCTTTTCCAGGGAATTCTAGTGTGCTAAAGAAATCTGTTTCTGAGGGCATTGAACTATGTTTACTTTAAAGTGTCCAACGAGCATAAACTCGAATGTACAGATGAATGCAATATAAAACAACAAAGTTCTGAGGAAAGCCCTTGCAAGTTTGTGATTTAAATAGTTTTGTGCCTTTTTTTTTTTTTTTCCTTAATAAACTCTTCTTTTTGAGTAGAAATTAAGAGTGGTTGAATTTAGTGCAAACATATTGGCAAGCTTTCCTCAACCATTTCTGTCTTCAGGCTCAATCCCACTATAGCCACCTTTCTTAGAGTAAGAGCCAGTTAATAGTGTTGTGCAAGGTCCAAGTCGGAGTTGGCTCTGAAGGGTATTCACTCTGGGGCCTCTGTGTCTGCTAGAAAGCCACATTCTGAGTTAGAAAAAAATATCAAGAAGTGTCAACAGGAAACATCACGGAAGGGCATACAAGACAAATTAGAGAAAAGGAGACAACAGACCAAAAAAAAAAAAAAATCCAATGAAAAAGGGAATAAAAGCCTTATAATGACAAGGCACAAAAGAGAATAAATATATAATTATTTAAAAATTTGAAAGAAGAGACTCTAAGTTAGTCAGAAGAGGAAAATGCCGTAAAACAGGCAGGCATTTGAACCAGTTGTCTTTGTCATAGTTACCTGATACCTGGTTCATTGATTAATCTGTTCCAGAGAAATGTATCCATTTCTATGAAAAAAAAGGGGGATTTGTATTTTAAGCCCTGCCAGTAACAGCAAGCAGACACTCAGTGTGCACCAGAGTAACATTCACAATGCCTGCGCCAAATTCATGCCTTGTGTAATTTTATTGCTTTTACTGGAATTACACCAGAGATGAGTTTGGCCTTTTGCCTTTTTCTAGCATTGTATAATATATCTATTTGTGAACATGTAGAAGGAAACAGGGCATTTTGTCTTCCGAATTTTCCATAAAATCCTGTTCAATAGGCATAATAAATAAAACAAACCACTTAACCTACGAAATAAAAAAGAATCAAACAACCTTTTCTAGATATTAAAATAATGTTAATACACTTTGTAAATCAAGGAGTTGACACTTGTACATGCTGAAACAAAAAGTCCAGAGAAATTTAAAGCCAGCTGACTGTCTGTGTGTTACTTGCTCTGTGCCAAAGAGAGAATGAAGGTCCTGACCCACCCCCTGGTCAAAGGCAGATGCAGGGAAGCTCACACATGAGGGTATTCACCTCCTAGCCATGAGAAAGGTAAAAAGAGAGACACAAAACTCCTCTCTTTTCCCCCTGAATAAGCTGAGGCTGGGAGGCACCATGCCCTGGTACAGCACACATGCCATCACAGACAAGGAGCTGGCAGGATTTCCACTGCAAACCCCATTTAGTCAGACTTTACAGTTCAGCCATTAATAGAACACTTTGGGCTAACACTTGACAAAATTAATCTTGGCCTAGAAGAGATGTTCACTCACATACACACACACACACACACACACACAAATAGAAGTTAAGTCCATTAAGTTCCTTTAAAAGGAAAGGAGGTGTAGTTTCAGATGCTTTCAATATCTCTCTGCTTAAATAGAAAATTGTATTTTTTAACATATTATGAGGGCGTAATTCCACAATGCAAACTAATAATTTTTCCTATGGGAAAAAACCAAAAGCTACTACAACTACACTGTAATTTTTTCAAAAAAAGTTTTACAGCAATAAAAGAAAACACACTAAAAATGGAGTTTTACTGTCTGTATGCAACACTACGGGGTCAGTTTAAAAAAACCCGTCTCCTTTTTTTTTCTCCCTGCAACTCAAGAGAGCAAATAACTGCAGTTGTATTTTATTACTTCAATTATTTGCAGCTTGTGTTACATCAATGTTTTAACCATATAATACCACAGTCTAATGGGATTGATACCTAAGTGAGAGAAATTGTACCAACAAAGAGCTTCAGGAGGAAGGCAGAGGGCAAAAGAGGAGGGCAGCTTAAAAAGGAGGCTTTATGTGAAGGCTTTCACTTCTATAAGAGAAGATTTTTTTTTGGCTTGTTTTGCTCCCCTGAAATTATGAAACAGATATTGTTAGCAACCTAGTAGCAGAATTGTCCCTAAATTGGCTACTGCATGATAACCCCCCAGGGAACTAATAAGTCTTTCAAAGATCTCCAGTTGGATGTTGGCTCAGCAGATTGTTTCACTACGATCAGGATCCACACGGATCATGGATGCAATTATATAGCAAACCAACTTCTTTTGTCTTCACTCAAACAATGGTTTGGGAGGAATGGCATAGATGTAAATGAGAGCAAAATGCGAGCACTTTGTTTTGTAACAAAACAGACCCCATACCTCTTGGATCCCCCAGCTCTCTCCTTGTGGTTCCTTCCTGCACCTTTTTTGGTGTCAGAGATGATGCCTTTCAAATAATTGAAATTTTTGGGAAACAGATATTGCAATCAGAAACTGCTTTCTCATGCTTATTCTGCTTTAAAAAGGACATAGGTTATTTCTTCCTATAGTTCCTGCTTTATTAATACAAACCTCTGTCCACCATCCAAGACAGATGGAGACTTTTCTTGAAGGATCTGAATAGATCCAGTCTGCGGTCAATAGTTGTGCCTTACAGTTTAAGGAAACGGGTCAGAGTTTTGTTGTTTCAGGCCTTTAAGCTTTATCTGTTTGAAAAAATGTAGATACCCAGGTTTTCATTCAAGACTTAAAAAAAAGGACAAGAACTTGTTTAATTGCCAAGATTATGGGCAAAAAAGGTGATACTGTGGCTCTTAAAATCACCATGGAAGCCTCCAAACCAAGGGTAAGGTGATATCTCTGAAATGTCTTCACTCAGAAGATAAGAAAGTCCCCAAAAGGCAGAAAGAGTTCGTTCCATGCCTCTTTTCTTCACCTCCCCAGGAAAAATTCCCCCCAGTATTTCAAACCATCTGCTTTGATTTGTCAGTCCTGAGCTGACATGGTGTTATGTGACATAATGCGCCAAAGGAGCTCTCACCAAACGGCTTCCCCGTGCCAGCAGTAACCACACAATGGTGTTGGAGGTACCACAGATTTTTGTTTACTCAGAAATGAAATAATTTTGATGAGTGTATGGTATCAGTTAGGGAGTGTTGAGTTCCTCATGGTGATACTGCTCATGTTGACTTAAATGGAAAACGGATCAGCTCAGAAAGCTTTAATAAGAAAAGTTCCTTCGTGTACTTGCAGTGATGCCCTGTGGAGCCACGAGAACTAAAAATCTGTCAGCATACTTGGTAGAAACTTTGTTTCATGGTTCTCTAACTCATATGATTGAGATTAAAGTGAACAAAATCTTGGCACATAGCTTGGCAGGCGAGAAGCATTCCTGTGTTTGTGTGTGTGAGACGGAGGGACAAAGAGAGGGGGAAATTTAGCAGCCACTCATTTGGTGTTAAATTATCAGGTGTTACATATTTTTAATAAACCTTAGTAGAAAGATAAGATACATCCTCTTCTACTGAAAACTGCTTTCACTTAGACTATAAACTTAGCTTTGAACAAGCTGAGCATCTCCTCTGACCACTGAAAACAAAACCTTTCAAATTCTTCAGCCCAAACAAACTGCAAGCCAGACTTGAATCCAAACAAGGAGGTGGAAGGTGCTGGAAGGGTGCTATTTATGCAGGCAGGTTTTCCTACTTTGACACTCAACCAGAGCAACTACAAAACACTTTATTACTGCCCAGACCTGCAGGACTGTCCTCACAGCAGCGGCCACAAAGACACCATATTTTTTAATACTTTTCAAACTCTCATGACGTGGTTGCCTGAAAAGCATCTGAATTTGCACACTAAAAATGGTTCACAATGGTGTCTTTTATTATCCCTACTTCAACTGCATTTTTGCGTTCTGATATATCATACCTTAAAAACACAAAGGCCACAGCTTACAGCAAGGGTTTCTAACAGAAACCCTGCAACTGCCTTGGATGTCTGTATAGTAAATGTCACTAATAATTACTGGAATTTTCACCAAAGAAGGAAATTAGATATGAAAAACACTTTATGCCAACTTCATCTTTCCAAGCCTTTAGAAATACCAGAGGGCCTATGTGAACCCTAGTAAAAGGGATGAGATTGGATTTCTACCTTCCTTACATCATTCCATGCCACAGTCAGCATTAAGGCACAAAGACAACAATTCAAATCAAATTTCTTCCTGTAGCTTTACATATTAAAATAATTGTGTTCCATGAAAATATCAAATGATACTCATATTTATGCATTTACTTCACCCAAAATTCAGCTAACAGATATTCATTGCATTTTATTGCCAGCAGCTCAGGTTTTTTCTTATCAGAAGTCAGTATTTTTATGTGTCAGTATTTTTTGTGTATTTCTTGCATGTCTCAGCTATGTTTTAGTTATATAATTTGTATTTCATTGAGGGTTTTTTTAATTTGCGTATTTCAAAGTAGAAAGAAATTTGTTCTTTTTCAGACTATACTTTAAAAACCTTTCTCGAGGAGTCCCTCAGCAATTCATATACAAGTTTCTTGCTGTTTTAGTGTAGTCTATCATGGGATTCCTGTCAAACCATAGCATGAAAACTACGGAGCTGCTTCTGCCAAAGTAATGAAGGATGGACCCGTCTCTTAAGTTTTGGTACTTATCACTCTTTGTAATCCAATTGAGGATTTTTATGGTTTCTGCAGACACCTTGACTATGTGTTTCGCTGGGTGCTGCTTTGTTGATCAGATTTTTCCCAAGTTAAATGGAGGCAAAAAAAAAGTTTTTAAAGTTACTTGAACCTGTTTGGGGACAGAAAACACAGTGGAAATGACAGGAAAAATTATCTATATGTATAGCTGCAGAGTCCTGCGGCTAGGATGGCAAACTAAAGTGGAAAAATATGTAAGCACAATAGGTTTGTGTCATATTAAAATTAATGTCTCTGTTGTTTCCTGTAGTACTGCTTAATGTCACTGTTTCGTAACACTAAATATGAATTTTGCAAAAACAAGAAAATTTTACTCAGTTCTTAGACTAGAGATTTATCACACTACAGAAGGTGTTAGGGCATTCAGTGGAATCCCATGGTTTTCACCATTACTGGGTTTTTAAATGTGAGCAAAGTACACTGAAAAAGACTCTGTTAAAGTAAAAGTTATCTCCATATGCACATGCACACACACCTTTGTGTTATCACATTTATATGTTAGGCAGATATGCAATGCTAAGAATTCAGTGAGTTGGTGTTGGATAGCTGTGTGAATACTTATCTTCCAAGAGAGCCTCTGGGTTTTCCACACAGCCGTGGACTGCAACACCCAAAGGTGTCTGATAGTGTGCCTTAGACTAAAGAATCCACTTTTTAAATGTTTACTCCCTCTTCAAGATAAAAAGCAAACACAAAGATAGATGCCTACAATACAATGTGAGTAACAAATACCATTAACAGCTGCACATTAGAGCCCCAGCTCAGATTTTAGAGCAGGGCTCTGCGCATTCCTCTGTTAGAAACTCAGAACCTCTATGTTTTCTGTCCCCAAACAGGTCTGATGTCTAACTGCAGGACACAGATCCAGCCTTCTGTGCTATGCAAAAAAACAAGTGCTATCAAGTGCCCCACTGATATTTCTTCAGCTGTTGTTGAACTACAACAGTTAAACTCTGCCTTGGCATCCCTCCCCAGCGATGCTCAGGAGCTGGAGGATGTGTCCATGGGCAGTTGAGTAGGATCTGATGCTGGAGATAACATAGATAACCTTGAGAAACAGAGATAACCTTGAGACATCTAAGGCTGGACAGAGCACAGTGTCAGGCTACCAAATAAAGGACCTGTTACAAAGAGTGTGGGGCCTCTCTGGACTCCTCAACTATCTCTTTAACCAAAAAATTGCAGCAGAAGCAGTTCTGTGACTTTCAATTTGCTTCCTAAATATCCATATTTCACCTTAAACTTCCTATCCCAGTCATTACCATGATAAAAAAAAGAAAAAAATCTCTTTGCCAAGCAAAGGTGCTGCAGTCTAGAAAATGCAAACTCCTTACCCACTTTGGCTGGAGATTTCCTTTGCCCACACATACAGTCCTTCCACTTCCAACTGTTCAAAGTCCAAGAAGCAGTTCTAGTCAGGATGGGGAGGTGACACTACTGATGTCTAATTTAATCTCTCTCTATTGTGAAAGACGGGAAAAGATTTGTCCCTACTGTGCACTAAATTCTCTTTAAAATCAGCATTGGGAACTAGGGATCTTTGGAGAATTGTAGCTGTCCCTTAGCTTTAACCACAGTTCCTACTGGTGGTGCCAGTGGACCTGACTGGAAGTTCTGTACACTCCTCTAAGGATATTGAACCCCCCAAAGTGCAGTTTCCTTCAGCGTTCTGATGTTGCTCAAAAAACACAGGCAAGATGTTGGTGATGATGGATCCCCAAATGAAGCACAGTTCAACCAAAGTGGGAGGATTTAGCAAAATGCATAAATTTCTTGTCTGCTACTGTTTGTAAGAGGCAGATCTTTACAGTGAGCCTAAGTCACAGCTGGCTTTTTCTGGAATGGTTTATGCTCTTGACCCTCCTCGGCTGTATAGCCAATAGGGAGTTGTCAGGCTACATGTGTTTTTAAACTTCTTTCAGCTAAATCAGAAATCCAAAAGCAAAATACAGCTCTCAGCAGTATCATGTGGAGTTGTGACACTCCCTGGAGGGCTGGGGTACATAAACCAATGAATGGATTACAATGAGGCATAAATGTAGTATTTTCATCCATGACAGATATAATCTCGAGCCTGTATTTTTCATGTTACTTAACTCTTTCAGAACATAATGTGTGACAGAAAATGTCTTATAATGCACATTGCAGTAAATATCAGTCAAGTATGCTTTATTGCTGAGCTCTACATGTTTCCAGAAGTTAACAGGCACAGCTGGGATATAAGAAATGGCAATGTTGTATATATTTCTTGAACATACAAAATACCTTGGCTCTCTTCTCCCCCACCCTCCACATTACATCCCCAGCTGTTCTGATCATGTCACACAGTGGATGAGTTTTCCCATCGTCAGCTTCTCCTAAAATGATAACCTTTATTCAGGCTTTCATCCTCCCCAAAATAAACAGCATTATCCATATTGTCATCACATTCAAATTAGACTATCAGAGTGTGGCAAGGAATAATAGATATGGAAGGTGGTAAACTGCCTGTTGGTAGCTGTACCTAGCAGAAAACAGTCAGTGCAGGTAACATCCATTGATTTAATATAAAATCACAGAATGGTTTGCATTGGCATTGGAAGGGACCTTAAACCCCATCCCATTCCACCCCTGCCATGGGCAGGGACACCTTCCACTGTCCCAGGTTGCTCCAAGCCCCGTCCAACCTGTCCTTGAACACTTCCAGGGACGGGGCATCCACAGCTTCTCTGGGCACCCTGTGCCAGGGCCTCACCACCCTTGATCACTCTTGGTTAGCATGAAAAAAATTATACTCGATAAAGTAGCAGAAAACCAAAGGAATCTTATTTTGTTTCAGATAAATTAAGGATTGGTCAGCATGGAACTCCTAACCAGTATGTGAGAAGCAGTAACTGCAGCAAATGAAAGGGAAGAGGAGTGGTGAAGGAGGTATTAAAAGAGAAAACAAGCACATAAGCAAAACAGAAATAAACATCCCCAAAATTAAATACTAATGTGTTACAGAGAGAGAACAGCTACTTCCAAACATTTGGCAATTTCAGATATTATACTGTGTTGCATGAAGACAATGTTACTTCCTTTTAAACTGCCGTTCCATTTAAACCAGCAAGCTGATGTGTGTACTTGAGGTCTGTATTTGGTAGGCATTTTTTCCCCTTTAGCATAAACCTTGTTGATTTAAAAAGTGAACAAAGATGAATCAGGTGGTAAATGTATTCATGTAATCATTTTCATTAATAAGCTGTTATAAATAATAGAGGGAAGGTTTTAAGTGTATAATTCTCTGTCACACAATTGAGATTTTTCCACATCTTCAGCAGTAAGTTAATTAGAATCACCTGCATTTTCTTGGGCGGACACCAAATGGATTGCAAACAAAAACAGATTAAAATAGCTGTAGCTCATGGCATACAGATGACAAGATTCACAAAGAGGACAATCAGGCAATGAAAACCTCCTCTTTTTCAAACATTTTTAAAGGAAATTCAGCTCTTGTGAGTCGCTGTAAAAAGACGTTTGTAAGTGTTTCGCTGAAAGACTAGAATGGCTTTGTTTCTGATCCCATGATGAGTGAAAGAAATGTTTAAGAAAGATCACTTTACAGAGAGATTCAGACTGAAATGTGATGACTGTGATTCAAGCCAAGCCAAAAATTACAGCTCAGAATTAAAGGGGATGGACGTGGCTTGGGAATCCATTTTCCCACATTCCTGAATCTCAATCATCCCAGCCAATGTTTAAAAGAAAATACAGTGGAAAGCAATGAGGTCACTTTGTTTAGCTGCAAGAAGTGGGACTAGCAGACTGGCAAAAGTATATATTGGAGGTAAGGGCAAAATTACAGTGAGCACGCTGCGTGTTCGACGGCTTCACTCAAAACAAATAGTCTCAAAGCTTAGTTTAGTTTCTTGTTACAGGCAGCCTCCTGAGTAAGTCTTGTTGTTCCTGGGGCTTTTAAACCATAAACATCTTGAATGTCAAAGCACAGCACAATAGAGGAGAAGACTGAGGCAGAGCAAGCTTGATTTGGGCATTAAGCAGCAGCCCCGCGTAGCAGTGAACTGTGTGCTCATTTAAATTACACTTGCTTTGTACTCTCGCTGCCATTATTTATTTGTGTATAAATATCTAAGTGGAAATTCTGCCATCGAGTGATATGAAACAGAATGAAGTATATCCTCCATCATATTCACTTGTTACTCATTCTCAGTATGTAATGCTCATATTCAGTGTTTTAATTGCTTCCATTAAACAGTTTCTATAGGGTCTTGAAAACAATAAGATCTTAGCCAAGCTCTTCTCCTTTCATTGCATCTTGGAGTTATTACTGCATGAAAAAATGAGATTCTCTTTTTATGTAGGAATGCCCCTCATCTTCTCGATATTATTGCAGTCAAACAGAGAATTATTTCTTTTCAGCTAATTTCCTAAAGAGATTCACCAAACTTCATGTCAGACACCTCCAATAGAGCCATTTCATAGCCCGTTAAGGACTAGTACAATATTACCTCTCCTTTCTTCCCCTGCTGTCTCTGCCTTTACTAAATTCTAAAGCAGTGTTGGATTTCTACTGATCACAGAATGAAGAAAATCTTGTTGATGCTACCTTGGATTCAGGCTTGTCTGTCACAGGTCCTCCTGGAAGGGAGTCCAGTACCTTCAAATCATGTGAAATATACAGATGGACAGGACATTTCTCCATCATCTCTTTAATAGGAAACAACAAAGTATATATTTTATGTTTCATGTTATTTGCTTTGCTGTCAAGTGCAGTGCTATACTACAGATGCTGTTTGTAGCCCATGAAGAAAGAAGCCCATGTAGCCCTGCTTCTTTGATATTCCTTTATAATTCAAGGGATTACGTTAGTCCTGTTTGTTGTAGCACTGAGCTCAGAGATCATGTTCAGCTCTTTATTTAAAGTAAACCTCAAGTCCTTTGTAGCCTAAATGCAGAGTGTTTGATGTACCTTTTTTTTCTCCATACTAAACCTGATTTTGCCAGACTGTGGCTGTTTAAGGTTGTAGTTCAGATCTTCTGTAACTTTACCTGTCCTTGTCATCATTTAATATCTCCCTGACCTTTGTGTCATCTGCTTATTTTGCCAAGGGAATTTTTTTCTCTCATTGTCCCGTCTCTGATAGAGATATTAGATGGCACTGGATGAGAGCTCTGCTCTCAAAAGCTGTGCCAGTTCTGACCTTGCTAACTGATATCTCCCATTAACTACCACGTTTTGAGGTCTGTCACCGAGCCAGTTTTTAATCCATGTAATATATGCCCTGTTAATTCTATAGAATGCAAGTGCTTTAATCAAAATGTCACGTGGTACTAAGCCAAAAGAGGCACGGAAAGCCAAACAAACTATTTCAACACCTTTGCCTTCACCAACCAGACCTGTCAAATACTCAGTTCCATCAAAAAATTCAACAAGATTTCTGGACAAAGCCCTGATTTCCATGAAACCATGCTGGTTGGGATTAATGATATTTTGTTATGAATTATTTGTTCACAGTGTCCTGAATTAATTATTTAAGTAGACTGTCTGTGACTGAGGTCAGTCTAGCCAGTCTCCAAGAGCATCCCTCTTACTGCTTTTACAATACCAGAATAACTCTTCAGCCTTAGTCATTTCCAAATATTTCTCTGTGTTTTATTTGCAAATGAGAGGCACAAGCATATCATGGCCACCAATGAAAACGGATGTTTTTTAAAACAGTGGCTATCTTTTTGTCCTTCAGACTGACTTCCAATATCGTCCAGTCTTTGGTCTCCTAGGCCTGTTTAGCCTCTATCTGGTAGAAGTATCTAACATGACATTTTTATGGCACCCATTTCCATGGTAGCCAGGTACTCTTTCTGGGTGGGGGATGGACCTGCTTCCATATCAGTTGATGATATGTTGTTGGGATGTTTTAAGCCTCAAAAATGTGATAATCTGCTGGGAGGAGAACAAGAAGGGGGTAGTTCTGGTGATCAAAACAGCAGCTTTGTTCCAGCAGAGCAAAGCCAGCCCCAGTGCCAGCCCCCAGCACTGCACCGGGAGGTTTGGGCACATATAAACCCCGCCTCTGCCACACCAAAAAGCAGAACAGGGATGTCAGCAACACTTTCTGGGGTGTAGCTCATATGTGCTTCATGGTTTTCACCATTTTCACCTCTGATTTCCATGGCGTCAGACAAAAAGTGTTATTTCTGCTCACACATTCACCTGAAATTCTGGGTGCATTTTGTCACCCTATGTGGATACAGTATTTTAATGTCAAATTTTAGTGTGTCAGGTTCGTTCTTTGATACTCTGCATGACTTTCCTTCTCCTGGAATACACATATTGATCCTTCTGTGAAATTTTATTTTTGTTGCACATTGTTTGTGTTTTTCTCATCACATTATTGTGATTTGGATGTATTTGCTGTATTCACTCATTTCTGCTTCTTTAAATGATTTCTTGCCTCACTTTTGTGCCCTTAGTAAACTTAAAAAAAAAATTGTTTATAAATCAGATATTTATGGTAAGATGCATATGAAAACACAAGGAAAGAATTATAGTTTTAGGGAGAATATACCCTGATAATGACCTCTTAAATATTTGTAAAGATAGCCCTGGGCATCTGAGCCCACAAAATAGTTTATAATACAACAGCTTGATTGCATAATGATACTTCAGTTTTAAAACGTATGATCTTTCTGTTTATGGGAAGGCATAATAGGCTCCTTTGAAATACAATAGTTTTGCCCTGAACATAACTGATTTTAAATGAAAGGACTAACTAAAGAATGCCTTTCTTCAAGTTTGTACTTCACTTTGTTGTTGAATCCAGCACGATGGTTTCTTTTACAAAACAGGCCTGGGGACCACACCTATTTCAGGATACATTGTGAAAGTTCCATGGGTTTCCATGCAGGAAGTTACCTAGTGCTGTTTAAAACGGTGTGTTTTACATTCTAAATCTGGTTAAAAACCAGAGAAATTTCTGCGTTCCACCACCCCTTTCTCCCTGCATATAGAGAATTTCTTTTTATATTCCGTTTGAAGATATTGTCAAATAGAGATTAAGATTAGACAGCATCCAGTGTGATTGGGGAGAGTGATTCTTTTCTATGCCACAGAAAGGAATTAGGGAAAACATTTAACTGCAGACAGTTCATAAATCACCTGGACTGCTTCAACAAATATTGAAATCTAGTATTTTTAACCATTTCTTTGAATAAATACATCACCTAAAATATAATTTTCTTCTGTCTGTTTAATATTTCTCTACAACACGTGGTTCCAGCTCAACCTGGTACTAGATCTGACACTGGCCTGCATTTATGGTTACTTCCATTTTTGATAGGAGTGCAAGAAATATTTTAAATAAATATTCTTCTGACATCTCTTGTGCAGTGCAGAGTGACTATAACTTTCATTATCGTTCATGAATCTCAGCCAAGCCTGAGTCCAGCTGCCTTTTAACTTTCTCATCATGAGCACCTGCATAATTTTTTTAAACTAAAATAGTTAAATTTTACTATAATTTGGCAGCTGAACTGGTGTATTCTTGAGTAAGACCTTTTGCTACATTTCTTTTACCATTACACATTTCAGCGTGGAAATACTGAAGTCATTATCGTGCTTTTGGCTATAATTTCTAATTGTGGGTCCATCCTGTTCTCAGGTTCCTCATTAAAACAAACAGAAACAGAGTTTGGAATATAAAGCAAATAAAATTCTTGTTCTCCTTTAGGGCAAAATCCAGTGATTCTTCCCCGATAAACTCCACTACAAAACACAAAAAGGTCATCCTATAGCGAACTAAAGTTGACTTTATTGCAACGAATATTTTTTTCCTGAAGGTTTCTTTACCACTATGCTTAAACTCCAGCACCAGATAGGAAACTGGGCAAGGTTTTTGTTTCATCTTGTTCCCTAAGTATTTATAGCCTGCCGTGAAGAAACACTTACAGCAGTGCAGTGATGTTTTTATTCTTGATAGAGGTGCCCTTAAATGTGAATCTGCTCTGAAAATTGTTCATAGAACCAGGATATTAGAACAATGAAGATATACTTTTCTCTCTTTCCCTGCCTTTCTCCTTTGTGCCTAACTGGATTTCCAAAATAAGTTGTTAACAATCCAGCTAAGATACTGTGGTCATGAAAAGGATGTCCAAATCCACCAATTTGCATTGGTGTGGTTTGGCTTAACTTTCAAAGTTCTTGGAGCAGAAAGTTGACGGCACGTGAATGCTGTAATTGGCTTAATTTTTTAATATTTTTTTTCACTGCCATATTGTATAGTGCCCAAATGAAATGCTAATCAAAACTCATTTCTGGACCAAAATTAATTTATTAACAATAATAATGCACTTGTGTACTCCAGATCATGTTGCAAAATGTAATATCCACCAATTTACAACACAGCTTGTTCATTTTCACTTGATCTGGGTGACTTATGCTGGTTCCAAATTGACTCTCTTAATGTGAGTCTATTTCACCCAAAATGACATGGATTGTTTTCACTTACATATAACCAATGAGGTTAAGAACTGAACTGAGTTCGATCCAAACAAAAGTTAAAATTCTGTCTGGTGGCTTGCCTGTTTGTTAATTTGATTTATTTTTCTTTTTTAATTTCGGGTTTAGACTTCAATTTACATGATGCAATTCTTAATCCTCTACCACAAGAGTCCCACAGTCCTATGCTGGGAATTACTCTTTCACTCTCCCCTTACTAAAACAGAATTAGGCTCCTCAGATTTAGGTTAGAATTGCATTACTTAAACATTTTAGTAATTTCCATTTGCTCATATGTTATATATCCAGCAGATGGATTATTTCCAAGTTTTCTTGATTACTAAATCCTTTTTGATTTTTCTTAAATAAACTTTTTCTTTATCCCTCTGTAACCAAAGGGGAGATCTTCCTGAAATAAATCATCACTCTCAATGTTATGTTGCAGGACACCCACAGGTGCAGGGTAGAAAACTGTCTAATAAAACACACAGATAAGCACAGAATTATTATTAAAAATCAGATAAAGAAATTATTAATTTTTAAAACAAGTTTTTTAATGCAAACCAAATAAGGATGTTCCTGGCAGCATAGTCATAAAATGAGAATTGTATTTTGTAAAGAGACAAAACAAACATGCAAATACACAAAAGATTTTGTTTGGTGTCAGTCTGCATCAAAAGTAAATTTTTTCCAATATTTCTAGATCAGTGAGAAATGCCTCCAAACTCTTGAGTCCACTGGCCTTGGCACTCGTGTGCCAAGGAGTGGTGCAAGTGTCAATAAAGACTTGAACCTCAGCTTCTTCTTCTTTAACTGTTATCACAACTGGGCTTCTGGGCTTTTCCATTTGTTTTCACTCTTCCCTATACCTTCAGATTTCCTTTTCCCTGAGCTCAGACTGTAAAAATATTCCCCCTAGATACATTGTCAGGAAGTGTTTCCTGAAAATTTTTGGGTTTGACAAATTAATGTTTTCCAAGAGAAAGTCTTTCTCTGAAACTGCTTGCCAAAACCTAATTAAAACTTGTGTTCTAAGGGATAAGTAGCCTTTAAAAAAACCTGGTTTGTGTAGCTTCTCTTGGCTTCTGATGCACTTGCAAGTTTTAAATGTGAAATGACAATGTATGTTTCAGTGGGTTTGATTTTTAAGCGTGGAGATTGGGTCGGTGTTGCACTGCAGGGAATTCTCCTGGAAAAGGAGAGCAGTTCCCATGTGCTTTGAAATGCTACAGCTATGCAACCGGGGCTGGAAGTGCTATTTTAAACACTCATATCAGCAGAGCTTGCTGTAGGAGATAATATGTCACAAAAGGGAGTATGACATCTAGTTTCACCTAGAAGATAAACCTTGAGTAGATATGCAGGGAGAAACAAGACTGTCGGGTTGTCCTTGAAAAGAATGGCCTATATTAATGAAGAAATGTACTCCAGGGCATATGCTACTTGGGATATTTAATTTCATCCTCAAACCTGTCTGATCCGCTATGAAGAATATAGTAGAGAAATGGTACTTGTGTGGAGTCTCACACACGTCATGATTTCGGGGTGGGCACCTCAGTGCTTTATTTTCAGAAAGGTCACAGCCTCAGAAATTCATGTCTGAAAAACCCAGACCCCAGACAGAGAACTTTCCCCGGCACTATTAATACAAACATCCCACGTTGGAGCAGGGCTGGCGCGGCACCGTGCCTGTCCCAAACAGCCCTTCTCGATGAGCGCCAGAGCCAATTACCCCTCGCTTTCCTGTCACACTCAAATCCCCTTGCAGAACCGTATTCTGCTGACAGAATTACAAGATAATTATAGCTAGGTGTTTTGTATTCACTTAAGTTAATCTCCCACTTTTATTTTTCATTGTTGCTTTAATCAGCGAGGAGGCACTTCAGTTGTTGTCAGGTGGATTATTTTTCAGTCGCTCGCCGCGCTGCTCTTCTTCATACTTGTGAGGGTGCTTCTGCCTTCCTGACAGACGTACAAAGAAAAATACTTCTATGATCTAAAATGAAATATGTGTTTCCTTTTCAGGTCTAGATGTTGATGGAATATACAGAGTTAGCGGCAATCTGGCAACAATACAGAAGTTACGATTTGTTGTCAATCAGGGTAAGTGATTCCTCCACCCTGGTAATGTTTTGTTTAGTACTTAACTGTCTCAGATGACAGTATTTCAGAATCTGCTATACATTAGTGGCATAGAATGATGAGCCCTGTTTTGGAAAAGAGAGGAAAGGGAAGGTAGAAAGATATTACACAGAGGGAAATGTCAGCTAGGAGAGAGGAAAAAGAGCAGAGTAAGCAGAGGAAAATAGTAGTTAAACTTGAGATGAGAAACAAACAACAAACAAATCTAAAAATACGGGAGGAAATGGAGACGTGAAATAAGGTGGCAAAAAGCAAAGCATATGTAGAAACCAAGGAATCAAAGTGATGGGGAAAAAAAAGATTAAAAGGAAAAATAGCAGATTGTTTGGATGTTGAAAGTTAAACAAAACCAAAAGTAGAACAGGGATCCAAAGGAAACCAGCAAAAGAGAACAAGGTGCTGAAAAGAACTTAAAAGGAAATAGTAAAAGTGGAGTACTGACTCTGCCACAGTCAGTAGAAGATTTATCACATTTTGAAAACACAAAGATTTGACCCCAGAAAATGAAAGAGGAAAGATTAATATTTTGGGGACCTGCTAACCAGAATTGGAGCCATCCTATATATATTTACTGAATATATTTCCACAGATTCTCTGTATAATGAACATATTTCCACAAACACAATAGCACACTTTTCACTGATGTGGCCTAAAGAAATCTAACATCGATCAGTAGAGCCCATTACAGGTGTGGAAGCTGATATTGGGAACTAATAAGGATGAAAGACAAATACGTTCATCTCCAAATATTTTACTACTCTTACCAAAGGTTAACTCTCCCCACATTTAAGAGCTCAGCAAATATCATTGATGATAGTGAACCTCTAAGTACTACTTAAAAATCAAGTTTCTCTGAAATTAGGAGAAATACAGAATCTTAAATTGCATTAAAAACTTTTAAGTATAAATGTGAAGCTGCTGCAACATTTTGTCCTACTTTTTATGATCTTTTTATAAGTTACCTGGAGACTATTACCAGAACTGCTAAATATTGTGTATTCTGTGTGGAGGTGATAGCTGTTGCAGAACAACTTCCTCAATTAGCTCAGTACTATACATAAACTAAGACTTTTGACTCAAATATTCTCATGAAATTGAGAGATAGGAGAGATGTAAAAATATTCCCGCCTTCAAGTCTCCATTTACATCTCTAGGGAAAGTTTCAGGGGATCAGTAGGTGTTTGCCACCTCCTCAGCTGCTCCAGATCAGTCTTGTCTTCAGCTGAAACTGGAGGGTGAACTCTGGTGTATTAGGAATGCCAGCAAGACTGAATAAATCATCATTTACCAATCAGCCTCACAGTTTTGATTCATTACTTAGGTTCTCTCAAATTTATAGTTGTTGGGTATTTGTGTGTCAATAATGAAGCCTGCCTTGGCTTTCAAAATGTAAGCTCTATTTTGTTTGGAGACACACAGGCAAAAATGGGATTTTCTATCCTTCTTCACTGCCTGGGCCCTTCGCTCAGGAAAAAACTGTGCCGTAAAAATAATGGTCCTGTCTATCATGTCTCGTGGCATCCAAAGGTTAGCATACTTGAGGTTAACATTACTGCTCAAGTTTTCACCTAAAACAGATGGGCTGATACTGTAAAGCTAGACAGAAGTCTAAGCTGGCTTTTTGCAGCAGAGAGGGACCAGACACCTTTTTCTTCTGGTTTATACTACTGTGAAAAATTAAAATATAACGGTGAAGTTAATAGTACATTAAAGCCACTCTGGCACCAGCTGCTTAAGGCATGTGCAAAACAATCTGCCTACTGAGTGACCAAAGGAAATCCAAAGAAAACTAATGGCCCTGGAGAACTGTCATTATCTTATCAGTTATGATAATCACCGTTTCTTATGTTAGTCTTTATTGTTGCAACAAGGACATCCATGCATTTTATATGATGACGGACTGGATTTTCAAAGGGCAGTGATGATATCTATCCAAACTCCCTTTACACATCCTTTAAAATCCCGTGTATAAAAAATCTCTGTGCAGGTCTGTACTTAGGTTTTCCTCAGGTGAACGCAAGCAGAAATGCTAAAGTTCAACTCCTGTAAACCCTAATGCCACTTAGCAGTCCCCAGGGGTGACCCCAAAACCACGTGAGGGAAATGGGAGAGCCGAGCATTGCAGCCCCCAGAGAATAATCCAGAAATTTTTAATCATAACATTCAAGAAAAAACACAGACACAAAGGATAGCCAGCCACTGTCTCAATTGTTTAAATAACATCCTTTTTCTGTGCTAGGAAGGACCCTGAAGGCTGGAAAGAGCCCACTGAGTCATGGTGTACCTGAAAAATGCTGCAGGGAGATGGGGGAAATAGGATTTATTTATTTACTGTGTGCTTGGGAGAGCATTCTCCACCCAATGTGTCCCAGATCCTCGTGTTTCCTGCCAGTTTCAGATGGTTTCATGAAAGTGCAGCAGTTTCAGATGGTTTCATGAAGGAAAAAAGTTACTAGGAAAACTACTGTGTGCTCCCAACCTGCTTCTTTCCCGGAGCTCTGCAGTGGGATGATGGTTAATAACTCGCTCTCCACACATTCTTATCCCTCAGTAATCACTGTGACCTCCTTGGGTCAATTCCTGCACCTTCATTTTTCGGTGGTTAACAGTGGGAAAGGAGTATTCATACATATGATTTTGCCATAGTGACTTTTTTTTTTTAAATTTAGTTAAAGTTTAATTTAATTATAAATGCAAACAAATGTTCTGACAAAGCCTATTTGCATTGCAGAGATTGACTGCAATCAGCTCTTCTACAGGCCAAATACTCCTTGGGGTCTTTCCTCCAGTTTGCTTTGCCATTGTGTTACACCTACATTTAGAGGCTATAAATAATATGTATCACATTGAAAATTAAAGATCATAGAAGGCACTCTAGGCTGGCTGCCATATCAAAGTATTTTTTATTAGAATAATCATTAATTAGAATATAGCAAAGCTTTGTTTGGCTCCTTTTCCTATACTGTTAATGTCATCTGCAGCACCAAAAATGAAATGAGAGAACTGGTGAATATGAAAGGAAAAGAAAACAGTTGACAGCTTTATCATTAAAGAAGAAATAAGAACAGTAAAAATATAAAAAGACTCTTGAAATTCTAGATTTTTAGGGATGAACAGGGGTTTGCAATTTAAGAAAACCAGCCTGGTATCTTTTTAAATTCTCTGAATATACTTTGTGTTTCACTCTCATTTCTTGAGGTTGGCAGCTCCTGAAGAGGGTTTTGGCCTTGCCAACATGAGCAACAGCAGAACAAACTACCTTATTTACTTTATCCTTCTCACAGAGTTTTCTTTTTCTATAAAAGTCTATTGATATCACACCTTTTTTGCTTCTGTGCAACAGGATTATCTTTTATCTATGATTTATTTTCCCATTAAGAGCTGAAAAGATCAGTTGATCATAAGAGGACTGGGCTATAACATCTCTCAGCACTTTCGAAACTCTAAGTCATCATTTTTCAAATCACTGAATCAAGGCAGTAGAAGCTGCTTCTACCAAACTGACATCAGGAAATTCATACTTTTCTTAGTCTATAAGCTCTGAAAAATTTGGGGGTTAGAAACTAAGCTACCAGGCAGTGGATATTTTTGGCTGAGAACCTACAGTAAAGGCTTCTATAATAGCTGGAGACATTACACAGAGATACCTATTTCTCTTATGATTTCCATATTATTGGTTAAGTCTAAAAGTTGAAATGATAAAAAAACCCCCGAAAAACCCAAATAGAAACAGACAAGGTACTTGGAGGAGTTCTGCTAATTTTAAGGAAGGTCTAGTAAGTGAAATCCTTTACATGTATTTATAAGGATATTCTTTTAATTCACACCTGTAGGAAAAGGCATAAAATAATGTTTATGGGTCTGTTAAGCCATGTAAAGAGTGCTGGCAGTTCCAGGGTATGAGGTGCTACTGAAAAGATCCCTTGTTCTGCCCCAAAGCCCCAGGGAGGGCCGGACATGGGCCCCAGGTGGGGCTGCTCAGAGTCATTAAGGCACCACTACATGAACTTGAGGACAGGGGGGAAGTGCTTTTCTGGAGCAAAATACAGCAACCCTGGGGCAGAAGGAGCCTGAGAAGAAAAACAAGGGAAAGGGAAGCCCTTTCATCCATCAGGGTGTTTGTAAGTAAGAGCGAATTATTTCTGCTTTGGTTGAGGCCATTATGGTGATTATAGAATCCCAGAATGCTTGGGTGGGAACAGACATTAGAGCTCATCTCTTTCCAACTCCCTGCCCCAGGGAGGGACTCCTTTTGCTAGGCCAGCTTGCTCCAAGCCCCGTCCAACCTGTGTGCAGGGCGTGTGACACACACTGATGTAGTGGGGTGAGGACCTTCTGGGGTGCTAAGCCAGCTTCCTTGTCCTGCTTCCACACACCCCTCCCATCAGTCCTCAGTTAACTCCATGCTGAAGACCAGGAATACCTGGGTGAGGAACTGGAACCTGCCTTCTCTATGTCTCCTGTGCTGATCTGCTCCATAGCTGGAAAGGAATTCACTTTCTGTGGCTGTCAATCAAGCAATTGTCATGAGTACTAAATTAACTGGAAAAAAAAAATGGAGCTATAAAGAGTTCATAACACATCGCTGAAACACTAGGGTTCTATCCCAACGCATACACGTTCAGGGAAACTAACCAGAGAAATACAGATTTCAACACTTATTGGTTCATTCAGCAAGTGTTGGTTCATGCATAATACAAGAGAGCTCCTAATTGTCTTTATATCCAAAGCTTTGTTTGCAAAATGCTGGGTGTTTGCTGTGCAGATGACCTTTGCGTCCCATTATTTCATTTGGAATACCTTGTGTGCGAGCTGCAAAGAGCAAAAGACTGTCCAGAGGTCAATGACTGTGTTTTTACGGCTCTGTTACTCTACTCGTGTACCAAAGCAGGGGCAAATATGGGAATTTTCACAGAGGTTAAATATTATGTTATTGCAGAGAGGTGCGTTTCTTGTGGGACATGGGAAAGGACAGCCAAAGACAGCCAAGTACTCCCACTTTGAGTGGGGGAAAAAGGTTAATTTAATCTTATCCTTTCATTACCTTGCAGTAACGAAAAAAAACATTCAGGCAAAAAAAAAAAAGGAATTAAAATATTTCTGTTGTTTCTTCTATGACAATATAGCAGGATATGATTCAGTTTAAGGGAAAAATTAAGAGTAAAGTTTGAACCAGAAATACGTGAACTGATTGCGAATATTTATTAACTAAATAATTTAATAATAAAGAAAATGCCTACTTGATTAATTGTTACAGAGTAAAAATTACAATAAAACTGTCTTGATCAGTGCTTTGCAGAAGCACCATTACTGTCTGTGCAGTTGTTTAACAAGGATTTAATTGGAAAGATAAGTGAATGCACATTTAAAAGTATTGTTAATTTGCTTTATAATCACCCCATCCTTCACAGTATTGACAGCACCAGGCACAAACCCCTTTCTCTTTTACAAGTATTATTTTCCATATGTGCACAATAAATTCTGAAGCAGTAATTGGAAATTTTATGGATTTCAACATACCTAGTGTTTTGAGTTTATAGGTGCCATATCCCTTCTCTAAAGGTTGTTCATAGGTGGCTTTTAGATAAAATCACTGCTTTTTTATTACCCATAGGCTTTTTTGGAGGTTGTGGTGTGGTAGTTTGTTGGATTTTTGGGTTTGTTTTTCTTGTTTTGTTTTGTTTTCTTTCCTAAGAAATATCTAATTCCAATTTACTTTTCCTTTCCATTTGAAATATCAACAAAATCTTCTCTTCGACATTATTTTTGATTTAATAAACAACAGCCGTCAAAAACAGTAATCTTCAATATGTTTGTATTCCATCTGCACTTATATTTATTGTTCTAAAATGGCTCGGATTAATCTAATTGACAAGTAAGAGCCCGGACCATATGAGCAGCTGAGGATGATACCTTTAACCAGCAGGATTCTTCAACCTAACTGACACGTTCTTTATCAATGAACCGGGAGAGAAGAGGAACAAATATTGGGAATTTTTTTTTAACATTTTATTTTTTAATATTGCTGATTCTATGAGCTTGCTGGGACCATATGTCTGTGTGAGCTGGGCTATCAGGAACCGGAGTGGTTTCCCGGCTGGCTCTGCCTCAGCGGGCACAGCCCGTGGAGCTGACACGAGACTGGAGCTGCCTTTGAAACAGAGCCTCCAGGTCAACACAAATGGGCTGGGTGGTTATGAAGGAAGCATTTAGGAGGGGAGAAAAGAGGGAGGGAGGGAGCTGGGTGCAAAAAAGAAAGAGAAGCGTCTTCCTTTCGCAGCTTTATTTCTTTGAAATAAGAAAAAAAAAAAAAGTGGTGGGGACAAAAAACAGGAATGATAAAAAAGGAAATAAAAAAACCCCACCCAAACCAACAACAAAAAATCCCACCCCAAACCAACAAAACTTCCCATTCGAAAATACCCAGATTTTTCCATTGAACCAATATATCCATTTCAAAGGCAGGCAGGGGCTCCGATCCTGCCCCTAACAAAGGCTCTGTGGGCACAGGAGAGCAGATCCTCTCTCAGCTGCCAACTCCCAGAGAGCAGCTAGAAACATGGAGGTCCAAGAGGATTGTTATGGGCTTTATTTTAAAATTGCAGCAAGGATCACTGGATAAAACGGGGGAAATAAAGAGGGATGGTTATCTCTTTCAGTCACTATTCTTTTTGTTTCCATGTCCCTAATTTCTTGTATGCATACCTTGATGAGATTTCCCTTTATATCTGGCCATCTTACACACTTTTAGATGTTTTAGGTTATTGATTTTATTTTTCAGATGTATAAGAATATCCCTAAAAACACATGAACGTGCCTTGGTGGGGGTCTAACCTTAGAGCCACCCTCCAGCCTTGGTGACGTTCCCTGTGTGATCAAGCACAGCCCAGGCAGCAAAGTCTTCCTCACATCTGCCAGCAGCTATTCATGTGATCAGTCTCGCTGAGAAACCAGTAAGAGTGATCCAAAGTTCACTATGGAAATATCAGGCTCAAACTGGGTTACTTGCTAGCTGAGAACCAAAATGTCTTGAAAGCCTTGAGTCAAAAATAGTTTTTTCTTTCTTTTTCACACTTCCCAGGCAAGCACAGAAAATAAAATGGACTGAAGCAATTTTCAAAAATAATTATAAAACAGCTTGCTTCTGGGTTAAGACCTGCATATGCCAAGCTGTAGCCAAGAATTTCTTTTTTTTAAATTTTTTTTTCCCGAGCTTTAAAACTCTGACAACAGAATACTTTAATTGAGCCCACAGTAGCTGGTGAATCAATTAATATGTGCATGTTACTTGTGTGGGTTCTTCTTTTTCTCTGTGTCTGTTTTAAGCTACAGAAAATTTATTATTATTATTCAAAGGAAAATGTGTTTTCCACATCTTCCCCTTCTCTTTCCAGAGGGGAAGGGGGGAGATTACAGTACTTCCAAAATAAGTACTTGTAAATGTAAGTCAGGTGACAAAATCTAATGGAAATACTAATTTTTCGCAATGAATACTTCAAACTATTTTGTAAATAATGTACATTGTATAGTAAAAATGGATAGAGCTTGAACGTTAATGCGTTTCCAATATAACTATCTTGTGTTCAGTGTGAAGAAAAAAGCAGACAGAAGAATATTTAGAATTCTAAGTCTTAGTTGCCCAATCTGTAGCTCTGTAAAATTTGTCTTACGAGTGGTATTGTCATGTTTTTCTTTTCATGTGCTGAATAAGCCAGTGGAATGGGGCAGCAGAGGCAGCAGGCTGGGTTAGTGCAGTCAGCCACAAACATACCATGGATTTTATGGCATGTATTGAATGATGAAGCATTTAAAACATGCCTTTTATTCCTTTTCTACCCGCAGCACTATTTGCGTTACAATAGCGTCTTGCTTAGTAACACTTCGAGAAGTTGAAGAGCTCCTTGATAACCCCTCAAGGAGTGTTATTTAGTTGCTGAGAAGGACGGGAGGTTTGCACGCTGCACTGAGGGATTGCCTTTTTTTGGGGGATGCTCATCGTTGTCATGGGTGACTCTTTGTTTGGGTTTGTTCCGATAGTAACGCTACGGGAAATGCCATTCCACAGAGCTCCGAAAAAGCAAGGAAAGGAAATAAATTATTGAGTCGTTTGGTAAAGGTATTAACAGGACAGCTTTCTACCTGTGATTTTTAGGATGATGGGATTGTTTCCTGAACGTGGGGGTTGCCAGGCTCATTTATAGATAAACTGAACCCAGTGTCAAAGGTGTTTTGCATGGGATATTTGTGCTTTGAGGAGGCAGATATCCTGGAGAGCTAATCTGCATGGCTCCTACTTATAGTTGGTCACGTTCAACATCCTACAAGACCGTGGTGTGGCCTAATATTTGGGGTGGTTTCCTCCCCTGTGGTAAATATCTGTGGTTTGTGTGTAAAAGTAGCTGACAAATACGAGCTTGCAAAGGGCCTGCAACCAAAAGGGCGATGTTATATATGGCTGTACACTGCATAATATTCCGCAGGGTGCCATGGGATGAGAAGTTGCTGCACCAGGGAATTTGGCTTTATTATGGTATTTGTGGTGTTCAGTGTGTTGGGAACTGGGGAAAGCATAAATGCTGTGGTAGGGGCAGCCGTTGTGGGAAGCAAACAATTTTTTGGTTGGAGATTTTGGTAATGCATTTAAGTGTTGAACTCCATCGGTTGGGAGTGGTGGGAGCCAAACTGTAAAACACTCAAATGTTAAAAATTTGGGAGCAAAAAAAAAAAAGGAGAAAATCTAAAGTGTAACTTCTGTGATAATTGGAAACTTTTATGAGGAAACCTGTGTTCTTGTATAGATTGTCTCATTTGTGCTTCCGTATTTCCTAGAAATACATAACTGCTGAAAATATAACACTGTTCTTAAGAAATCTTCAAGTTGCTCGTAGCATCATTTCTTACGGATTTAGAATTGAATATTCCTGTCTTTTTTTCTCCTTTTTTTTTTTTTTTGGTTTTTTTTTTTAAAAATTTGGTGG
>VXAZ01005100.1:5363399-5424039 GCA_013399875.1 Gymnorhina tibicen
AATTTTCTGTTTTTTTTTCCCTTTTTTTTTTTTTTTTGGTGTTATTGTGTAAAAATTCAGTGGAATTTCTTGCATGAGCAAATTATCAGAGTCCTGGAAAGCATCTTCCCTTAATACATTCTTGGGGCATTTTGGTGTTGATTCAGTTACTTTATCACTGTTATTTAGTGCCACTTGAGAGGATGCTGAGTGTCAAAGTGACTCTCAGAAGGCTGTTGGGTCTCAAGCAGAGTTGTGCCCTTGGAGACTGAGTGCTAGAAGCTGTGTGAGGTGTCTTAAAGCATTTAAGAAGCATTAGATGGCTGTATTTAGGGAATTTATTAATAGTGTATTTAGGGAAATTATTAATTGTTCTTGACTCCACCATTGGCTTTTTCCCTTTACAAAAATAAATTCCCATTATATACAAGTGCATAAAAATATTGAATACATGTTTGGTGGGAAAGCCTTTTCATAAAAAAAGAGCTTTAAGAAATAACGATATAGCAAAGTGCCACAAACTACTGTCCTGTACTAACACACACCATATATACAAATGTAAAGAAAGCAACATTGCTTTCACCTTCTCTTCCAAATCTTAATTTACACTTTAGATTTTTTAATTTGGGGATTATTAAACATATTAATTTAAACACTTGGAGAGGTAGTCACACTGTATTTTAATTTTGAAGTTATGCATGATACCAGAGTCTTAAAAGTGAGAATGTAGCACAGCTCTCACTTGGGTTTTCAGCTCTCATCCGAATGTTAACACCATTCAGCCTGTACCACGCCTGTTGTCAGTACAAGTAACAGGGATTGTTCAGATCTCTCGAGATCAAAGGTCCCATTTCCCAACTCTACTGTAACAATCCGAGCCTAATCAAAGCCCTTCACATGGACAAACACCTCGGGGTGAGTTGGGAGAGCGATGCCTTTTGAAATCATCCTATGAATCCATGGCTCTAATTTCAACGCATTGTCTCTTCTTTGTGTAATTACTATTATTATTTATACGACATAACATGGTCAAATTTCGAAATAATCAGGATATAGAGACTTGAATATAATGGAATAAATATTTTATACTATTTTTTCCCTTCTACTTCAGAGTCAGTGTCTAATTCTGTTAGTTTATATTCCTTTTCTGTGTCCCTGTTGCACACTTTTCCCCCTATTACCAGCTGACATAACGTGGGAGACTTGGCTCATCCATGGCTTGCACCCTGGGCTGACACTGGGACACATATGGGTAGGAGATATTTTGGGGTGACAGTAGCCTGGAGTTAGGTTATGCCAAAATCCTGACATAAACCTCAGCAGAATCTAAGTATGGCATTCCTCACCTCTCCCTAGCTAAATAAAGGTGATAATAAAAGGCATCTTTAACCTGAATTTTGCAGGTTTGCAATGATGTTACCAGAATTTGCCATAGTTGTATTCATCACACTTTTAAATCCCATTACTTATAAAGGCTGGTTTGGGTAAACTATTGGAAAGTGGAGGGAAAAAAAAATCTCTTGCAAGAGAATAAGATGGAGTGCTTTGCTGGATTTGTTCTTCTTGTAGTACACCAGAGAGATCTTTTTTTGGTTCCTCTTTTTCTTTTTTATTTTTTTTCTCCTTTTTCTTTTTTTTTCTTTCCTTTTTCCGGTGTAATCAGATAATTAAAAAACAAACAAACAGGGATTTCAAAACACATTTCCATCAACCAACATGTGCTTATGGTACAGAAGATTGAGAACGACTTAATTAAGTAGATAGCAGCAGTGAAGAGAAGATGGATGCGAGGAGGAGGAGATTATTTGCTCTTGGCGGAACTTCCTTTGGCTGGCGTCGGGTGCCTTTCTAGAGACAGGGCATTGATGGAAAAGGAAAATCCAAGAGGAAAATGGCAAGAAGATTATATCACTGTGGAGTTAAAAGCTGTTCCTTGCTGTAAGAAAAGTTAGCTGCTTGCTCAGTGTTTTGTTCAAGGATAATGTTGACATCAGCTAAGGAGATGGGATAACGAGTTTCAAATAAAGAGGAAACCAGCACATAGCATCTGAATAAATTTGGGTGGAGCTGCATGATGCCAGACTCGAGATCTGTATGGGTGGGGTGGGACAGAATTGATCCTATCTAGAAAACAAGGTACACTTGGGAGAGGAAAGTGGAGATGTGAAACTGTGAGGACATCTGGGCTGAAGGGTGACAACAAAAAGACACCCAAACAGCTAAAAGAGCAATACCAAGGGCTTCTGTTATCATCAGCTGAATTTGAGGAAAGAAACTTTTGTTTTTCTGTGCTTAATGCTTTGCATATATGAAGATGCTACAGCAACTTAGAGATACGTGTTTCTCAATCAGAGCCACACGATAAAGCATCCAAACATAATGCAAATAATTGCAAACTGATGTATCCAGCATTTTTTTTTTTTAAAAAGAATAAATAATTTAGCTTTACACATGGGCAATCCTTGCTAAAAATCGCAAATCAGAAGTCTTCTGTTTGAATGTATTTTATTTTGTTAATGGATTCGCTCATATGAAAGGCATCTAATTGTATAATGTATTATTAGTCATTTTCTTTGGCATGCTATTAACTTTAAATAATTCTAATATTTAACATTTTATAACATGCACAACAAAGTTCTATCTCCAGCAGAGGAAAAAAACATGCATTAATAATAAAATTTTCATAGCTCTTTCTACTGTGTATGTTGTGATACATATTTGAGCAGAAACATTGAAAATTGAAGTGTAGAGCAACAAAGCCTGTTAGCATTTAAAGAATATATGTTGTAATATGCTGTGGTCCTGTAAATACAAGAGCTGGGATATAATTCAGTACAATTAAGTTATTTTAAGATTGAGTCAGATATTAAGTGTGATAGGATATAACTAAGTGCATCTACTCGATGTCTGCTCAGCAATGGCTGGGCTGGAGTGTATAAAATGGTGATTAATGCCCGCTAATGGAAGTGGTCTCCACCACAAGTTGTGAGCGCTGGGGTTGTGGCTGGCTACGAAAACCACACGCAACAACACTGATAATCTCCAGTAAATCCCCAAGTTTTCCTGTGCTGGAAATAAGATGACAGGTCACATTAGAAATTTTCTCCTTATGGCGTACTTTTTTTCTTTCCCTTTTGTTTTAGTAGGTCAGATCTTGTTCCCGTGTGTTGTGGAAGTATTATGGGAATGAGCAGTGTCTAAGCTGCTTAACAAATGCACACTTTCCCCACACCAATCTGTTTTCTGGGGACAGCCAGGCTAGTGCTGTACAGCATCCTCTCGGTTGGGTGCTATTAATGTTAATAAAATGCACTTAGCACTTAACATCTCGGGATCTCAAAAGAGCTTGCAAAGCAGCATCATTATCTTTACATTATGGGTACAGAAAATGAAGGATAGGGAGAGTAAAAGATTTGCCCAAGTTTCCATGGTAAATCAGTGACAGAGCCAGGAGCAGAGCCAAAATCTGCTGATTTATAGTCAGTCTCCTATGTAGTGTGCCGTGCCATTTCACCAAACTCCATTTGCCAAGTCCCTACTGTGTACAGAGACTGCGGATAAGGCTGCAGTCACCCTCTGAAATGTGGATTTGGAGCTCTGGATAATGCAAAGCCAAATTAGGTCTTCATATGCGGGTCTCCCCTGTGATGCTTCTCCAAATGCAGTGCCACCTGTGCCATAGACAGCAGGGCAAAGATGCATGAATAATTGAAATTCCTCTGTGCTGGGGCTGCAGAGTAAAGTGACCCAGTCCTTGAGGACCCCCAGGTACGTTTTACATGGGAGTGAGGTCCTGGTTTGCATTCCTGTGGTTGCAGGGATGTGTTGCCACGCTTCGTGTTTGGCATGACTAAGCCTCATGGAGCTGTGTGCATTTTGTGAGTATTCTGCAGTCAGTTTTGGAAATGACTCCATCCAGATAATATATGAGCAGATATGTATGTTGAAGGGCTTGTGCTAACATCTCTGTGAGATACCAAAATATTGCTAGCTATGTTTGGTAAGTAGGAAAATGAGGAGCTGAGTAACATGCCTACGGAAGTTTGTGATGATTCAGGGATACAAACCGAGTCTCCTTATTTCAAACCCTCTGCCCTAGCCCCACGGTCACCCTCCTTTTCACCTCCCTTAAGAGGCACAATGTGGATCAAAAGCTGAAAAGAACCAGCTGTCTTCCTGCCAGCCTGGATCACAGGAGCGAGCAGGCAGGCAAGGGATAGGTTTTGTCACTGTGCTCAGCCCTTGTAGGTGAGAATCCTTCTTCCAGTAGTGAAACAGCCCCGCAATTCCCCCTCACACTTTTATGCCTCTGTTTACAGTAATTGTATCAGTTGTAAATTATAATGTCAGGGGTTCACTTCTTCAGTGTTTGCATGTGCGTACCTGTGTTTGAAGAGATTGCCCTCTAAGAGCAAAGGTGTGTAGTAAACAAGGCAACAAGGAATTATTAATGTTAGAGGAAGGGGAAAATGCAATCCCAGCTTTCTGATCCACCTTCCTGGGATTCCTGCAGGGACACATCCTGCCTGCTGAGAAGCTCTGGCTGAGCTGGACTCCTCTAATTTTCAGATTAAACATAATCCCAGGCACTGAGTTACCTACAAGAGGGTCTTTTCCCTCTGCTGAGCCCCCATGCTGGCCTGCACTGGTCAGTCCTACCCATGCTATAGGCAGCATTTATCCTTAGCTTTCCTTCTTCCTGCTGGCTCACTGGTTTTATCCACCTCTGGTCCACCTTGGCCAAGTCTGAATTTACTGGGGTGCTTCCTGCTTCCTACCATAAGATCATGGAACATCCTGAGTTGGAAGGGACCCACAAGAATCATCGAGTCTAACTTCTGACCCTGCAGTTCACTGCAAAGGTGCTGCAATTCAGGCACCTACTTAATTTCTTCCCACTACTTTACTGAGGATTTGGGGTCTTGCCTGTGTAGATGAGGCCACATTATGCCACGATTTGATAGCAATATGTGTTGATGGCAGTTTGTTCTCTAAGAGGCATTCTGGCTGCAGGCTTGGTGAATAGGTGTGTGTGTGTGTGTCTGAACTCAGCTTGGCTGTTCACAGCTCCACAAATGTGTGTGTCTGCATACAGCTTGTTGGGTTTGGGGTTTTTTTCCCCACCCTGTGTGTAAATAGGCCCTAAAAATCTGAGTTATTGCTTCTCTCTCATCCTGGTGAGCGATATCAGAGTGCTTTCAAAGACTTCAGGTTTGCAGTGAAGCTTGTACTGCTGTGTGATTTTGTGTGTCTGTGCTGCTGAAAATGAAGAATTTAGGTTGGGCTTTGTATGAAAAAAGCTAATGCAAGGTGGACAACTTTATTATAAATCCCTATGCATTTCAAAGTCTCAGCTGGAAGAGAAAGCAAGATAGCAAGAACCACAAACACGGGTTGGATTATTTCTTGTTAAGCAAATGTAATACTGTGAAAGATTGACAGCACGGGAAACTGGAGTCCTCCATTTATCCACACTTCATTCCTAATATCTGGCTTCAACAGCAGATTGTAACCATAGAAAGGCTATAGACTCCGGGTGAAATGGCACTCCCTTTTGGATCCAGTTTTATAAAAGAAAACAATTATTCACAGAATGCGTGTCTTTATTCTTTATTGCACATTTCAAAGTCCCCATGAATACTCATTTGCATGTGACAGCTAATGCTGCATCTTGTATTGGCCAGTAAGAGGCATGATTGCACTAAATTGGAAGCAGCAGGCACAGGTTTTCTTTTAAGAATGGGGGTGGGGGTAGCCATGCACTCGTACTGTTCTCAAGTCTTCAGTCAAAACGGTTTTAGAACAGTTGCAAGTCTAGTTACTGGGATAATAAATCCCAAATTAACTGAATATGCAGATTTCACTTCCATTAGGTTACACTCTTTATCTTTTGTTAACAACCCCAACTTTTTAAAGCAGTTGAGAAGTGGGGAATTGAAAACACCAAACTGGTACTTCAGGAGTGAAAAATGAGGACAGTAACATGCCCCAAAACTGTTGTTGTTATTATTTCTTTTTCTCCCTCTTTCTTTTTTAGATAAACCCAGATAAATACATTTATTTACCCTGCACAATTTTTTCCAAATGATCTTGTTATGTGACTGACACACAGGATAGCAGAACCCCAGCAATGCAGAGAGGCTGCTGCCAGCATTGCTTACAACAAAATTTTGTGTACACAGCAGCCACAGAAAACATTTATTTGGTAGTGCATTTCTTTCTCCTTTAGAAATGCATGCAGCTTCTACTCAGGAGCACGGGGAGAGATAGTGAGATAAATACTCCTATGGCTCCTGTGTAATCTCTTTAAAAATTATCTGGAATATAACGGGGACAAAAGCAGCTCCTTGAAAACTACCCGAAACTCACTCTTTTCTTAAATGTAATCTCCTAGCATAATCAGAGAGCAGAGCAACTAGCCACTCATAGGAGCGAGGAGATTAAGGAAAACACCTTGAAAAGGTTTAGCACAGAAAACAGTGTATCATGACCATTCCTTTCCAAAAAGTTAAAATTGAAAGTTGCTGGGGTTTTTTGGTTTTTTTTTATTCCCCTCCTATTTCCCGACAGCTCAAGGCTGTCACACTTTTCGCTAGAAAGCCCTAAAATGCCATAGGAATTGCAGCTACAACATCAGAAAGTTATCATGCATGCAGTTTAACAACGAGATTACCTACAGTACATTTTTTTTCCCGGCAAGAAAACCACGTAAAATCATTGCATTCCAAGTAACAGACAGGACTTACTTTGTAAGATGGATTTCAAAAGATCTGGAGGCTTCTGTTCCTTATAAAACTATGCCAAAGACTATTTAAGTGGCCAGTAATATAAACATTATGCTACTAACACTGAACAGTTTATCACATAAATATAATTGTCTTCTTTTAGAAGAATAATAAAAGCCGAATCCATATGTTACACATTATTTAAAATTGTTTTCTGCAAGATGTATTAATCCCAGCGAAGAAGCAATTCTTCTGCTATAGAAGTAGAACAGCAGTTTTATTTTATTACATTGTCATTGTTTAATTTGTTTGTTCCCGGTAGTAGTTTCACAGATTTTTATGAACTGTTACTTTTATGGAAAGTCAAGTTACAAATGATGGACGCTGTTTGCTTGCAGGAACAGAAAGGTCATGAAGGTAGATAATGTATTTATTTATTTACTTACTGTACTCCACCTTTTTTTTTTTTTTTTAATCCCTCAATTCTTAGCAGAAGCTAAAATAACTTGTGGTTTTTAGACCCAGGAGGCACATATTTTGATATTGCTCCTCAGAAACACTGTTAGCTCTGCAGTCTATTCAAATTTGGGAGTAGAATTTAAAGCTCAGATAAACAATGTTTGGTAGCAATGGCTGTGCAGAGCTTACAGTTTATCTTGAGAGAAATGTGATCTTGCAGCTAAATGTCATTTTACCTATTTATTTTTACCAATTTGAGCTGAACACTAGAGCAAAAACTTGTTTGCTAAAAATCCCAGTTCCACTCAGGACTAAATTATTTTCCATTGATTAAAAAATAACTATTTTTTTTCTAGGTAGTGTAAGGCTTAGTTTTGAATCCTTCTGTTCTAGAATTTAAAATTATTAACTGTCATGTGCAAACCTGAACTCTAGATTACTCAGTGTAGCCTAATGACAAGATGAGACTTTAAATAACTTTGAGACAAAAAGCAGCTCTTGAAAACTGACTGTTTAAATGCAACGCGGAAAAAGGGCTTAAGCTGCTGAAATATTTTGGGCATGTTCACATCTGTAAATGAGGCTGAAATATCTGGCCTATTTAAACAGGAACAAGTCTAAAAATATTTTCTTAAAAAAAATTAATTATATCAGCCTCACCAATAAAAGCCTTTGTAAGGCACCTAACAAAGTAAATGTAAGAGAAAATACATAATGCCAAATGTTTGAATTATTGCAATTATAATACAAATCAAAATCAAAGGAGAAGAAAAATATTAAAAGTAATGAATATGCCTTTTTTTTCATGGTTACCTCATTATTGTCAAATATGCAAAATACAAGAGAGGCTTTTTGACCTCAGAAACTTAAGGATTGGTTGTAAGAGCTGAAAGAAATTTCTCTGTGCTAGAAAATACACGCTGCCTGCCTGCTTTTAACCAGAGTCTTCCTCAGCTGGAATACCACCAAGTTCCTTATTTGCTGTCCATATCCCAGTAGGAAGTACAGTGCCATGGCTTGTTCGAATCATGGTCAGATCCTACCAACAGTTATTCTGAGAATTTTATTTCATTTTTTTTAATGGGTTGTGGTTTGAACACGGCTTTTGGCTGAAGTTAGTCACCAGCAAAGCTCAGTCTCGTGTTTGCTCTGTGCTACATCACTTTTAAACAGTCCAGTTTTGATTAAAATATTTTACCCATGGAAAACAAATAACCAAATCCCAGTTTTTTCCTTTTGTCCTCTGTTAATCTTTGGTGTACTTTCTTCAAGCTGCATGATGTGATATGCATTAATACATATGTATTTGTCTAGAGAAACAAATCTGTGTCTAAATATATGTTAACTCTGGATATTAGAGGCTTAACATTGTCTCTCATCATGGGCTGGGTGTCACTTCTTCTCTTTGTGCCTCCGTTTCTCGCTGCACCTTTTGTCTGCATTAACTGCTTCGATCACAAACTTTTTGCTCACTCTCACTAAGGGCTTTTATAACGCCTGACACAATGGGGCATGGATCTGATTAGGACATCTTGTCACTCCTGTGGTTATAATAATCCAGATGGTGATACCACCACCAATAGTATAATAATAATAATAATAATAATAATAGCAATACTAATAAACTACCAACAACAACAGAAACCAATAATAATTATCATTATGCTATTTTTTCTGTGACCGTTCACAGCCCTGGCTGTAAAATCTTCCCCTTCCGAACTCTATAAAAACTCAGTAAAAGTTTTAATCAGGGAAGTTTTAAGGATGTGTTTATTTATTTAGATTTTTCATACTAAGAAAAAAGTGGCGTTTGTCGGCTGCAGTTTTAGAACTAACAATACGAGTTTCAACGTGGCCATGAAAAATCTAACTCATTGTTTCACATTATCATATATATTGGCCTAGACATATATGTGCGAGGTTTCTTGTTTGTTTTGGTTTTTTTGCTGTCAAGGAAATTACAGCAACACATTTTTATTTCCTTTGTCTGTGTGACAGAGTGGGATACACTCGGGTCAAATGTTGAACTCCATTTTATATTATAAATACATTTTAGATTAGGGCATACTTTTTGCATATGTAAGCAAGATTATTAGGAGGTGTTCTGGTTGCTCTTCAGCCTGAGAATAGTTGTTGACACTTCATTAAAGAATATCTGGGATATTTTTAACCCAGATTGGTTCAGTGACCCAGTTTCTGGCTTGTGTAGGTGCAATTCAGGGGACAGTGACGCAGAGCCCGGCGAGTCAAAATGAGTGGGTAGGGCTGGGCAAGGCCTTTTTTAACAGGCATCGAGCACCATTGGCAGCAACTTGTCCATCAATGTGCTGAAACCACCCAAACAACTGCCTGAGACTGTTAAATGGAATTGTCTCCTTGTTAACCATCCCATTCCCAAGGAATAAATAGACCCTACATGGGAACTGGGAAGGAAACCGCAGTGGTGGAGGAGCACAGGCAGCAAATAATATGGGCTGGAGCTGGAAAGAGTCTGTGTGGAGGGACTTTCCATCACTAGGTGTAGGAAAACCATTTTTGGGGTGAGAAAGCAGGAAGACTCTGCCTGGTTGGGTACTACATGGAGGCAGGCAGGAAGAGGAGCTGAGCAGGGCACGGGAGGGCCCAGGAGATTTTGTAAATAGTCCCAGCTCTGCTGCTTCTGGAGAGTAAAACAGTGGGGACATTCCTCTGCTAGGCTTGTATTTCAGTCCTGTCAGCCAGGTCTCCTTGGGGAAGCCACCACGGAGCCAGGGCTCGTG
The DNA here is from genome assembly GCA_013399875.1 of Gymnorhina tibicen. Taxonomy (NCBI): domain Eukaryota; kingdom Metazoa; phylum Chordata; class Aves; order Passeriformes; family Artamidae; genus Gymnorhina; species Gymnorhina tibicen. The sequence continues at coordinate 5,373,322 of VXAZ01005100.1, forward strand.
TCCGGGAGCATCCCAGGAGAGCTGGGGGAGGTCGGGTTGGGGAAGAGCCAGAACTCCAGAGGAATGGTGTGACAGGAGGAATGGGAATGGGAGGGCATCGCTGAGATCACGATTTGGAAAATGAATAAACTTGGCCCAGATTCATCTCGCGTCAAGCCCCAGCCTCAGATCTCCTCCCAGCAGGCGGGTGCAGAGCAGAAGAAGCTGGGTCCAAGAGTACCCACTGGTAAAAAGGAGTGTGCTATATTTGAAACCTCTTCTGCCTCTGCCAGGTCCACTGGTGTGCTTTGCTTAGGAGGGGAAAAAACATATTTCACATGCACACTGTTGATTTACTCTCAGAGGGCCAGAGTTCTAATTTTATTCAAGTCAGATACCAAAACTTCGGATATTTCTCTTAATTTTTTGAACCCTTAATAGCTTTCAAAAGTGGACTTACTATTTCCTAAGAACAGAGTTTCTCAGGATATTCTCTGTACCTTCTTAGGCTGGCAGGACATACCGTGAGAACTATCATTCTGATATTAATTTGATATTTTTGCTTTAAAGCAGATTCTGTGAGTGGGAGAGGGAAGGTGGAATTTAGATACTTCAGAATTATTTGGCTCTGCATCTATTTATGCCACAAATAGATAATATTTCAGTGAAATCACTGAGATCTGACTTTTTTGAAATGCTCTTGCCTGTCTTTATTGGCTCTATTTAGAAATAACCCACTGGCTTTAAAACAGATGTGAACCTCTGTGCTTTTGGATTCCACCTTAATGCTTCTGAGCTTCTCAAACTGTGTTAAAGTCCTTGCACAGAAGGCTCTGGATGTCACCAAAGCTGCCCAGCATCTGGCAGGACCAATTCTTAGTCCTTTGTGGCAGTGATGGTGATGGGGGTCCCCCCCTCTCCTAAATCATCATAGCCATAGAGGGAAAGGGTTGGGGTTGAGAGACGGGATGGGGTGAAGAAGTTGCCCCTTACACACCTGCCACATCTTCTGTGATAAGTGTCCTTACCTAATTCCCAGAGGTAGGATCCCCAATAAAATGAAATTGCAGGAAACATTTAATATGAAGGAAAAATATCAGCAGTGATAGAAATGTGGGGATTTAGGGGGTTTTTTTGTTTGCTTTGAGTAATTTTTTTTTAATTTTTTATGGCTTCATAAATATCTGTTCCCAAGGAAAATAATTCCCAAAGGCAAAATGGTAAGGAAGCTGATTCATTTGTCATGGTGTCAAGTTTGTTCCTGAACGGAAGGATTTCCCATGTACTTAGCAAGTGAGAGAAGTCTGATTAAGGCTAAGAATCTCCTGCTTAATTAAGCTTCTCTACACCCCTTGAGGGCAAGCACTGTCTTCAATTTTACATATAGGTAAACTACACCACAGAGAGGTAAGAGGCAATTCCTTTTCCCTGAGCAAAGCAAGCCAGCAAAGGACAAGGCATCTCAGCAGGTTCTGGAGGAAATCCTCCCCTCCTTCAGCTTTGTTGTGTCAGTGCCTCCTAATGCACATGTTAGACCTGCAAATGCCCATCCCTGCAAGTGTTCAAGGCCAGCTTAGGGCAACCTGGTCTAGTGGAAGCTGTCCTGCCTGTGGCAGGGGGTTGGAACGAGATGATTTTTAAGGTCCCTTCAAACCCAAACCATTCTGGGATTATGATTCTCTGATATTCACCTTTAAATTGTGGGTGCATGGTGGCTGTAGGTGGTCATGTCTGGGGCAGGAGAATGCACTGGCAGGCAGGGAATTTGGATCCCACCCGTTTGGTGCCCTTCTCTAGGCTGTTTCCAGAGCTCTCTGCAATCTGCCTTGGAGGTGATGCAAGTGAGCAGTTGGGACTGCACAGACTGCCAGTGGTGGAGTGGGGTGGGTATCCCCAAATCACCTTTTCTCACTCTGGGAGAAATCTTAATTTTTTCCAATAGAATTAACAACTCCAAGGGTATCTTTGATGCTCTCACACTTTAAAGCTCTGCTGAGGTGTGGGTTGTGTGTTTACTTACTCCCCTGCTTAGTGTAACTTTAGCTACTACACAGAAATAAATTGTAATAGAAAATTTGCATAATATTGTATTGAAACAGTGATAAAATTAATGGGAGAATTTGACGTTACCTTCTTTTTTTCTTTGCTGCCAATATTTTTTGTGGACTCTTTTTACAGACTGCACTAATTTTTTTCCCATATAATCCTGTGCCATCAAATAGACTAACACATGAGCCATGACTCTCTCTCTCAGTCTTTTCATACTTTCTTTTCTATGAGTCACATCAGCGACAGCAGTTAAGTAAATCAAAGTTTTTAAGACTCGGGGAAAAATTGTCATATGCTACACACAAAACCAGCTACTGTATTTCAAAGTTTTGGTTGAAGTAACAATATCAAAGGATCTCTGTCATATGGGAATATTTTTCTCTCACATTCCTGCACTATATACTATTAAAAGGCTTTAGTAACTGAAGCAAACTAAACCCAAAGTGCCAGTTTACTACTGGTGGAAAAAAAAAAAGCGCAAAGTAGCAACAGAGACAAACCAGAAACAAATGAATCCTTCCTGTGGATATGCCTTGTGTGTGTGTGACTGCGCCTCTGCTTTGCTTTCGCTTCTTCCTTTCCAACAACAGGCTTGAAAAAGCAAAACGTATTAGAGAATTTCTGCTCTAATTATTTTGAAGTTCTCTAATCAGCTCCCTATATCAGCAAAAGAAAACATTTCAGACCTTTCTTGCCAGTTCATTCAGGCTGTTTCTTTTCTTACCATTTGCAGGGTGTGCTTTAAAGAGAAGTGGAGTGAAACTATTTCTGTTTATCTTTTTGCATAAATTTCAGAGGAAGAAAGTCTTTGGGTTTGCTCTGCAGTGTCAGACACTTTAATTTGGGGGGAGCAGAGGATGAGTAATTTAAATTACTTTTTTTTTTTCTCCATCCAGAAGAAAATGCTCCTTCACAAATGGCCTTTGCTTTTTCTCCGTAGTCAATAAATCACAGGAGGCCCCAACCCAGTAAACCTGCCTTGGACTGATGCTTTATAAGCACTTTAGAGTAGTAATTAATCAGCGTGCCACTCTTCAGCACAGAGCATAAGTAACAGGGAGCGAGACAGGTAACGTTTTCTACAAGCAGCCCCTGGCAGAGCAGTGCCCTGCAAACCCTCCTTGCACAGAGGCATCTTCCTGGGCTTTGCTTTCTGATCAGAAACTGCAACACGACAGAAGCCTGGCCCTGGTGGCCACTTCTCCTCCCACTCCCAGTTGTCTTTTCAGGGGGTGTTTGATTGCAGCACCCCCTGTTGTGATGGGGGTTTGCTCTGCTCCTCTCTTCTGCAGGAACGCACGTGTGAAACTTTGAAGAGTACATATATTGTTTTATTCCTTCACAAATACAAGTTATCTATGCTTGATTGAAATATTCGTCCTTGGTGTAGTGAACTTTTACCTATATGAGGAAGGACCAAAAACATTTGAGAGTAATTGCTCCCCCAAAGTAAGTAAATTTAGCCTTTAATTAGATCCCTTACCCTTGTTTATTCGATATTTTCTTGGTTTATTTTCTTGGTAAACAGACTACTTAAACAGTGAACTGCAGAGGGAAAATGCAAATATTCATGGAATAAGGTACTGGAAAAGGAGTATATGTTTTATGCCATCCACTGGCCTCAGTCAATAGGAATATTATCACCTTTTGGTATGTCTCCAGTGAAATTGCACCTTTTACCAATATCTGGTTTGATTTAATACTGGAAGAGGAATGCAAAGCTTTTAGGTTTCAGCTATTCTTTCTGGTATATTTTCCTGATGAAACAATACAAAGAAAGTAGCCCTTGACAAGTCACATTTTTCCACACAGTGATCTCTTGTTAGAGACCTGTGAGGCTGCTATAATTTCCTTCCCATTACTTCCAATGAATTCCATGCACGTGAAAGAGAAAATGGATAGTGGAGCCCGAGTTCCTGCCCTACCCCACTGCGTAGGTACCCAGAGGAGGGTGGAAACTTACCCTGGGATTCCTTACATTGCTCTTCTGCTATACATTAGTTTTAATCTTCCACTGAGCAAAATATAGGCTTTTGGAACAAAAATAATGAGAGTTAGCCCTTTGGAGGCTTTATGGTATGGGTCAGATTTACCTTTCAGTATCCTGATGTAAAACCCTGAGATCAGAGGAGTTACACCAATGTAAAACAGGTGTGCATATGCACATACACAGACAGAGAGCTGTGTATTTCCTTTCTTTTAAAAAATATATATAATTCAGACCTTAATCTCTACCAAAATAAACCTTTGTTGATGTTATATTGCTGCTTTCATCAGAATTTTTACTGGCAGTGTCTCATCAACTAAAGGTGAAGAAGATCACTAGATAACCAACCTTAATTTTTGCCCAAAACAACTCCTTAGTCAGCCCATGCAAATATGACATCCAAGCACTGCAACTTCACAACAAACTTCTCTTCTGCTTAAAAATATGTGAGCATCCACAATACACTCATCCGTTTCATGCGGATCACATGCACAGTTTTAGCTCTGACCTAGAATGAATTAGCTTCTATTCCCAAAGCTATATATACAGTGTTAAGTTATCTGGGGTTAATTTGCTGGAAAAAGGATTAAAAGCGAGTTAAGTTTGTGTGTCTCTGAGAAACGAAGATTTCGTCTCGGTTGTTTATATGTAGGCATCGAAAGAAATCTGGAAGCAACAGGGTATGTGGAGGAAGAGGGAAAGGGTTACAGCCTCGAGTTTCCCGAGAAGCACAGCTTGCAGTTCTGCTGCGGAGAAGGTTTCTCCATCTGGCAAGCCTCCTGGGATGCCAGACTGGAGCAACCAGTTTGCAGGAGCTGCACGGGGGGACACCTTCCCCGGCCGTCCATCACCGCAGCCAGCACCATACTGGTGCCAGTGCTCTTGCTTCCACCCATCAGCCTCCCACCAGTCTGCTCCGGGGTGTGAGCTGGGAGCGCAGAGGGGCGTGCGTGCAGAGGTGGTGGTTGTCAAATCTCTTGGAAACGCAGGGATACACCCTCGGCGTGCTCCAAGTAGTGTGGGTCAGTGTGTGAACGAGCCCGAGGAAAAACATGGGAGAATTAAAGCAACTGTCAGAGCAACAAATGGAGTTCCTTGGGCTTCTTCTTACATAGGCTAAAATTAGGGTATAGCAAATAAAAGAAGGCATTTTTTTTTGTCTTTTAGTGAAACATTTCTAAACTGTGCAAAATATGGAGATGGCAGTTGCTGTTAATGTAGAGTTGCAAGCCTTTCCCCCCGCTCCCAAACAGAATTTCCAGTGACATTTTGCAGTGAAGGAATATGCCGAAAACCAGTTGTGCTTCAAGACAGGGATTGCTGTAGGAAACTCAGCTCTCTGTTGAGAAGTTTCCTGCCATACCTGGAGACAAAATTCTACCACACAGTGCAAAATAGCCTCACCCTCTGCCCAAATTGCAAAGTAACCTTAACTATAGCATTTCTGATAATGCTTCCATAACGTACGTGTGTGTGTGTGTGTGTGTGTGTGTGTGTGTGTGTGTGTGTGTGTTCTCTGAGGCATTCATTTGGCTGGCACATTGGAAAATGGTTAACACAGTGAATGTGGGGTGTCATTTTTGTAGTGGAGAATGTGTGCCAGAAGAATTCAACTGTAACCACTAAATATTTGCTTAAAAATAATTTTAACCATCTGGACTCCTTTTTTTCTTATTATTCTTATTCTTCTTTTGAGGTGGGGTGAGAAGGGAGTATTTTAATAGGAATGATTTGTGGTTACAAAATGAATTTGGTTAATTTGGTTACCACCCCCATTTATATGATGACTACAAATAGTCCCTAACATCTGAAGTTTTAAAGAACCAGCAGATTTTTCTCTCTTGAGCTTCAGAAGCTGGAAACGAACTTACAAAAGACAATAAATTGTTCTTGATGGAATAAATAGTTTGTGGGGTTGCTATTGTTCCTCTTGACAATACACTAACATGTGCTAATACAGGAAGAATTGAAGAGCTTGCGTAGCACAGGCTCTTCTGCCAGGCAAAATTTTTCCACTTTGGAGCAGGAATCAGGTTCCCTAACTCACAGGGCAGGGAAAATGTGGGGCTGGGACTCCCGGGAGCCAGCACCTGCTGCTCACCCTGGTGCTGGGAGGGCTTTGGGGCCCTTCCACAGCAGAACCAGCTTTGGGGGAAACTCAGAGTAACCTGTAAACCTGTCCCTAGACAAGTCTGATCAGAGTTTGTTTCAGAGATGGGATAACTGCGATAATTTTTCCCTGGCTAGAATAAGGATGCTTGCTAAAAGCAGGGTTGGAATAAGAGTTTTCATGACTCCAATACTTATAGGGATTTTTTGTGTGTCTTACTTAAGAACACACACCTTGTTTTTAAATATTCAGAGTTCAGTAACAGATTTTTTGGTTCTGAATCCAGTTAAATATAGTTAAATATAGGCAGTAGCTGTACAAGTTTCTATGTTCTCTGTGCCTTGCCTTAGCATATTAAATGAATGTTTTATGGAGCCTGCTATAAATACATCTGTTAAAAGATTTTTATCATACTTTGAAATGCCTGAGATTTAACTGCTACCTTTGTGCACTAATGGTATACTAGTGAATGTGCACAGGAGATAAAATAAACTCAGAGAAACAGGGAAACTTGCATGTAGTGCTCTTGTTTTAGTAGCTCTCAGAGCTACTTTTCCTCTGTTCTCTCATACGCTGCAGCACTGGCTTCATCCAACTCATGGTACATTAGGAACAATTTAGTATCATTTCATTTAAAATATGCAAGCTTTATATCGAGAGTAAATGTGTAGCCACAAGGTAAAATTAAAAAAAAATATATTAGTCTCATCATTAAAAAAAGCCTTTAAAGTTTCCATTATCCATTATGTCAGGTAGCAAATATCTTCTCAATGTAACTCCAGACATTAAATCTGTCAAGAGGCATGCAGTAAAATAAATGTCTGGGATACCTTCATAAACAAAAATCTTATTTCCATAATTCATACAGCTGGCTGGCATTTATTGGCACGTCAGGTGCAATGGGGACATTTCAGGAACATTAACATGTACAGCATCATTTGTCAACAAAGCAACAATGTAAGCAAATCGTTCAGAACTCATACAGATTTACAGCTTTCTCTGCCAGCTGCTAATTACGGTGTGCTCTGCCTATTTGGTATGGTCTTTTTTATTGGAAAATGACAAAGGGGTTATGGTATCCCAGTTTGGAATATAGATGCGCTTTTAGTAATAATATGAGTGGTGATATGACTACACAGCCTGGAGTTTTGATCTAGTTGCACTAGTCTGATAATTGACCGGTTCTGATTGATGAAGGACAAAGAGAAATTCGCAGGGATATTTACTTACTGGTAGAAGTAACCTCTGCAAACAAAGAAATAATAAAATACCAGAGAGCATGAAAAAGTATCCTTGCTTTAATATTGTTTTTTCCCGCTGAACGTGACAGGGAAAATTCGGTCCTCACTGAAAACCTGATCTGTTTATCGAGCAGTGCTCAGCAAGCCCTATACGTTGCCGACTGGCAAATACCCTTTGAACATAGCTGAGCCCGCTCTGATAAATAAAAATTAAACTTTCAGCATTTTAAACAATGCAAAGGTTAAATAAAAGCCGACAATGCCATCGGTAAGGGCCAAAAGATGTGTTAATGATCTGTTTTCAACATCTACTGTGTCTGTCTGTATTTCTCTCCCTTTATTTGAGCGTGTGTATTCATGAATGTATGTGTTTTTGCAAGTTAATGACAGCAAGTCAGTTCTACTTTTTATTTCCAAGCTTTGGCCAGTTTGCATTTCAATCTCATAAAAATATAATTAGTAGGGCTTTATGCTTCAGATGTATAAACTCAATATGCTTTCAGAATTATTATACCTGTTATTCAGCCAAAGGTAAGAGGATTCTATTAGCTAAATACATATTTAGACACCTAATAAAATCCCTTATTCAGTTCTGTTTCTTAGTTTCAGTTCACGAACAGTAACCACTATTCTGAGTTAAGATCTTGACCATTTAATTTTTAAGAAAAAAGTAATTAGACCATATTATGGATTAATCCCTTGCCAATTTTCATTTTTAAATCAAAGTAATTTTAGACTTGGGAACTACATAATTTTATGCAGAAAAAGTGTGTTTTGCCAACCTTATTAAAATCTTTAAAGACCATATTTTCTATAGGCTTCCAAAAATTATCCCACAAAAATGTGTGGGTGCACCCATCTGTACACATGAATGGGCAACTAGGAGCATAATTATCCACTTTTGCACATGCAAATGGAGGTGTTTAAGCACAAATTAGCTGACCCCCAGATTCTGCTGGTGCATTTCTTCTGAGCTGGCTAATAATGTTTTGTCGAATTCCATAATATGGGTTAAAACCCCGGAAAGATTTTTAGATATAATAACTTTCCTGTAAGATATCTGAAACCGCTAAAGTCTTTTAAAAAATGTTGCTGATGCAACAGTGAAATGAGGTGTAGCTTAGTGCCAGTGCTTGGGTGTTATTTTGGTTATAACGACTGTATGATTCTTTCAATATAATAAACTCCACTGGCTCCAGCAGCGATTACTGCCTGCCACTGCTTTTCCAGAAGCAAAATACACATGTTCCTACAGGGAAAAACTACTGCACTAGGATTATAAAAAATTGACCATCAATCTAAGTCTGTATGAGCAATCACAGCCGCTTTCGGGGTTATTTTGTATTAGAAGCAATTTACCCATCTGGAAGAACAAAGATACGTGCAAATGCTGGAGTGACTGACTTCCAGCAGATGCTTAAAGAAAGTTAAAATCCCAGCTACTTCTGGGGTGCCTGGCCTTGATTTCTGACCTGTAAATGGTCAGTATGTTGAGGAGCTCTTCCAAACGCTGAGGCAGCTCGCTGGTACCTTGGCTTCGTGCTCCCTACCTGCTGATGCTCTCCCCACCACCCCCGGGCAGGCTCCTTGCCCACACAGCTGCACAGGGAAAAGGGGAGCAGCCGTAAAGCTTCTGGAATGAGACATGGAAATTAGTGGCTGCATCGCCTCGGTGTTGATTGTGTGAGTATTCTGGGATGGGGTGAGAGATGGGGGTGAGCCTCAACTGGGGCTTTGCTGGGTGAAGGGGTGAGATGTAGGACAAGGATATGAGTTTCTTGGATGTGGGGCTAAATTGTGGCTTTGTGCTGCTACACGGATTTAGGGAAACAAACATTTATCACAGAGCTTAAAAACCCAAAGGTAATGACCCCTGGAATTCACATTTACCCCCAGTTTGGTACCCAAATGCGACAGCGCTGCTGCAAGTCCTGGTGGACAAAGACCAGTTAATGGGAAACTAACTTTATACTGTAATTCAAGATTATTTGAATTTACTTTATTTGTGAAATTTTTCCATTTGTCTTCATGCTTTTGTACATTTGAAGAGGAAGTTTAGGCATCCCTTGATCCATAGAGATTGCTTTTCTTCCTTTTCTTCCCTTTGATTCCACTTGCCTAATAATAATGGGCATTATCTTATATCCATATTTAATTTTATTATGTCACTCGCATTGCAAGAAAAGGATGTTCTTTTCAAACATTGTAATGCATTTAGTATTTCACTAGTCATCAGTTAAATCAATTTTTCCCTTTATTGGATCTGAATTATAAATCAACTAGTCATTGTATGGGATACTGTATATGAATGTACAGTATATCATTATGATGTATCCTATAATAATGTCTCTTAGACATGAAAACTAAAGATGGTGGTTTAAAGTGCTGAGAGAGAAAAAATTGGAAACATCTGTTAGTAGGAAGTAGAGAAGACTTTTCATTAAAGTTTGTCAAGTGTATTTGATAGGAAGAACGCTCTGGGCCGTATTCTGCCACCCCTTACACACACCCACCCCAGTACCCAGCCTGCTTTTTCTGTCTCGTGTAGAAAAGCCAAGATTATGGGAGACACTGAAAAGCCAGCTCCCTACTTTGGTACAGCAGCTCAAGGGATCTGAGACCTGAGGCAGAAGGAGGATTCACAAGTTTTAAGGAAAAAGAGATAGCGAGATACAGTCAGTGTCTTTGTCTATGCAGGGGTAATGACAGCTGTCCTGCCCTTTTACTGAGTGTGTCAGCAAGATCACGGGGAACAAGTGGTGTGGGACAGTTTTGGGAAAAAGCTCCTTTATTTCCAGTTATCCACTACTTTCAAGAAGAGGAAGCCTTAAAAATATATAAAGTAAAAATTGAGGAATGCAAAGATGAGTTATTTGGAGGCTTCTAGTGAGCATATATCAGCCCCAAGGTACTGTGAACAAGCTAGGGAATGAAAAAAAAAAAATGAAAATAGAGGAAAAATGGTTGAAAACTTCTGGGATGGTGTGTTTTATCTGAATTGTACAGGAATCTATGTAAGCAGACAGGGACTATCTACTTAAAAAAACCCCACCAAAGCCAGTTCACAATTACACAGGTTCAACTGCTTGTTCTGGTGTCAGCAGCAGGGATTTTGGCAGTGCCAGAACGATGGGTTACAGCTCTGTCTCTGCAAACCCAACCAGGGTGCAGCTTCTGCTGGCACCACCTCACAGCCTTGTCCTAGGGCTGGAAGTGTGGCACAACAGTTGCACTTTCTTCTCGTCCCTACATCATTTTTGCACACTGCCAAAGGCACGTTTGCACGTTCCTCACTTTAGAACTCCTTGCGCACAAAGTGAAATACCCTCTGCACCCCCAGCACAGACCTCTCCTCTGCCTGGTGCAACAGTTTAAAAGCCAATATCTCACCTTGCCGTTGCAATTTTTTCCCATTTCTGCCTGCTCCCGGTGGTCCCCAAGCCCCGCCGTTTCCATGATGATAAACAGAACTGTAAAATCAGATACAGCAGTCGCAGGGCCCAGTGCGAATTATCCCCGAGTCAATAGAAAACAGAATATTGCTTATTGATTTGGTCTATGTGTGGTCGATGGAGAACAAACTAATACAAATAAAATGAATCAATTGGAATCTGGCTGTGGACCTCGGTGAGTCACATGAAGTAGGTTTCTGATATCCTTTATCATCATGCACAGCCAGTGAAACAAGAGAGCTACTGTCTTCTGCTGGCGCGGAGAGTTACCTCAGGCTATACTGAAAAATGCTTTTTTCTTATTTTTAGACCTGAATCAGCCCATGCCAGCAAATGTATTCTTGTGAATACAGATCCTACTTTGTTGTAATGCCCATGGGAAGGCAGTAGTGTAACCTGTTTGGATGCAGCTGCAGACCACCTGTAGAGAAAGTCAAATTAGGGAGAGACCCCACTGTTCTTTGCATTAATGCTTTTTGTGTTGTGGCCTGAATCCCCCTCCCTCCCCCTTCAATGTATCTTTCTCAACTGGGGAGATGGAGAGCACATTTTAAGACCTTCTGTCCATTTAAGGCATCTTGTGATTGAAAGAAGATTTGAAAGACTGTAAAATCTCCCCAGTCACCAATGAGCAATGGTGTGCAAGGAGCCTTAATACTTTTAGGATGACTTTTCCTCCTGGTCTTGCAGGTTTGGGAGGTGTTGGCTTTGTGGAAAGGGCTTAAAGGGCACATTTTTATCTCCCTGAAGTAATCTGCATGTTAGGAAAGTCTCCTAGCTTTGGAATGGAAAAGTGGTTGTCAAGAAGTAAAGCCCTAACTTGCTGCACTTTTTGTCCCATTGTTTCTAAATAAAAGATGGGCACACAAAAGGAAATGGCTCAAGTCTAAATGCAGTGCCTGTGTATCCTGAGTTTCCACATATAAACAGGCACAATCTCACTGATCTTAATGACACTGAAAGTCCCTTTCACTACAGATTTGTCCGTGTTCAGGACACAGGGATAGTTAAGCATGAGAACAACTGGTTTGAGATTATATGTCCTTGGTATGGGAAGTAGTTTTAGTTAGTTTAGTTAGTTCTCCTGTTATCTCAGCTGCCACTGCCAACTCTGCTGGTGTCTGTAGCTTCCCAGCAGATTAAGCTTTTATTCATTTACCAGGTAGCATTTTGTTGCATAGCAATGCAATATTCTACCTTATGTCACATAAAAACTGCCTGCAATGAAAATTTCATGTCATTTCTACTTTTCACCCCATTTCTTCACAGATGAATCCCACTGTTTTACTAATCGTTGACGTACTAGTTAACACAGGCAGAGTTTGTAGATGGAGGTAATGTCATCAAGCGTTGCCTCATTTTAAATTCCTTCCTCTCGCTGGTGATATCAATGTTCACTGCAAAGACACTGATGATACTGAATTTAATTGGTATTTATGTGTAGGGTCATGTGTACTCTCAAAGAAGTTTCTGTGTAACTTTTCCCTAATTGAAATTAGATTGAAGTGTTGCTGTGTACACTGCGACTTAATGGTGACAACGTTGAGCCAGCTTCGGAGCTCAGATGCATGGCACGCATCCCAAGAAATCTGCTATGATGCTCCCACATACATCTATGCATATTTTTATGGTACAAGAGACATAAGGTGTGGAAAAGGAGCAGTCTCTTTAAGGGGGATGTGGCAACCCTATCTGCCAGTCATCTTGCCTCTGCTGTTCTATTCCTTTTACAGCCATTCTGCCTGGCTGGTATCTATAACATCCTCACATACGTGTTCAATGGCTGCACGGTGATTAAAGCCCAGGGGAAAGGGAGAGGACATGGCAGTAATGGACTGGCGGCACTGGTCCTACGTGGAAATGCTTTTTGGTCTGATTTGGGGGTGTATTTTTCGCCACCTTGTATTTTAAATAACATAATATACGAGCAACCTGGCCTGAAAACCGTTTTGGGACCCGGTCTGAGGCTCACAGCTGCTGTACAATGTGAAGGGCCAGTGCTGATATTGGCTATAACGAAATATCACCATTAAATCCTTATTTTGCACCTTATTTTGACTCCAGACCAGTGCACCCTCACCTCCCTAACGCTTGTGGAGAGTACAGAAAAGTGAATTCTCACTGGTAGAAGTGTTTTGACTGGGAGTTTAATTTATAGCAGCTCATAGAATTGCAGTGTGTAATAAGCAATGTCCTTGAACATTTTTCATGTGCTTCTAAGTGACTCTTTAAAAAACATTGGTTTCCCTTGTAAAAATCATTAAACTTGTTAAGGAAGAAGCAGTAGTCTGGGTTAGTAGTCATCCCAGTGCTTTAAATACTAGTGGATAATTAGTGACACGAATAAATTAAATGTATTTCAGGTATAAAGTTGAGGAAAATCACCAAATATTAGCAAAGCTCCAAAATCAAACTACTTTGTGTGGCAAGCTGTTTTAATGACTGTGGTTTATAAATGTGCATAATTCCAAAGAGATCACATGTTTCACATAATAAAAATTACTGTGACATAAAATATATATTTTCTTAAAAAGTACTTGTAATATCAAAAGGACTGTGAAGTATTAGCCATTTAATACAAATTTATCTTTTCTTGCAGATGATTACATTTTCATTTTAATTGCTCACATTTTCGGTTCTGATCTTAATGTTTTATAGTAGTGAAGACATGCCACAAAGAAAGAAAAAAAAAAGATTTTATTTGTTAGTTAACAGTCTTCAGAAGTCCTAATTTGGCCAATGTGTTCTGCTGCAAAGTCTTGGAATGCTGTCTTGCAGTTTCAAAAGTGATCTTATTTGGCTTCCCAGAAACTATTATGCCTGGAGGATGCCATGAGAACAAGGGCTGCCTTGTTAACAAGTAGAAAACTCTCAAAAACAAGATAGGATCCTGATATAAATCATAATTTAGATGCACAGAGCTATGTTCACAACCACAGTAATGTAATTCATTTACATCTAGTTATTACTTATCTCCACCCGAACTCCGAAGTTCAGGAATGCAGCTGCCTTGTGCCTTGTGACTCGTGGGGGTTAGGGAAGAATGACATCACCAAATTTAAGCACATTACCACGCTGACATAGTGGCACCTTGTTTTCCCTTCCGCGGATAGAGCGGGGATTGTGTGCTACCCCCCATTCTCCCAAAGAATACCTTTTTTCCTCTTTCAAGCAGCTGCTATATGAAGGGTTGCAAATGTCACTTCAACTAATGATGAATGATGCTTGACCCTTGGACCTGTTACTATGAATTTTATGCAATGCTAAATTAATATGAAAGATCTCTGCTAGAAGACTTCAGCTATTATGCATGCAGCATAAATGATATGTTAAACAATCCAAATTTTTTTCTCATAACCATGGTAAAATGCAGAGCTGTTTTAACGTTTTTTGATGTGTATTTCCACTTCAGATTAGAATCTTTTCTTTCTAAAAATATTTTTGGTAAGCAAACCAGTTTGCGAAAAACATTGTCAAAAGGGCAACTGGCCCACATGTCTTTGTTGTTCACGTTTGAATATAATTAATTATGTAAAGCAATAGTTAGTGGGAGCTTAACAATTAGTAGAGTCTGTCAAATAGTCACACGGAAATTACTAACTAATTGAACTACTGGTCTTTTATTGTTTTAGAAAGCAGGACAGAGTGTCATTCCTTTATCTCTTAAATTCATTATCATTGCATATCACAATTTTCAAGCAATATATGCTTCCTAATAGATTAATACATAAATAACCCTCCCGGTAATGCCACAGTGGGCAAAAGTGTTTGAAATAAAACCACCTGTTTTAATTAGTATTCAGATTCATGCTGTTAAAAAATGGTAATCCTCTTGCAGTTATATGACATTTTTAAAGCTTTGAATTTCCATCTGTATCTTATATTATGATGTTTCAGGATTGTCGTGAGTTAATTATGTTAACTTTGGAAACATTGCTTGCATTTAGAATGAAAAACTTCAGCTTGAGTAGCCAGGAAAGCAGATGCTATCTTTCTTGTCAACTGCTTTGTTGTGTGATGCCTTGAAACTTTTTTCTAAGATTCTGTCTCCAAAAGGAAGTATAAATCTCCATTTATTTGAAATGTTGCTCTAATCTAATCAATATTTTAATATATTTCTCACGGGAGGGACCTGAATGCGTCTCAAGGAACCAAAGACATGAAAATCTCTTATTTTATGTTGAAATCCTCTTGTTATTACAAGTCCATTCACAAGACTAATTTGTAGGGCAGGAAAAATCCATGTACTATAAAGTTCTAAAATTGTTTTGAAGCATACCCTTGCCCTTCTGTAATATATGCCTGTAAGCTGAGGTGGAACGAGAGGAATCGGAAGCGTTACAACTAGGATACGCATCCAGATAAACCCTGGAAAAGAGAAAGGGAGGCACAAACCAACAGGCAATGTGGCAAACCTGCTCTGGGTTCTGTCACAGGGCAAATGAAAATGCAAAACTTGGATGTGCACATGACATGGAGGGAAAGGTGTGAGGTGAGCAAGGATTTGGTGGATGCAGGAGACGCCGCTGTCTCCTCCTTACACGTGAGGCTGTGAGGCTGTGTGGGAAATGGAAAACATCGTGACGCGAGTCACCCGAATTTCATCGCACCCCTTCCCTGCCAAGGAGGAACCACAGGCACTGCCAGGCATGTTTACGTGTGCCCTGGGGTGTTCATGCATCTCCTGAGGCTCAGTGGGAGAAGGTGTGGAATCACACGTGGAATTGCATGTGGCAAGGTGGATGGAGATATTATTTCAAGCCCACACTGGCCAAAAAATTCCAACCTTTCAGTAAAAAAAGGCCTGGGCGAGGTCTCAAACGTTGCTGTGTACGCAGCTCTGTATCCCACCAGTCATGTGATTCCAAGGATTTCATGAACACAGGTTTGACAGACACTTTGGGCTTCCACAGCTGCAAAAGCATCCTATTCATCGAATGAAAGTTATTTTTGCTGTCACAAAAATGTCAATGTTTGTAAGCCAGCACTGTGCAAGAGAAGCTGAAATGTGCAGGATAGCCCACGCCTGGATCAGGACATGATACACTGGTGTGGCTTCAGAGTGGATGGAACCCTGAAGCTGATGAATTTGTATGAGAAAAGTGCACTTAGAGAGAATCCTCCATATTCAGGGTAACATGTGATTCCAAAACGCATAAAAATATTTGAAAATTCATGTTATTATTAGCACTATTATTATCAAAGGACATTTCGTTAACATTTGAAAGTCCTTCAGTGCACTTGAAGATATATTTGTTTTAGCAACTTATATAATCCCCTCCTGTTTAAAGTTTTGTTTTAAACACATACAATTATCATCTCGTATGCCCTGATTCAGTAAGCACTTAGAAGCATTCCTATCTTTAACAGCGTAGCTAGTCCCAGCTAATATCCAGGGAACGGAATTAGAGCTTCAGATATTAGCAAAAAGTAATGCAAATGTGAATTAAGCAACATGGTTTTGAAGTAAGTTGACTGAGGACTTTTTATTCCTTAAACCAAACGCAAAAGTTTGACAAAATATAAAAAAAAAAAATCAAAGCGAGCATTACTGATATTAATAATTATTTTAAAAGTATATAAAGTTGAATAATTTAGTCTGGCAACTAGAAGGAATTAGGCACTGAAATAACCTTCCAGTAAGGGTAGTGAAGAAAAATGCTAACAGCTTTGAGGCAGAACCATCAGCAAAAATATGATGTATAAACATATTTTGATAAGTCCACATATATACATATGTATATATATGTGTACACACTTAAAGACATATAGAATAAGAATGATATTATTTTTGGGGTTCAGCATAAGTCAACATTAATGAACATAGTTTAAGTTACCTGCATTACAAAACATGGCTATTTCCACGCTAATAGAATTTATAATTTAAATTTATACCAAATTTTATCAAATTTATATTTGTACCTTTGCCTTTCCTGGTGTAACTTTCCATACAGATGAACCTACATCTAACATGGTGCTTTGCTATGGAAAACTCTCACTACCTCATGTCTGTCCATGAGGTGAAGTGATAGTCTCTGTCCGCTACGTAACTGATAACAAATTGTTGTGTTAGACAGCAATTTCAGCCAAATTTTCATGAACCGAACCAGGTGAAGCCTGAATTCTTATGACCCAAAAGCAGTCCTGTTTCTCCTTTCTTGGGTTTTTCAAGGCAACTCACTTTATTGCTCATAGCAAAAAATAAGCAATTCCTAAAGGCGAGGTGCAAATACTAAAGTGCTAGTTTGAAAGTATTTAACAAAAGTGTCCTTTCTTTTTGAATAACTTGAATAAAGTGTTTAAATGACCTCTTCCTAACCAGAAGAGAATATAGAGGAGAAATTAAGCTTTATTGGTAAATTAAAGCCCAAATCCCATGGTTGATGAGAGATATGGTCCGTTTGAAATAGTTACAGTTTCAGACTTTCTCTTCTACAATCAGCGGGTGGAGACCAACATAATCCAATTAATTGTAATTCCCTTTTGTGGCACTGGTACAGTGGTGAATGATATAGTAAGTCCATTGAAGTCTTATCTTTGGTCAGATAATCCAAATGGATTCATATTATGAAACAATCCTTTCTAAAAGTTCTGATGAACAGAAGTGTTTTGACTTTAGTGAACCAAAAGATAAATTCTATGCAAAATTAAATGTTTTGTCCTTGACATCTACAGGGCTTGTGTGCACCTGATTTCATATAATAATACTTCTTGCAGATGTTCTACTTCAAAGAGCCCGTTCATTAAAAAATAAAAATCTAAAATTTGTACTCTGGACATCCTAAAAAAAACAAGGTGTGAGAAGAGAGATTTACGTGTACGGGTAACCTGTATCCTCGGAAATGGTCCCATCAAAATAAATGAGGTTACAGATATGAGGAATATATGAGTAGCACTTTGAGAATTTTTTAGATTTCTCTATTTTTCTCATAAAACAACAAACTAATATTTCACTGATAATCCTTGTAGCTGTAAACAAACCATATATGTTTGTTCCTTTCTAGTGTTGTAGGAGGACTAGGGGAATTGCTTAATTTTAGCTTGAGCTTTGATCTATTTACATTTGGAAGTCATTTACATAAAGGAAGTTATAATGATCTTTATTGTTTTGTTAATTATTTCCTTTGATTATTGAAACTCACTCACTGAGGCACAAGCTCATTGTTACTGGGGTCAGTCACAATAAAATATTTGGCTGAGTGCAACAAGTCAGGATTGGGTGGTATTCTTGTTTTCTGAATTGTTTTCGTGCAGACCCTTTCAGTTTAACAATCACTGGAGACAGGACTGATTTAATGCATCACTCGTCTGATCCAGTGCTTTACATTTTGTATTTCTCCTTTCCTTTAAAGTTGTCCATAGCAAGCCCACACTACAGCAGGGTTTTTTTGCTTGTAGCATGTTGAAATCTCATATTTACTAAAGGATACTGAGATGCCATTTGTGGAAGACAACACACCAGACAATATATTGAGGTCAGATCTTTGCAGAGTGTCTCAAAAATACTCTTTTTCCTTTTTTTTCTTTTTTTCTCCCTTAAAGTATCTGGTTGAAATTTAATACAAAGAATTTTTTACCCTTTGGGGTACATTACATATGAAATAATTTATGACCCATGAATCACAAGAAGGCAGTGAATTAGGTTTCAGATAAGTCTGCCAAATATTACAAAACATTGTGTACAGATTTTTGGACTATGAAAAGGCTTTTGACAAGAATGGAAATAGAAGCAGTGTTAGAAACAGCAAGAAGGGGAAGAACAGAACAGCTATATGACAGAATCCTAAAGCACTCTGAGTTAGTAGCACAATTAAAAAGATATGAATATGAACATATTTTTGAAGTATGAAAATGGGACAGAGAGTCATTGTCCAATTCCTCTCTGTATTAGATCTTGAGAGCCTTCAATTTATTTAAAATGTAGATTTGCGGACACTGATACACATAATACTGATAAAAGATCTGACTGTAAATGGGGAAGGAAAAAAAGATAAAACCTCTAAAATTAGATTGCAGAGAAGCTTACTGGAGAGCAATTACACAATAAAAAAATGTTAATAACAGATTTGAAGTTGGAAGGCAGATATTTACCTTGATTAATGTATGTATACACAACACACAACAAAGAGAGGAAGATCAATCAAGTCAAAAGCAGAATTCAGAATGGACTTTTCCCTTTGAACAGTAAAATGCATCCTGAAGAATAAGTTACTGGTCTAGGCAAGTATTTGGTATTTTTGTTCTGTGGTCATTAGTCCAGTTCAAAATAAAGAGGGAAGAATAAACAGAAAAAAGAATATAAAATGTGCTTTAACTATGAGGAAGAAGCTGAAGTTACTGTGCAATAAGTAAGCAGAGAGAATTAGATAGAGGACAGAACCTTAGCACTGTAAGACAAATGTAATTTCCCCCCAGCACAGACATTTAATTTCTGTGAGTTGCAGAAAGTCTGCCAAGCCCCTTCCTGGGCGTTCAGGCAGCCTTGGTGCTCTGTGGGAGGGTAAGAGCTGGGTGGGAATTCCTCCGTGCTTTTTCCTTGTCCCTTTTTCCCAACCCTTGGCGGTACCTGACTATTTCTCTGGCCCCAAAAGAAGGGGTGATCAGGCCCTGCAGGTCTCAATGCTCGGGCTGTGTCTGCCTGCTCCTACTCTTTGTTTACAAGTCACCTCCGAGCGAGTCTGGCAGAAGTATGTTGATCTGTAAACAGGTGGTCTGTTTATTCTTAGGGAGCTTTCAGCTGCATTTTGAGGGGAAATATTCTCTCTTTAAAATCATTTCGTTTCCCATACGCAATACTTGATTCAGCTAAATTTAATGAATTTTAAAAGTACTTGTAATTATAATCCCATCACAGTAATTATTGCTTCAGATCACGATGATGGAATACGCTAAGTCAAAACTAATATCTGTCATTGAAGCCTGTAGCAGGTATTGGCAGTGAATAACATATGAGTATCTCGGTGATGATACCTATTTCTGGCTGCCAAAAGTATTGTCCTTTTAGTACCACTGCATCTTTTTATACTTTCAGTTCCAAACAGCAACTGATAGCGTAGAAATCTTCCCGGGGCTGTAGCATCACTGGCTGACCACTTTTTCAAACCTTTGAACTCCTCTGCATGCCTTCGTGATGTGCCACCCCTGAACTCCTCAAGTGTACTGGATCTTTTTCACAGAAACAATGAGATAGTTCATCCCTCTCTTACTCTTTGGACTTTGTGGAATTATACGAGGATGAATATGACCCAGTGTGCCCAAGTACAGAAATCTTTTCTTTTTCTGGCACAGGCTGAGGTTTAAGTTAGCAGTACTTGGTTGTTCCAGTGTGCCCCCAGGTCACAGAGCTGTCATTTCGGAGGACTGGCATAAGCAGCGTTGTGGGTGCACACAGAGATGTTCTGCATTTTAGCTCAAGTTGCTCAGTAATTTGTGCTTGGACTTCATGGAAATGGGCACTCCAATAATAAACACATGTTCAGGCACTGCAATGTTACAGTTTAAATGTTCTGTTAAAAGAGGCATGCCAGGTTCCTCCAGCAGAGGAGGAGAAAAGCATGCAAGCTTTCTTTTGCTGACTATGTCCTTGATAATTCATCAGTGCTAGCATTGGATGGATTCAGATGAGGCTGTTTAGAAATCCATTGCAGACAAAATGTAATGATTTGCTTAGCTGACATTTTCCTTGATTTGTTTAAACCCTCTTGGAGGTGAAGGACCGTGCATTGAGTTCAGGCAAGTCAATGGAGTTCCCAAACCTAGCAAGGGAGAGAGGAAGAATTCACAAAAAACCACCTGAATGAGGAAATTATTGCTTCGCAATAGCTGAGGCTTTTGTTGTGCTATTTCGTAGACGTTTCAGGGGGTTTATGCACTTTGGAGGGTGTATATACACTGCAGTGTCAGGGCAGGATTTACCTCAGGAGAGGAAGCTCAGCATCATGTGCTGTTTCACCAAGGGATTGAGCTCCTTGTCACAGGGTGAGAAAGAACCTTCACCACCTCACAGCATCCCATTGCTGTCACGTCTCTGGACATCTCTATGCTCGATTGCTGCTCTAAATTGAGTGTTTGAAAGAAGCTGTTTGCCCAAAGGACACCACTGTGTCTCTGCACTGGTGATCAGAGAAGCTGTGGCTTGTAAAATGCAGGTACAGCAATGGAATACACACACACACACACAACTTTCAGTGTAAAAATTGGTATCTGTGCTGTCAGTCATGAGAACAGCCCTCACAAAGGGATTTTGTGATGAAGAACTGTGCTGGTGCAAGTGGAGAACTTCTGCTTGAGTCTGTTCTTTCCCTTTTTTCCAATCGAAGAGTATGAATGATCAGAAAAATATTTTTGATGAATATAACTATTAAAAAGAAAGGAAGAAGAGGTGTCTTCAAATTTCATACGAAGGTTCTTCAAGTTGGAGAAAGAAGCATAATGACACTGGTCAGTTGGTCTTTTCCTAGTGTTTGCATGAGGAATTTTCTTTTCCTCTTTCAACCACAGGACTCTGTTTTGGATCTCTCGGTAGCAAAATGCCTATTGGGATGAGTGAGTCCAAAAAATTTCCCAGGGTTTGAGCCAACTGGGAATGCTTTGTGCACACCCAGCTCTTCTGCAATGATTTTGTTGTGAGGGAGATTGTAAGGATTAGTTAACAGTGCCATGGAGGACTTTCTCCAGGGGAGATCTCCCTCAGCATACACACTGGTCACTGGGATAAAAACTCCAGTGCTCTGAGGCTTCCCACACTGGAGCTGGGGGTTGACATACCCAAATGCCAGATTTTCATCCCAGTGCTGCTGTGTGCAGCCACCAGCAGGCAAATGATGGAAAAGGTAGCAATGCCAGCAAATGGATCACAGTATGAGACCCAAAAAGACCCTGTCTCACCAAAGGCTTTAGGAAGTTTTTTGAGGGCACAACCTCCACAGCAGACCAGGCGTTGCCAGCTGGGTTTGCAGAGCTTGCTTCCCACATGATTTGGGGTCATCCATGAGCTGCAGGAATGTGGAATGCTCAAAGCGGGGAAGGACTTCTGAAGGTGGTGCTCTGGCATGTGATGGCATCATGGACAAGAGACAGCTTAGAGCTGGGAAAATACAAGCTATGAATTATCCGAAAAGACAAGGGAAGGAGCAGGGCTCTCAAATGACTGCATTTTGCTCCTAGAGATTAGTCTACATACCAGGCAGGGCATGTGGTTAGAGGAACCACATCCATTTTCTTTCAAAACTCAGCTCTCTCTACAGCTTTGGTTGATTTTCATATTTTTATTTTTTTTTCCCCTGTCTTCAGCTGATCTTTCCATAGATTACCTTCTTCCTTTTTGAGCCTCAGAATGGCACCCTTAAACCAAAGCTGAACTCCTGTTTGGTTCTACTGCAGACATTAAAAGTGCCATTAAAAATGTGAATTGTTGAAAAGGCTAAATAATAACACAGTAAAACACACGTTCCCTTCACAAATGTATTATAGATCGATTTTTTTTTTAACTAATAACCTTGACAAGTGCCCACACTATTTTTTTTCCCTTAATGTGGTCTTTATATTTTCAGCCTGAGTATTAGCATAAATTTTATGGGATTTTCTGGGCATATTTGTGTCTGTATCTAAGATATATGATATCAACTGGCAGTGATGGTTGAACTAATCAAATACTACTGACAAGTTAAAGCAAATTTTTAGGACTGTGAGATTTTGAGCATCTTCCCAGATACAGTATCTCCTGACTGAAAGCAGTCCTTGACTGTCAAGTTTAAATACCAGATTTGGGACTTAATCTTTATGTAAGCAAAACACCCCAATAAGAAATATGTCTGAGTAAAGCCAAAAAGCCAGGTCCTCCCCTTAAACCCAGCCTGAAATGCATGTGTGTGTTTGTTTATGGCCCTATCGCCATGGCATGTGAGAGATTCCAACCAGTGGGAACCAAACGAGAGTCTTACACTGAATGGACTTCTATTTTTTTTTCCTTTTTTTTTCCTTTTTTTTTTTTTTTTGACTTGGCATTTGTTCCTTCTAGCAAACATTTTTAAAAACTCTCTTATTGCTAGAGGGAAAATTGACACCCTTTGCTTTCACGATGATACATTCCTAACACGTTTCCTTGAAGAGCTGGAAATGGTGCAAAAATCTGGTAAGATAAGTCTCTATAAAGCCTTAGAAGTCAAGCATTCCACTTTAGACATTTAAGACAAATGCATGGCAAAAACAAGTTGTGTTTCTTTTTTTTTTTTTTTTAAGGTTTCTACTTAAAGTTCTGTGCCAAAGCTACAGTACTTATACATTTTCTAAATGTGTTTTAAGCAATAAGTTGTACAACATTTTTAGAACATGTGTTAAGCTATTTCTCTAAGAATGAAGCTCTTAACAAAACATAAGCACTCTGCATGAGATCTTAGCAGCAAAGTGCTTAAAAGATAAAGTAAGAATTGGTACCATGGGAAGAACACCAGCTGTAGAGCACACAGGTCCATTATGAGAAGTATGGTAGTGGGTAGGGAGAAAATGATTTAATCAGGAGTAAAACCAATTTTATTATAAGGGCACGCAGGGGGTGTGGCACCATAGTGAGAGGGACATTTCAAAATATCTGACAGATTTCAACAATGTGAAAACCCACCCTGTTCTTTAAAGTGACAGTAAACCCCATCAGGTCTCTCTTTTTGATGCTATTGTTAACAGTTGACTGTTTAAAGCTGGCCTGCTAAGATGCTGTCGATCTAGTTCAATAGTGTGTGGCAAAATAAAAGGCTAATTGTTGAAATACGATCAATCAAATATGATCTCAGAGTCTAAAGAAGATCCCCTCTGGTAACTCATTTGAGATCAAATCATTACTTTTATGATTGAGGTAATTGAATGGGGAAAAAAAGAAAGAAAGGGAGAAAAAAAAGAGGCTTGAAACCAAAGAAGCAAGCAAGACATCTAAATGAAATGCACAAGTCTGCCTTTGTTCCAGCTTTGTCTCACATTACTCCAAGTTAAGGAACTGGGTCCGTTCTTTATTTGTATATATCTCCTGAATCCAGAAATTTTGAAAGCATTTAATAACATTTATTAAATAAAAGTTGAAAGATGACTCCATTTTGAATAAGATTTTCTGCCCAAAAGTAGAGAAAACCACTACAGTACTGGGATCCGGAGCTGTGGGTGTCCATGTGCCTCCAATGATTTTACCATTTTGTTTAGCAACAGTTCAGTAAAGAGGCTGCTCTTGAAGCCAGCTGAATTGCTACACATGAAATTTCAGTGACATTTAGTAAAACATTTCAGGACTATGTTGCTTCAAATTAAATTTGTTCAGCAGTTTTCACGGTTGGCCCCCGATTTGCATTCAGACTGAAATTTTCTAAAAGGGAAAATCATAGCACATGGGGGAAAAAAAAGCAAACTCCATTTTTGGAGTAACAGAACTTGGAGAAAGTGTGTGTCATTTTGTGTCATTTTAATTTGGACTAATAAGGATTTGCTCTTTCCTTGAGTTTTATATGGATTATGATCTCACTGTTTATTATGTTCTAACAGTATCACTCTCCTAGAATTAAAAAGAAAAAAAAAAAACCCATGAAAACAAACTCAAAGAAAAATAGAATAATCACCCAATCTTGTTTTATTTTTATTAGAAACTCTATTTTAGCATTTAGTTTCTTTTATATTTAAATTCCTTAGCTCAGTCAAGCTTCAAAAGAAAACATTTTTTTTTTGTTTGCAAAACAGTTTTGGAGGCACTTGTGGTTTGTCTTTAGTGTGTTATCATTTTTGACAGCTTTGCATAGCCTAGGTAGGCCAACAGGGGTCTGTCTAATATTGTTGCTGGGCAAATCTTCCTCCCAGAGATGAAAACCAAACAAAATATTTTTGAAGCAGTAAGAAGGAATTAATATCCTTTCTCTCACAGTCCTCTATTCCTTGCTGACATTACATTCAGGCAAAAAAAAAGGAGAAAAGCGTTCCCCATTATTCCCTTGTACATAGCAAGGCTAACACATGTAAAGCAATAACTCATTTTCTATTGCCATGTTTAGCATATGTCTCCTGTTGGCTCAGCAAGGCCTTTAGGCCGGTCCCTTGAGCCGTCCATCGTTGGCAACTCTTAGCCCCTCGGCCTCAAAACCAAATAGCTTTGAATCATGTTGAGCTGTGATGCTAATTTTCATACTGATGCATTATGGGAATAAATGTATCTGACATACTGTGTCAATGGTACTGTCTCTTTGTGTCTCTTGTTTTTTTGTTAGCTGCATTCCTACAGATGGTATTCCATTGAAAATGTTCTCTTCCTACAAAAAAAAAAAAAAAAAAAGGAAAAAAAAAAAAAAAACATGCACAGCACCAAACCTCTAGGTGCAGAAGGCTGTTAACGGTTGCTGATGATAGTAGGCAAACATTAACATAATAATTAGTGTCTTGTAATTGTTTCATTAAAACCAGTTGTTCCATTTCTCCTCGTGTTTTCCCAGAAGAGAAGCTGAATTTGGACGACAGCCAGTGGGAGGACATCCACGTTGTCACCGGAGCACTCAAGATGTTTTTCAGAGAGCTGCCTGAGCCGCTGTTCCCATACTGCTTCTTTGAACAGTTTGTGGAGGCGATAAGTAAGTACATCACATACAGTAGCAGCTAGTGAAATAGCCTGTTATATAAAAATAATAATAAACTTAAAAATAGAAGAGCAGGGGCATCTCAAATATGACTTACCTTCCATTATCCGTGATCCTGTCTTTTTATTGTTTTTGACTGCCTTTTATCTCCTACGGCATTTAGGTATTTAGCTGGAGAGAAGGGGAAAAAAAATATCAAATTATTGATCTATAAATTTTGTCTCTGCAATTTGACTGTAGTGCCTAAAATGGTTTAGGAAAGGAATTAAAATGTGTATGTATTCAAAATATGCTAGGCTGATAATCCATATATCCCCAAACACAAGAGAGAGACTAATAATTGTGAATCACGTTAGAAGGGGCTGTCTTTATGTTAATCAGAATGAAATGCGTGTGTTTTGTTCCACAAGGTTGCAGACTCTTGCCTTGCAGTGATCACAAAAAGAATGCAAAAACATTCATGTTCTCATTTTCATATCTACCTTTGCTTGATTATTATTTTTTTGTTTAAAGTTGGCAGGCAGCAAAAGTATTTTCAAAGTCCCAGGCATTTATTCTGTTCCATGTCTCTGTGGTTTATGTGCTGCAAACCCTCCCTGTAGTTAATATATGCAGGTGCATTTTGTAAAACTGTATCAGCTTGGAAAAACTTGACAAAAAACCCAGCGATTCGGGGGGTTTGCTCCCGTTGGAAAGGGAGGGGAGGGAGAGGGATAGCTTAAAGGGAAAAAGCCGAGTAGGAGATTAATTAAAGATCCAATAGAGAAAATCTCTAGGAAAAAAACAAACTCAACAAAGTACTCAGAGGTCTGATTTCTGAGTGATGGGCACACATATTTGCCATTGCTGTTAATGAGCGCTGGGTGTGCACATGCGCAGCTGTCAGGGAATATGAAACCCTTAATGTACAGCTCACTTTGATTTTATATTCATAAGAGTCTTTAGTTCAACTAAAGCTTTTCAAGACCCAGCATCAGATATAATGAGGTTAAATACATCTCACAAGATCCTTCCCTGCTCAGTTATTTGGAAGTGCAGTGCAGTTAAATGTGCGACGTAAAGAAATGCATTACCTGAAATTTACTCCTGGCAGCTCAATTTCTTTTCCTTCCAAAGGAAATCAGGTGGGGAACATCATCTCTCAAGTTTAAGTTCCTGTTGCACAGTGTCTGCGGTGCTAAGAGGGAAAAACAATAAAGAATTTCTTATTGTTCAGCTTCTGGTGTGCCTCGGGACAAGACGCTCATTGAAGCACCAGCACCTGAACATGCCCTTCAGGTGGTTTTCCATTCATCTGCTCTGCCCTCTTGGAAAGGAGTAGATGAGGGATTCTCAGCCAGCTCATGGGGCATAGCCTGGCCGGTCATCCACACCTCCCATGCAGCTAATTCTGCAGTCCAATATTTACTATTGACTATGAGGAAGAACTTCTTTACATCAAGGGCGGCAGAGCACTGGAACAGCTGGCCAACCCTTTCACGGAATTTCCCTGTCTGGAGACTCCTGTGTCACCTGCTCCAGATGACCCTGCCCTGGCAGGGGGGGATGGACTGGAGGATCTCCAGATGTCCCTTCCAACCCCAGCTATCCTGTGATTCTGTGATCTGTCCTCTGCCATTATAATCCACCATCATACTGGTCTTCTGGGGTCAAACAGAGTCATCCTCCCTGTTATCCCAACTTTCATTGCCCACTGGGGCATGTATATATCTACTCTACACTATCGTATTCTGAAGAAAGTTATCAGGACACCATAATCTCACTCCCGTTGTCTTCTGCCCTGATTCTCTCTGCTAGTGTCCAAGTCAGGGTGATTTGACATCTTTTGGTTGCCCCATGGGGATGTTTTTGGTAGTGAAAGTACCAGGTAACCGGTTGTAGACTCGCGAATTAAGTTTGAAAGCATGTCGGGAAGAGACTGTCTACTAAAGCATTAATATTCATGAGTGAGAAATTAATGTCCCTTTCTGCTATTTGAACTATTATTAATTCTTATTATGATTTTGAGAGCCATTATACACATTGATAGTCTAATGAACAGTCATTTATAGAGGGATTTTAAGACAGTTTATTCCTAGGAAGGAAATGCTAGCACTCTAAGACGTGCTTCGCACTATTTCAAACCCCTAATTCTTGTTGCTTGCTTTACTGCACATCAGGGTGATTTCTACCTAATCCAACTGTCTAAAGTAAGCTACGATTTCCAATCAATCTTCTCTTTATTTGGCCTTTACTGCCATAGGATCTACAAATCTGTATTCTCACCAACTCCACTTAAAAAACGTCTATAAACAACAATTAGGTGTTTTCAGTGTTTTTGGAGCTCTTCTATATGTTAATAGTCCTGAGGCAAAGTAAAAAAATCTCTTTTCTTCAGTGCCATTTCCATTGGAGATGATTCTTTGGCTACTTGTGCTAATTAATTTGCCTGGTCAGTACTGAGCCGCTAGAAAATTTCCTCTCTTCTCCAGTTTCTTGCGAAAAAGAGATTGTAATATCTGTTCTTCAAAAATTAGAATTATTAGCATGCAGGGATGGGTGTGCGTTACAGTTAGAATAATGCCAGAAAGAAAGCAACTTGATTCCCAGATTGCCATGGTGATTATATCCCTGGTGCAGCACTCAAGGCCCCTTAGTCAGAGCCTTGCACTGGTAAAGTAAGATGAAGTGGTCTAAAAACCTACCTGTAGTAGGCAGGAACAAGTTCCCAATAACATTTATGGGGGACTTAGTCATTTAGCAGGAGTTTTCAGGAGGAATTAGAACCCAAGAGGTGTGATGGACTCTTTATGCTGATATTATTGGGAAGACCATGTGGAAAAAAAATCCACAGCAAGCCTAGTATCAATTTTCCTGGATGCTACTGCCTTTTTAATTATGTGCATAGGGACACAACCTTACAGTACTGTGTATTAGCCAAAGCACTTGGACTCCACCTTCAATTTCCCCTATAAATAACTTTGGATACGGTCACAATATTAGAACAATTTAGATATGACCAGAATATTTGAAGATAATTCAGGGTGTTACAGAATCCTGGAATTCTGCTTTGCCAGGCTGAAGCTGGATAATACCTGTCCATACAGCTTATATCAGAGAACTTATAAATGACAAATGGAAGGCCACAAGACCTCTGGCCCAATATTAATTTTGTTTCTTAGGATTTGGAAAGTAGGGTGGGTTTGGGTTTTTTTTCCAACGACTTTGTTTGGTATTATTGGCAAGTCATTTTGTGTTATTTTGGATGAAATATGCACTTTTGAAGTGTGCCCAAATGCTGCTATGAAGTCAGGTTCAGCCACACTTAAATTACTCAATACCACAAATAGTTCTATTGATTTTCTGGAAGATCAACAGATGTAGTTCAACAGATTGTCTGCAAGTAAAATTGTGCTTCATGTGAGTAAGGTGGTAGAAGTGCCAAGAACTGAAACACTTAATCACCTTATTTACAGAATTCAACCATACAACCATTCATGGCCATACAAACTTTAGACAGCACTGCAGCCACTGAAATCTACCCCTAAAATCCGTTTAGAAATATTAACAGGTAAATGTGTTAGCTGATTCTAAATCTTTATTTTGATTGAACTAGTTCTCTTGAAATGTCCCAGGCAAAGGCAGGCAGAAAAAGAAATTTGTCTACTACAGTCTCTGTGCACTGATGGCTGATATCCACAGCACAGGAAATATTTAAATATCCACTAGTCCTTCCAGATCTTTTCAGCTGGAGCAAGCTCTATAGACTGTGCATCTGTATAGACAGTGCATCTGTCCAACTGCAGTTAAGAAAAAACCTCACTGATATTCCACAAAGGAAAATTCCACCCAGTTCCCAAAGCTGCAACATCTGTCTCTGGTTTGGGAGGCTTGAGTTCAGGTCTTTGATTTTCTCTGCAACAGGTTGGAAAGATTACTACGTTGGAAAGATTTTTTCAATGAGGTCTAGTGATTATGCCTTCAATTCAGTTCCTTATCTCTAATATGAATTTAATAGGTGCCACATAAGCTCTGTAGATAAATAGGAGATTTATTGTTTAAAATGCACACACAGAGGCAGATGTGTGTGTATTTATATATATATATATCTACTCTAAATAGAAATCCTTATGCCAGAATAACGATTCTCTTGCAGACAGTTTTCTGAATGAACCTCTCTCTTACTGCTGTGGGTTTCCCACTTGAGGCAGATGAACAGCAGAATGAGATTAATAAAAAAAAGTAGTGTTGAAAATCTGACTTGCAGGTTTTCAAGTGGAATCCACAGCCTGATATGCCTCAGGTCTCAGTTTGGGGAACAGAAAGCATGGGATCCACCTCCCCTACCAGGTCTCTGGAGAAGGGACACATTCCTGAAGGGAGACTACAAGAAAGATGGAGAGAGACTTTTTACAAGAGCCTGTAGTAACAGGACAATGGGGAGTGGATCCAAACTGACAGAGTAGGTTTAGCTTAGATATTAGGGAGAAATTCTTCCCTGTAAGGGTGATGAGGCCCTGGCACAGGGTGCCAGAAAAGTTCTAGGTGCCCCACCCCAAGACATGCTCTGTGGACAGAGCTTGGGGCAGCCTGGTCTAGTGGAAGGTGTCCCTGTCTGTGGCAGGAGTTGGAACAAGGTGATCTTTAAGATCCCTTCCAACACAAATCATTCTAGGATTCTATGATTTGTAGGGCACCAGATCCAGTCAGCATATGTGGCTTCAGTCCTGGAAATACCCCCAAAGATGAAGCCCCCCAGCCACTTAGACAAAGCAATGCCCCGTCTCTAGAGCTCGGGATTTTCAGCCCTGACAGGAAAGGAAGCATTTCTTTGCATGGGGAGAAGCAGAGCCATAAGCACCTAAAGATCCTCAAAGGTCACAACTGTAGTACCCAATTAGCCTATGTACCTTCAAGGGTAGATGGCAGCTGAATAAAGCTTTTCAGAATTTAAGTGACTAGACACCATCTAAGGTCCACATTAGATACTCATTTAATTTTTGTTTTTTCGAGATCTGGATATTTTTTTTCTTTGATTGCTCTGATAGACCATTAACACTTTTTTCAAATGATTTCACACATATCCTTTCGATATATCAATTAAGGTCTCCTGGTGCATGCTAAGCAGAATTCTCAATGTCATTCCTATCAATCCTACAGTGTTATGTGTTACCCTACTATACGGAAACTGAAGATGGTTATTTAGCGTCTTACACACGATAGAGTTTTGTAATTTTTTGGTTAGCAAAAGTTATTAGATAAATTTTTTTTTACAGTTTTGCTCATCTGTGACACTGGTCTTTACTGGTCTGGTCTGACAAAATCTATGATGGCAACATAGCAAAGCAAGAAATGGGAAAAATAGACTTGTTTTAACCCTCAAAAGCTACCGGTGTTATCAGTAGTTGTCAGTCCTCTCCATGATGGTCAGTTCATTTCCAGCATATCAGGCATCAGTAAAAGGGTTTTCTCTGAGCTTTGGCTCTTGTTCTGCTTCACAAAGGGCCCTCAAGAACCCTCTGTCTGTGTAACTCGAGACAACACGTTGCAGAAACTCACATCTATCTGGGCAATGATCACGCTTCGGTCTTCAGCAGACCAGAGGAAATTTTGCACTGAATAATGTAACTTTTGAGGAGTTTGCACAGAAGCTGTCTGCACCAAAATCAGGCAAAAAATTTAAAAAAAAAAACTGTGTCAGGAGGCAATAAACAAATCAAGTCATCGATACATAATCATGACCAAAGAACTGAGCTGCATTGGTTGAAAATATAATGTAGGAAGGACCTGCTCTGAACTACTATGCAGTGTTATGAAAATAGTAGCTGGGAAACAGAAAGGAAGTAAATACATTCATTTATTCTGACAGTCATAACATCCTTGTATCATCTTGGTGGAAAGTTACAAAAGATGTCTAAAGAGATTTTCAAAAGACATCTAAAGAAACCTCACTCGAGGCTTACAAAGAACAAGGCTCAAGGCCAACTCGTCTTGGAAAGACAAGTCAGCATATTGCACTGTAAGAAATCCATGACAGTCTCTTAACATCATCACGTAATAGGTTCCTGAGAAACCAAATCTTATCAGTCTCTGGCATTATGCAAATTTCTGTCATAATCTCAATCTGTGGGCTTCGAGTCCTAATCAAACTGCCTTCAGATTCACAGTTGGCGAGCCTCCTATTGAAATCGTTTCTCTATCCTCCATTTACTTGTCCAAGGAAGTTTTGGGGCTTGGCATGGCATCAGAAAGCCTCAATTTCATGTGAACATGGTGATTTATAAACAAATCCAAGGTCACCACAATATATTTCACATGATACATTCATAATTAATACACTTCTTTGGCCAAATTTAAGTATCAGAAGACAGTAGAGATTCATAAACTAATGTGAACAGAAAAAAAACCAACTGTGTAGAAACAAGAAGTAATCAAAAGTTAAGGTGCAAGTATTTAAAAAATTCCTTAAAAAAAAAGGAATGATTTTATGAGTAGCATAATCTCAGGGATCACCAACCATGCAAATGTATGAATATACATATGAATATGTGTGTGGTATATACATTCTTCAAAACACAATAACACTAAAAATAATAGCAGCTAATTCAGAATGTGGTACTGGGTATTTTCAGTGGTGTTTGAATAGTATTAAATCCATTTTTTAAATACTCTTGAAACCTTATCTGGAAAGTTGCGTGAATATCTGATTCAAGAATGATTAACTGATATAGGCAGAGAAGGAAAAAGCCCTCACATTTTAGAAGAGATGTTAGATGATACAGGAGACAGATTATAAGAGAAGGCTTCTAATCTATGGGTGCTAACAAAATACAGATTAAAATTGTACATGATCACCCTGAGTGAAACAAATAA
The DNA here is from genome assembly GCA_013399875.1 of Gymnorhina tibicen. Taxonomy (NCBI): domain Eukaryota; kingdom Metazoa; phylum Chordata; class Aves; order Passeriformes; family Artamidae; genus Gymnorhina; species Gymnorhina tibicen. Next base: position 5,405,592 of record VXAZ01005100.1, read on the forward strand.
GTAAAAGAAACTACAAGTAAAAAGTATTTAAATATATTTAAGCTGTAACATTCCCAACATTATAGATACTCTATTCTAACACAGTCTTCACTTAAGTTCAAGCCAATAATAGAGAAGAGCTCCACTGAAGACGTAAATGGAGGCTGTTGTATTTGCAATAGCAGCAAACTGGGAACCAAAGAGGTTCACTCCAGGCTTTTTGTTGCCAGGAGGTGTCAAGGAACAATATGTCCTGGTAACCTCCCGGTTCTTTCTCAATGACCTTTTCTTCGCAGTTGAAAACTGTTTCTGCTCAACAGCATTTTTAAATAGATCTTTTCAGGTCTGGAAGCAACCGTTTCAGGGGGAAAAAAAATTAAAAATTGGAGGTCATGTCTTTGAACAGATTTTTTCTTTTGAGGTGTAAAGTAGCCTAACTTAAGAAATTTAGAAATGTTTAAAAAAAAAGGAAATAAATTAATAGGTAAGACATTTCTTCTTTCTATTCTTTTTCTTGGAAAGTTTTAATTAAGTTGTAGGAAGGGAAATGCAAACAAACTCTACACATGAAAATTCACCTCCCCTGCAGGGCTGTTCCCTGTGAAGGATGCTCAGGTAACACCTATCCATAGGCAACCTGATTCTAGATTGATTTTGGGTTTTATTTTTCTAAACAAGACCCTCTGACTTTAAAACAAGATATGTTGTGATATTTACTAATCCTTTTCTTTGGATAGCACACAATTCTGCTAAAAAAGAACATGTCATAAAACTCTTAAATGTACACGGAAACAACATGTTGACAGGATTTTCCCCTTTGTAAACTTTACCTAACACAGTGTTCTGGTGATCCTATCAAATGAAAGAATATTTAAATAATATTTAATGAATAAAATTTACCTCTTGAGGAAAAGAGGAGACCCTGCAGAACCTCACTGAAAGGGCTACACCAGTGATTAAAATTGTCTTAATATTACAGGGACAGAAAAACAGTTTAATTTGCTCTTATAAATATGGTGGAGGCTTTCCAATTATCATCAAAGGAAATTAGAAAGTTTTAAAAGAATCTGGACTTGGATTTTTTCTATCATGCAAAAGTTTGCGTAGGAGGGACATATTCTCCCCCAGCTTAGACTTTTTTGTCATTATAGTTATAATTTTTTTAGCATAGCAGAAATTTTATTGCGGATGCCTGGCCTGTCTCTTAACTCATGCTAATTATATTCATAATTAAATGTTAAACAAGAATTGACTAGGCCAACTGGCTTGCACAGGTGTTTGTGATATGAATGGTTTAATGCTCCCGCAGTAAATTATTGGATACAAATCTGCAGTAATCTACACAGAGAGAACCCTTTTCAAGAGCTTTGAGGTACATGGTAGGTCCAACAATGTGTTTTGAAGCCAGGGCTTGCAAGCAGCACTTTCAGGAGAGTTTTATGTCTAAACTGTGACTTATCCTTGATTGCATGAGCACTAACATGGCTAAAAGGTTTTTTTTCTGGGTTCTTACCTGCCATGGGACGCAGGTGTTCAGAGCACCAACGTTTATGGGAAGGTGAAGTAGTCACTGGATGCTTGGTGGAAAAGTCATCTGCCTCACTTCAACTTGCAAAACAGTAGTTTATATTTGTGACTAATGACCAGATTCCTCACAGAGGCTCCAGAAACTCTGTTAGCTTTACACCCATTGCTGGTTCTCAGAGGATGGAATCAAACACTTGCAAATGGAGAAAGACTGGGATTTCAGTTTGTTCTTCCACTTAATTGTGTGGCATGGAACGTAGTCTATTTGTGTCATTTAAATTTCATCTGTGGTTAAGAGACTCTTTTTGTAGGGGTAAAGAATTGTCACAGCTGCCCAGGGAGGTGATGGAGTCACCATCCCTTGGAGGGATTTAAAAGTGGTGTAGATGTAGCACTTGGGGACATGGGTTAGTGCTGGACTTGGCAGTGCTGGGGAATGGTTGGACTTGACGATCTTAAAGGTCTTTTCCAACCCAAACAATCCTGTGATTCTCTGAAAGAAAGGGCAGAAGGAAGAATAAAGCCAACTGGAGAGTCTGTATCTGGGTTAACATAAGGGAAACCCATGGAGAAAATCAAGCAGGAAAGAGTGGTAAAAGAGAAACTGAGAATTATAAGCAACAACACTGGGCAGGAAAGGGTTGGGAAGAAGAGAGAGGAGGAGCTCTTTAGTGATTGTGACAAGATCCCTGTAACCTGGAGTGTTTGGGGGAGGCAGGGGGAGAGGAACTTCTCCTGAGGGTTATCTGGAGCTCTTGACAAAGTGAGAATTGGCACTCTGGGTTCGAGGGGAAAAATGTTTTATCAGGCTTGTGAGTGAAGCTTCCACTTGGGGAAAGTAATAACAGGAGGAGGAGAAGCAGCCTATAATGCCCCAGTTACACCATTTCAGAGGCGCAAAAAATGGAAGAAGTGAGGCGGGGAAAGTGGGAAGAGAAGACCAGGAAGGGAGGGAGGAGGAGAACCTCCAAGAACAAGAGAAGGGGATGCTGAAAGTCGTCACCCACGGTGCTGCGCTCTCTTCCTCCCTCCCTACACCTTCCTACTATCCAGAAGTTTCTACCTCTCCAAATAAGAGTAGCACCACACCTCTGTGTGGTGACAGGTGTGATCTGAAGCACCAAAGATTAGCCTGATAATGTCTAGGTGAAGAAAAAGGTAACAACTGAGTTGTTCTCTGGTCCTCAACATGTAGACATTTGAGAACCTGGTACACTGTTTGAAGACCTAGACTGCTACAGCTCAGTACAGAGCAGGTACTAACTTTATGGAGCATTTGTATGCATTCTAAATATTTCAAGCAACTGAGTTAGGGGAAAGTGCATAACCTTAGCCTTCACAATTTGTACTATGAAAAATCTTTGGGTGAGAATCTGGTAGATGAAAAATTAAGTCATATAAACCATATTTTTTCTGTACCTTTATCACTGAGCAGTAATCAATCAGAAAGGAGTTACAGCAGCTCATTTTTTCTGGAAATGTTCTAGAAATTGTTTGGCATAGAAAAAGAAAGGAGAAATTAAAAGCTCGAAAAATTCCGCAAAGTATGCAGGTGCAGAATCAAGTCATGACTGGTCAGAAAAGAGACCTCACAGTTTACCATAACAGCAGAAATACACTTAAGGCCTTAAAAAAAAATACATCAATGAAACTAGAATAATAATAGTAGCACTGTCTACAGAATGTTCACTGAATTTCATAGAATGTCAGAGAAAACTTAGGACACAAGTTCAAATCAGGTCCAAATTTGCCAGGGTGGAAGTCCAAGCTCCCCTTCCCTGGAAGCATCACCCCATGGCATCACTTCACACAGGCCTGGATGCCCCATTTCCCTGTTTTGAGCAGGTCTGTGTCTGCCACAGGAAATGCAATTGCAAACTGAAATACTTCAGGAGTGTATTGACGTCTCAGTGTGAGGGTAGGCTGGTGTTCTTACCAAGGCTGGGCCAGAGTTCAAAGTTAATAGGATTTATAATGTCTCTTGAGGGACACAAATTGTGAAAAAGTAGTGCTGGAAAACTGGGTAATGTGGCTGCAGGAAAGCATCCTCGGCAGCTGTACTCCACCAGCTGTAGCAGATAACAGCTAAAAGGGAAGTCAAGAAAAGTAAGAAGTAGTGTGGGAATGGGAACACTGAGTAGTGCTGCACATCCTCCTCCTGAACGGGTGTCAGGGAGTGTGCAGCCCTGAGGTCCCAGGCACTCATCAGACATGACTTTTACTTTTAAGGATGCTTCTAGGGATGCAGGAATATTTGTTCAATCCACTGCCTTCTGCTGATAGTACAGGTATGGAATTTGAATTGCCCACAGTTTTAAAACAAAAGATTTAAAATTTTAAAATAAAATGCAATTTTTCTTGGTTCCTGGAGAATCAAACTGCTCCATTTGGCTCCCTTCTATGTAAAATTCATGAGCTTGTTAACCCTTGTGACTGCTGGCACATTTTGGCCCCAGCACTAAGGCTTTAATTGCCTGGGAAGGTAGTACATCACACAGATAATCTCCTTGAGATCAGGAGCACCATCTCACTCACCAACAGCTCATGGCCAGGCTCAGTCACTGTTAAACACTTTTGAGTGATGGTGTTAACACTGGGAACAAAAAACCTCCAATCCAGGCACAAAACCTCTTCACTGAGGTGTACTTAGGTGGTCAGAAAATCAAACTGTGTGTTGTTCACTCAGACCAAACAGAAGAACTGGAGCAACCAGAAAGGACTCACAAAGGTTTTAGGACTCACAGAGATTTTAGGATCCCAAAATGTGACTGAGCTGGAGAACTCGTGCAAAACACCTGGTGTTTGTAGCTTGTTACCAGGAGAGCCCTGGGAGCAAGGGGAATATTTTCCAAGCTGGCATTGCTACTGTGTCCTGTAAAGGTTTCGAAAGAGCTGCACACACAGAAGAGTGAGGTAGCCAGGACTAAACCCCAACATGAGTTGCATGGTTCATCTCCCAAAACTCCTGTAGGTGCCATTGAAAGTAGAGGGACAGGGAGGAAACTGGCCTGGTACGTCCACGGGGTGCCTACTCACAGGAAGGGCAAATAGAGTGAGTGCACAAGCCTCGACTTCTTTCTTTTCCTCCTCTTCCTTTTCCTTTCCTTTTTTTTTTTTTTTGGTTACCATTTTCTTCTTTCTCTCTTTCTTCTCCTTTCTCTTTTCCTTTCTTTTGGTTTTTTTCTCTCCTTCTCCTTCTCCTTCTCCTTCTCCTTCTCCTTCTCCTTCTCCTTNTCCTTTTCTCTCTTTTTTTCCTTTTGCTTTTCCTCTTTCTTTTCCTTTTTCCTTTTTTTTCATCACCTTCTTCTCTTTTCCTTTCCCCTTTCTGTTTCCCCTTCTGTTTCCTTTTCTTTTCTTTTTTCCTCATTTTCTCTTTTGAATTCCCCTTTCAAACAAGACCAAGCTGGGAGAAGCAGGAAGGCTTGCCTGGCAGGCAGGTTTATACACGCTTCTGCAGCTCCAGCTCCGGGCTATCAAGTGCCACTTCTAGAGCAGCCTTTTCCCTGGCTTGTGTTCGATTTGCATCTGGATGCTCGCATGCAGCCAGAGCTAACCTACACTCTCTGCAGCTGAGGTCGTTGCTTGGGTTTTTTTAATACCACAGATCAGGGCACCTGATGAGGCCACATTCCTGCTTGCAAGCTTAAGTGTATAATTTAAAAAAAAAAAAAAATTAGCCCACTGTGGAGAGAGAAATCCTCTACAGAGAAATAATAAACCGTGATGAGAGTAACCACTTTAGGAGATGTTAGAATTTGATCCAGGATCTGTGTTTTTGCTTTGAAGCAGTAGTTGTCCTTTAGTTCAGATGGTATTTGTGAATCGCTGCCTCAAAAAAATAAAAAGGGGTCTTTTGGCACATTCTTTAGGCTGATGACAGGCAAAATGAAGTAGATTCTGTCTCAGAAATCTCCAAAAATAATCTTAGGTTTGACATAACACACCATGTCATGAAGTGATATAAGCCACATAAGCACAAAGCAGGCTTTAAATTTAAAGAAGAATAATCCTATTTTCAGATAGGATACTTTCCATCAATGTGGATAACAAATATCTGATGCAGAATATAGTCATGCTAATGTTCAGACCCCTTAAAAGCTGCAGTCCGTGGTAGCTGGTGGCTGTGGCAGCCTGCTTTCTACCTATGCTCTCTGAAAGTTGCTCAGACCATCCACACACACATGCACAAAAGATTTCTATCTGGAAATAAAGATCTGCACCTTTTTTTTTTCTCTCTTTAACCCCTCAGCACCAGTGATCCAGAGTTCCCAGTGCTAAAGAGTGATGCAAAATGCATTAATGCTTAGCACTGGGAAATCCCAACTCCTGGTGCCAAGAGGTTCATAAATATAGTAATGAAACCTCTTGACTCAAAAGTGAGCACTATTTAACAGAACAAGCATGAACAGCCTTTAGGAGATTTTGCAGCTGGATTTGTTCCACTGTGTCAGAGCTGAACCTCCATGATAGTAGTTTTAAAAAACTGTGCATGGTTAAAATAGAGAGTTTAAGGAAGCCAGGCAACCAAAAATTAAAACTAAATAAATCCATAGAAAGGAAAAGTAAATATACTGCTGCATCCCTACCAGAAAAAGAGGCATCAAGATTCCCCAGTATGAACCCAGTGACAGATGTCAAGGTCTTTGGGAAGTGTCCACTAAGCTTTATTTTGCACATGTTCCTGAACAACTAAAAAGAGTACTTTGTGTGATAATTTACTAGCAAATCAGTATCAATAAATCAGAATCATGCAAGCAGTCATGTTTATTATATCCTTGTTGCTTAATATTCATGATAGTAATTTATTTTTATAGTACAGTTTCACTGTTATCTCCTCCTTAGCTGTAACTTTGAGACAAGCAAGCTGCAAAAGCAGAAGGTCAGGTAACCCTTTGAAGACTGTAAAAGTTCATTCATTTGGAATTTGCCTGCTTTGGGTTTTTTTTTTTTTTAATGCTTTAGTGGCTCCTTAAAATATTTATACTATCATTCCTAACCTAGCATTATTTATTTAACAAATATGTCTACAAAATGAGAGTTGCAGAGCAGCGTATGGATACCAACTCTACAAATGAAGAATCCAAAATTTCTAGAACTGCTCAATTGAAAATGGTCATGAAATCTGGTGTTAAGGTCTGTATTTTAACAGAATACTTAAAAAAAAATTTAAAACTTACAGTTATTTAAGGTTTCCTGATGTTTTTCAATGGCAAGACTTGTTAATCAGGATGGCAGTGATAGAAACAGGAGGTTTTATCCACAGAACATGCAGAGTACAAACAACTGCTACTTCTACCTGTCACTCCTACTGAAACACCTCATTACTGACTGAGTGAGGCCTTAGTAACTTAAGATCTACTCCTTCAGAGTGCATTCAGATTTAACTGAGTATCTCTTTTTTTGTTTTTTCACGTGTTCTTTTAGTAAAAAAATGGATTTCAGCTGTGCCAGTTGAGGTACAAGGACCCCTATTGTTCCTTTTGTACAGTCATAAAGCACAATTAAGTTTAATGAGAAAGCACAAATTCAAGGGTGATGTAGATGTCAAGATGTTCTCTATTTTCTATAAATCAGAAATCAACAGAAGTCTTGATTTTCTTTGCATTCTTTTTATAAAATATTTTTCCGTGCTGCTGATCTGCTTCAATATTTCCCCTCAGACTGAGTTTGTGTAGCAGAAGAATCATTCAATATGTAAAACTCTGCTGGTGAAAGACAGCCTGTAATTATACAATGGCCTCGTTGGTATGTCCCCTTGTCTTTCAATTAAGGATGAGCTTTTGATGAAGTTCTATTGGTTACTGCACATAATCAATTGTTTCTCATCCAGGAACATATTTTTCATTAGACAGGAGGTGGAGGCCACACAAAAAAATATTGCTGATCAGATGAATGAAGTCTAAACCTACCTCATCACAAAGATAACATCTAAAAATGCTTCAGGTTTATTTATGGCAAACAAAAAATATGACTAGGCTTCAAGAAATGATGAAGATAAGCAGACATAAAAGACATTTTTATTCTAAGTGTAAACTATCATTAAATGTATTTAGATTTATACCCTATAATTATTATGATTGTAGCAATTAATCAATCAACTGATTAACATGTAGGGTCAGCAGGACACAGTGATCTTATCTTGAAGCTTGAATTAATTAATTATTCCTTACTCTACATTATTATTTTCTACTTGTGTATGTTTTCTCAGTGTCCCCATTGAAAAAATATATCCTTTTTTTTTCCTATGATGTATTGAGTCGAGCACAGGAAGACACTGACGTACGTTTACTAATTTGCCATCGGAATTTCAAATTAATTAAAATATTTTTAAAGAAGTGCATAATTTTTAACTACTTGTTATATTCTAATTAGCAAGGTTCAATTAAATTGTTTTCAATGTAGCAACTTAAGAGCTCTCATCTCTTCAAGTGGAGTCAAATTCAGCGGGTGTATATTGTTGCAATGATATAATTCCATGTTCATTATCCCACAAACCAGTGAAGTCTCTCTGAGCAGAGTATTTGCTGTGTGTGGCAGTGTGAGGATTTTCCAGTTCCACAGGCAATCCTGCTGTCAGGAATTCTTCCTGAAATTCGGCTACGCTTCAAGTTGCTTTCTGCAAAGTTATTCTATGCCCCTGCCCATGGAAGGGGGTTGGAGTCAGATGATCTTTGAGGGCTCTTCCAACCCAAACCATCCTAGGATCCCGTGAAAAGCATCCCTTCCAACAGCCCCTTCCTTGTGTGGAACATTTCCTCTGTCTCCGTGCAGCAGAATTTGTATCACCCTGAAGTCACTGCTAAAACTCTTGCTGGCTCCAGAGGAGACACCCTCTTGCACCATCACTGTGCCAAATTTCCTCCTGGTTAGCAGCCCCAAGTTTGTTTGACATTCTCCGTTCTTAAAAGCTTGGGTTAGGGGTTTTAATTTTTTTTTTTTCTCTTTCTATCTTACATTTTCTTATCTTTTATTCTTATTCCACAGTTGCTAGTTTAAAGCAAGCCTAGGAAGCCCTGGTGGTGTTGAAGAAAGACTTAAGTGCTCTGTCAGGCAGCACCCAGTTCAGTGTCTTGTCCCAAAAAACATTCAAATGCTCTATGTTTGTAAACCCGAATTTTTGTGCTATTATGACCTACTAATCCGCGCTTTGCTTGTGCTGTGCTGAATAAGGATAAAATAGATTTTATAGGTATCTGCCTCTCCTCTTGTGCTGCCCTGTGGCCACGGAAGGGCCAGCGAGGTGTGGGCACGGTGTGTCTGGGGCTGTCTTAGCCAAGAAAACCAAGTTTCCATAACCCCCATGCAGACACACACAGTGCAGTTCTCTTCTCCATCTCTGCTTTTCTCCTCTTTTTTTCAGCCTGTAACACCCTACCACAGTGAGTCCATGTCCTGATTAGGCTCTACTATTATCTATACAATCAAAAATAAAAGAGATGCTAAAAATCCAGCTGCTGGCTCTCTAACTGAGCTCTCAGGAAAGTTCATATCCCAGCCCCTGGTGGTTTTATTTTTCCAATTTTAGTGCAGGAGATAGCAGTAATAGAAGTAGGTTTGGGGGCCTTAAATAGAAGGGTAGGAGAAGCAGTTATCATCAAGCTTTAGCTTTGAAATGTAAACTTAGCAAAGACTTCCCTGATGAAGTATACATATGGAACTACAAAATGCCACTTTTTATCCATTTGTTTTCCTGACCATAACCACGTTTTCACACTGTCAGCATTTTCATTAGAAGCTCTTTTTGTCAGAGGTTTATAACGAGAATGTAAAGATTTGCTATGGGCTAAATCTCAATCCAAGAGCAAATGTTTATACCAATTCTGAAAACAATCAGCTTGCCCATTTGTAGTTATGCATGTGTTCATCATCTGTTACTGCTTGTCCAATGCTCTGCAACTTCTGGAAGGAAAAAGAGACATCTGGAGGGAAAAAAAGCTACCCTGCAGATAGCACACTGTATGTTCTCCTGAGTTATTGAATAAGGTACTACAGAAATGCAGCTTTTCAGTCAATACAAATATTTTTTTGCTTAAACCTGTCAAATTTACTGCAGAAATATTGTAATGTATGGCTTAGCCTGGTCTCCTTTTGTGCATTACTTACATGGAATTTGCTTTAAACACTCACTGGAAATTATTCACCTAATGAACTGAGCCACTTCTGTGATGCCAGGCACGAAGAATTCTTTGGAAATGTTTTAGCTTATCTTCTGGACCTGAGGGTTAACAGGGTTTTCCCGTCTGTCATTTCCACTGTGTATCAGTCATTAAGTCCCACAATGTTCTGAGGATGAGTTAAATGTAAAAGATAATTTACAGTCCTTATCCTTCTCTAGCTGTGTTGGTTTGAACAAAAAAGGTACATAGAGTGGACACGTATATAATGACATAAAGAAAAATTTTTACACAAGATAAACAGTTAGGAGCAGTCTAGCAGAGTTATTTGTGCCTGTGTTACCTGTGCAGAGCATGAGCCAATATAAAGTTTTTCTGGGTAAAATTCAGAAATCATAAAACCATGGAATCACAGAATGGTTTGAGTTGGAAAGAACATTAAAGATCTTGTTCCTACCCCTCTGTTATGAGCAGGAACGACTTCCACTAGAAGAAATAAAGATAAACCAGGTGCTAATCTGAAAGTTGCCTCAATTTTAACACAGAAGATGCCTGAGGTTGTAGAGCACTTCAGGAAGCTTTGTAGTATTTGGTATTTACATACAATGCTCAGTGTTACAAGTACTTACTTTATAATAGCATTACAGTGATACTTACAAGTCTCTTTACCCAGTAAGCCTCAGGAAAAAAAAAATGCAGCCCTCATTAGTGTTTCTCCACAAACCACAGTAAAAATTAATTGTCACCCCATCCTAGACACAGATATGTCTCCAAACTTAGCACCAACGTGGCTTCATTCACTTCTAAAGTATGATTAAAGCACTAAGAAAAGTGTGTATAGATCTTCCTGTAAAGCCATCAGGGAATTTATTTTTTCCTTTGGCAAATAATTCATGAACGGTTGTAACTCATTGACAAATCTTTGTGCAGACAATGAAAAGAGTTTTTTCAGGGTGGGTCATGAGCACACATCAGGTATGAATGTTCTCGGAAATACTTCTCCACCCTGCCATGCACAGCCCTTTTGTTTTTGGGAGATTTCGAGGGAATTAAAAGGCTCACCTGAATATTTGTGAACATGCAGGCACATCAGTGGATCCACCTGGAAAAGAACAAAAAAATTAAAAGTCAAAAAATTCTTTCTTTTTTTAGCTTGATCCACCCAGCTGTGTTTTCAACCAGGAAGCTTTAAGAAGCTAATTAATTATGAGCTAATTAAACTTTGCAAAGTCATTGTGAGACTGCTATCATTAATATAAATATTTCAGAGCAAGTAAACTGAGGCACATAAATTATTTTTGGAAATCAGGTACCAAAGCAAGCAGTGACAGCAGCAGCCCTCTCTGTCCCATTTTCCCCCACTCTACAAACATTTTTGTTCTTTCCAAGCTTCACATTTATCTAGTAAGGGTTAAAGCAAGATTTTTAAATCCTATATGAAATCTGTGCAAATATGTGTTCTGCATAAATCTGGGCCACAAAATTAATATACTTGTATACATTTTCCCCATCTGCTATATTGCTGACACATCCAGCTTGTAGCCCAGAATGTTTTAGAGAAGAAAGGGCCATCTCTATGTTTAGTGCAAGAGTTCAAGTGGAGTTAGAGACTTAGTGGTGTACTCAGGCTTCTCCACTAAACATAGAAAGCAGCTTGGGGTACTTGGAAGTTTTTCTTCCAAAACGCCAAACCGCTGGTTATTGGTGGAGGAAGGAGGAGTGGTATTAATTTTTTTTGGTGTGTACATGAGGAACTAAACTGCATATTTAGTGGAGAAAGAAGTTTCCATTTGTACTCTTTCAGTTTTGTCAGCTACCATAATATGTGTGTGTGCCTGTGAATGTGTATACATAACACCTATACATTTTCCATTAAAAAAAAAAAGATAAAAAAACATTCAGACAAGGGTAAGGTCATCTCAAACCTCCAAATGTTGTAGGAGTCATTTTAGGGACCGTGACCTGGGAGAGGCAGCTCTTTTCTGGTTTGTGACCGCAGACTCCCTCGCCCCATCTGGGTGCCTGTGATGTATTTTCCTGCATCGGGAGGTAAAGGAGGTGTTCCCTTGAAGACTTTATGCTGCAGGAATAGTGCAGGAATGCTTTGTCCAGGGGCTCAGAGGCTGCGCTGAGACCTCCATCGCGTGTTAGGAGGAGGTGCAGCCTGTCCAGAGCGAGCCCCTGCCCCGTGCTCCCCTGGTGCCCCAGACTGCCTCTGCTCCAGATGCAATCAAAGTGTGTTTTCCAGGAGGTTGGTTATATATCCTTGGGAGGGAGCTTGGCCGTTTTTTTTACTCTTTAGTTCATTCACCATTCCAGATTTTGAATTTGTGCATTGTTGTTTTGCCATAGCTGCCCAGTACACTGTGCAATTTTGAATTTCTTAGGATTTTCTGTTCCCAGTTAAAAAGATGGCAGTATATTTGTGGTTTTTTTTTTTTTGATGGCTTTTATTAACATCCTAATGGATGTTCGTGGGTATTGTGGCACGTCCATCTTGTGAGTTTATGGACAAAAAGCTGAGGTCCACTGAGCTGACTCCAAGTCATAAATTCAGAAGAATCAGGGTTTTGGTGACAGTTTTAAGTCACCAAAAGGCTCCTCTCGATCTGGGGGTCCACCTGTGGCTTTAAGGTCATGCCTGACTTGTAGAGCCACGTACCTTTATTGTGACTTCTGTAATCTCCATTTCTGTTTCAATAATATCAAATTTAAGTTACACCAATCAACTTTCTTTTTTCAGATTAGGCCTGTTTAGTTGTATAAATAATCTCATATATTTTCCAACAGCCTGATCTTGAGCTCTATTAGAAGTCGCCTAGAAACTGGAACCTTGAAAAAATGTCATGGAAGTTACCTGTATTTTGATTTTATATATATATATATTTAAAAAAAATATATATACAAAAAATATAATCATATATGTAAGACATTGTGTACTATGTAGTATATATTATATTATGATTTTTTGATGCATAGCCAAATAATACCGCCATTATAATAAGGTGGGTGGCAGGGTTGAATTACACATCCTGTTTTTAAAATGTCCATTTATTTTTCACCTTCAGCACATCTGAAATCACCAAAATTACCCTGTGAAGTTTAATTCCTGGGCCAGGTCCACTTTTCAATTCACTATAACCAGTTACTCAGTCATCTCCATTGATACAGCAATGCTGTCTTCCACCAGACAGAGAGCTCAATATTTGTCTTCTCCACACATTAGTCTTTCCCACATAGAAGCAGTGCATCATATGTTTATTTGACTTCTTTGGCTTTTTCTGGTGACTCACACTGACTGCTTGGTGGTGCTTTTGCAGCCAGCAGGAGAATTATTTTATCACTGTGTATAGTAATTCCCATGTCCAGCAAAACACGAAAAAATTAAGATTCTTTACCTTACCTGTATGCTAGGTAATATATTAATTGCTGCTTAGTAAGGCCTTCACTCTGTGATCTACCTTTTTTTTTTTTTTGCTTTGGAGCATAAGATATATTTACGGGAAAAATAGAGACTGACGAGCGAAGGAGAAAGGGAGACAAGGAAGTTGGGTGCAAAGGGAATTGGGAGGATTAGAGAGAGACTTCTGCAAAGACAACCGAGGTATTTGGGTACAAATAAGAGATTTGCTCACTTTTGCATTTTGAGACTTGCTGAGGGTTGTGTACACGAATCCTTGGTGGATTTTTGCAGGCCTTTTGTTAAGCAACACAGGCAGGCTTCTTCTGAAAGGATCCCTCTAAGAGAGGACAGTGCCCAGCCCAGAAATCCAAGAGATGATTTATTAATGTTCATCACCAGGTCTTCATGTTGAATGACCATATCAGACCTCATTTTCAGCAGACACCATCCTGAACAGGAGATAACCTATAAGCACACACTCCAAAACGTTCAGAAACCTCCCAGCCAGACTGTCAGGAAGCCAGGGAGATCCCAGTTTGCTGTTATTGCTGCCCTTCCCACTGATGTTAATCCATTCGTTTCTTTCTGTGTGAGCAGATCTCTGGGTCACTGGCCCCTTTGACTAACAGGGAGTTTTTGCAGATATACAAGAGGTCCATGCTGCTCTTAAATCTCCACTGCAGTTTGTTTGAAATGGTGGCTGTCATATTAGAGAAATAGTGTTTTCTCTCTTTCCCTCCCTCTGCCATGCCTTAATCTACTTGTAACAAAATGCACTGAAATGAAATGAGAATCTTCTATGTAGAGCTTTGTTGCTGTTATTCCACTTCTGCAGAAATCAGTGGAGGATGTTCCTTTTCCACCTGTTCATACTTTCTCCCACAGCCTAGACCAAGGTCAGCTCAGCTCTGCTTCATGTTCTCTTCCTTTTAGTTCAGTCCAATTTCCAGCTCTCCAATCTATGCCCCTTTAAAATGCAAAAAAGTAACATGAGGAAACTGTCATTAATTGTTTTATTTGCTTTAAAGGGAGGAGCACATGGAGCAGGGCCTTCATTAACTCTGTGCAAGACTCTGGATACACCACCATCAATATTTTATCACTTCTTTGTGAAGATCAGGGGAGAAACAGGCATTTATAGACTGACTTCACCCTTCCTTGCACCCCTTTTGTCTGTCTCTTCCTCACAAACTGCTTGCACAGAGGATGCCACAGAAACAGAGGGACATGGGAAGTGGGACTTCACTCCAAGGAGAAGAGCAGAGTGAGCATTTCCATGAGGACACAAGCACATCTTTTGCTGTGCTCTCACTTAAAGCATGCATGGTGCAAAACCAGGTTAGATACGCATCCAGTGATATGGATTTTTTCCTTTTTCTGTTTGTCCTTTACACTTGCAGCTTGTAATTGGAAAGGTGTGAAGATGAGGCACCAAAAATAGAGGGAGAAAACCAGGTGCACAAGTTCATGTGCCATCTCAGAGAAAGAGGGAGCTTAAATTGCAGCCAACTGAGAAATTTAGGGGCACAAAGTTAAAACTAATAGTAAACTATCCACACACCATTTTTTTGGCAGAGCCAAGACCCCCTCCATTTGTCCAGAGTCGCAGAGTGTGTGAATGGCTTTGCACGGGAAATGATTCTGAACTTTGCAAATAGCTTTTATTATAGCTCCTCTGTGACACTGCTAGAAAACAGATTAGATCATAGCTCATTTCTCTTTTATTATTCTGACAGTGATTTCATTTGTTCAGAACTTCCATTTTGCCTTTAATATCTCATATGCGGTCACATTTTGGGAGCTTTAGGATGTGCTGGTTCTGCGTGCATGTCTCTCACCTTCGCCAACTCATTACAGAGAAGCATCCTCCCTAAATAACAAATATTAACAAACATGTATGAACTTCAGATGATACAATTCCCAGTTCATTTCCTGGGCTATAACACTGCCAGAGAGGGATCAAATAAAGAGCCTGCCTGATCCCTAAAATAAGGCATGCTAGTGTGGGAAAAGTCCTTTGTTTTGTACCTATAAGGGAAAAATATATTAAACCCTGACCACGCAAAGACTAGAGCAGAGAGCCCTCAGCTAGAACTGCAAAAATAAGAGAGCTTGATAGCCCAAAACAAGCAGTTCAGCCAGTCATTCTCTCCTGCAATACATTCCATTCCTGCCCTTTAAAGTCAACCGATTCAGATACTCTCAAAATGAATGTGGCTGGTCCCAAATGAGCCCATTTTAAGACTTGTTTGGGGATTTTTAGCAACATAAAGTCACTGTCCCGTGGTTCTTTTCCTCCCACCTATGTCACGCTGCCAGAGAGGCCTGACCCAGGATTAGGTCCTTCCCACTGGTCTCCAAACATTACAGCGACCCTTTTGTACCATCGGTCGTTGGGATTGCCTGGAACAGCCTTCAGCCTGCTCTGAAGTTATGTTGGGCAAACATCCAGCAGAAAGCTGTTCATTACAAAAGCTGAAAGGTCAGTTTTGCACATATAATATCTTTCTATCCCAGTCCACAGGCAGTAATTAATGATTTAAGCCTAAAAAACCCGGTGAAAACTGAACACGGTAGAAATAAATACCAATAACCTGAAACAAAAAATCTCCAACATTGTGCATGTCTAGCAAGGATCATTACAGTTAACTAATTTTTGGAAGTAGTATCATAGCAAAAAAGCCCTATAATTTTATTTTATACATATTCAGCTGTGACATTACGATGCTTTTTTCCCCATCTTACGTCTGGATCCTTTACCTACAAAAGCCAGCTGAGGGTTTGGGGTTTGTTGGTTTGGTTTTTTTTTTGCCTTTGGATCAAAGAAAGATTTATTTCTGTGACTGCAGATATTTTAAAATATATTTTAAATGTTTTCTATTATTCCCTCCTTCTGCTCTCCACACATGTTAAAATCCGCTCAGAGCAAGGGTCTGCGAAAGGAGCTGGAAAGGGCTCTGTCCTTTTTCTGGGGTTCTTTTCTTTGTGAGCCTGCAAGTCCATTGCATTTGTGAGTGTGAGTGTGTGAGTGTGTGTGTGTGGGGGGGTGAGAGTGTGTGTGTTTGTGCGTGTGTGTACATGCACAGGCTTAGTCCTCAGGTGGAACTGTGGTTCCTGTGCTTTCGTTCTCGAAGCTGTTATTCTGGAAGGGAATGGAGGCAGCTGTGTTTACAGCTCAAGTCTTGGCATACATTTACCAGAATCTATTATTCATATCGTTCAGTATCAGGGAGAGATCTCAGGCCACCTGTCTATCTGACAAATTCACCCTTTTGTGAGCTTTCTGTTCATAGCAAATTATGTTCACATTGATGAATTGAGTTTTTATGAGCATTGCTAACTAACATTCTCACAGAAGGCCAGGGGCAATAGACTGCAAGTGTTTCTGGTCCACAAGTAAATGTTAAAAAGAAAAAAACTGCCAGTATTTAAAGACAATTTGCCATGGAGGGATAGTTAAAATATTTGGCAAAGCCTTGATATTTATAAATTCAAGAATGTCCATAAATTATTACAGATAGTATGCTTATCACAAATAAAAAAATAGCAATAATTTTGCACTGCCCCCTGTGAGCGTGGAGGGCTCTTTAGTATTCTGTGTGTTAACAGGTAGACACTGATCAAAGCTTCTAACAAATCCTTATCAGGGCTTAGCACAAGGTGGGAACCATTTAGTTTTGCAGAGGGGATCTTCCTTTGAAAATCGTGCAGTGAAATCACTGGGACAGAGTGAAGTGAACACAAAATGATGATTTACCTGGGCTTTTCAGCATGGCACTGGTCACCATCCAAGGAGCCACCAGTCATGGGAGCAGCTGTACCCCATAGATTGAAAGATCTGTAGCTGCAGATCAAAATATTTCCATAACAAGAGATTATTGTCAGGATGCGCTGGGACAACACTGCCTATGAACACCCAAATTCCTCACGCCCCTTACCCTACAGACAATGTCAGGGACGGAGCGTGACCCACCCCTGAGAGCAAAAGGGGGTGAGGTGGGCTGCACGCCCGCAGACACAGTCTCCAAATAAGTAAACACTCATCTGTGTCAGGTAAATCTATTTACTAAACTCAGATGCATCTAATGTGCCATTTAATATGCCTGAGAGCACCTGAGACTCTGCACGAAGTGTCCCAGAAGCTCCTCACGTCTTGGCAAGGTTGGAGGATAACGTGGATACATTAGGGTAACTCCCTGCCGTGGTGAGCTGCCAGCATCTAAGTGGCTGAATCCCACCACAACTGCCATAAGGATGCTCTTAGGAGCCCAGAAAAAAAGGGGATGGCAGTGAGTGACATTGCAGGGAGAGACCTGGCACTAACAGCCGCATCACGAGAACAAATTTCCAAAGGGGAAAAATAAAGCTAAAAAAAAAAAGAAAAAAAAAAAATAATCACCTTTCGAAGGGAAACCCCCCCAAGTTTCAAGGGGAAAAAGCGACGCTTAAGAGTCCCTCCTTAAGGCACAGAGGAGAAACGCAGGTTGGAGGGAAGGAGCCACCTGGCCGAGAGCACTGGAGCACCTTGGCCCCATCCCGGCGGGGCGCGGCGGAGGCTTCCATCGCTTCACACCCGCCGGGATGGGGCTGCCTCTCGCCCGCGCGGCTCCTCGCGCTGAAAGCGTGGCAGCCCTGCCTGTTGTTTTGATAGGTGCGAATGGAGCGGCTGCCCCTCGCGAGCTATCTCTGCCGCTTCCAAATCTGTACCGCCGGGGAAACAGGTTGCGCAGCGTGGCCTGCTGATCCGCGCCTGCCTGGCCAGTAGCGTGGACAGAAGGAGCACTGCTGTCGCCGTCTTTCCCCAAGTTTCGAGCCGAGGCAGAGGGTGATAAATGCGGTGGGTTGCTTTCAGTGTATCAGTCAAACCGCCAGTTTGGGAGACCTCTCCCGTTAGGAGCCTTTGGATTTTAATTTCACATGTGCCAATCAGGTTGTCAAGCGCTTGGGTAGACCCCACCACCATTTTGTCAACTGGAAGCGCGGCGCGAGTTTAAGGAGCGCTGAAATAGCTGAGAGCCCGCTCCAGCTGGCCATTCCTTAATGGGAGAACATTGTTCTGCCTTCCCTGCTTTAACCCGTGCCTGTGCCTAGGTACCTTCATCGGTGTCAAACAGATTTGTAGGGCTGGTGATTAGTTGCCCAAAGAGCATAATATATGCATTATTAATTATAGAAGGTAAGTTTGGCTAATTGTCATTTCTATACAGTAGCACTGCACGACGATACATTTTAACAATCTATAAATAATTGATAATTTTTTTTCTTTCATCTTCCTCCCTAGTTTGCATAAAACTAATGACTTGGTAAATGTTACTCACTTCAAAATATTCCACAGCTCCTATGAAAATTAAACCAACACTGTAACCTTAGCAAATAAGGAGATTTTTCATCTTATTGTAGGTTAAAAAAAAAAAAAAAGAAGAGG
>VXAZ01005100.1:5427041-5472041 GCA_013399875.1 Gymnorhina tibicen
TGCTGGGGGTGGTGGGGGGGAGAAGGAGGAGCGGGGGAGAACGGTTCACCGGCTAGCATTAATGCAAGTTTTAATTATATAGCCATAATACCACTTTCCCCTCTGAGAAAGGTTGGGTTAGATTACATGGTGCAAAAGGAAATTGCAGAAAATAATAACTTCAAACCAGCCTCGCTCCTGCGAATTTGTAAGAATTTGGTAGCGTTCTCTTCGCTCGCATTTTCAGGACAGACGCATTCATCCAGTTGCTAGGAAAACCAAATAATGAAAACATAGCTGGGATTTAGCAAGTTCCGCTGGGAATTACCTATGATAGAGGGCAGGGCTGCACTTCCTCAGAACATGCTCCTGCTGTAAAAATTCACAAACCTGGCATTCATACAGGCATCTGTCGCTTGCTCTAATGCCAGTTCATAGTATACATACAAACATCTGCTTCCATGCACAAAGGGATACAGAACGCTTGACAGGTCTGTGTTAGCAGGGTTCGCAATGCCAGTTCTTTATGCAAAAACCCTAATGCTTCCCGTCAAGCCATTAGAAGTGATACAATCAGCCCAGGCCCCATTAAGCCATCAGTGTCCACCTGTGATAAAGATGGCCATTTGTTTTCTTAAAGCCCACTTAATGTCTGCTTAACTCAATTTGTCAGGAAATGTAGAACAATTTCCTCACAGCCTGAAATTTGGTAGTGGTTCAAAGTCAAAAGGCCAGGTCTAGTCTTATTCAAATGATATAATGAACAGTCTTCAAATCTAAATCTCCCTTGGGGACATGCTGTTTACTTTTTTTTTTTTTTAATGTTAGAAGAAAAAAAAAAAAAGGAAAAGTAAAATGTATGCTTTTCTTTGATTACTAAAAATATTGAATCCTTTTAACCCCTTCATATGGGTCAGCTGAGAAATGAACTTCCTTGCTTCCTTCTTTTGCTGGAGGTTAATATACTAAAGGTTAGGCAGAGCAGAGCAGAGCAAAAATACCAGAATGAATATGCAAAAATTATTTCCAGC
Organism: Gymnorhina tibicen; assembly: GCA_013399875.1. Lineage (NCBI taxonomy): Eukaryota > Metazoa > Chordata > Aves > Passeriformes > Artamidae > Gymnorhina > Gymnorhina tibicen. The sequence continues at coordinate 5,428,052 of VXAZ01005100.1, forward strand.
ATATTTTAAAAGTCTCTTTTTAAACATAGAAATTTACAGTTTGAACACCTAAAAGATATCTTCGGTTTTTGCTCTTCCTGGGATCTCTCCTGGCATATGGACAAGGGGCCCAATCCCTCCTCTCCATGGCAATGCCAAGGGTGCAAGGAGGAAAGTCAGAGTGCATTTGACATCTTTGGTGGGAATTTTGCCTGGGGAAAACAGACAACAGCTGAATAAATGTGATACAGCCCCGACTTTGTGATTGTTCTGGGACAGCTCCTATTCAGCATCCTAATTTTCATGTAAGGTGAAATCTGAGAAATGCTTCGCCACCTCAGCCCTGTGTATCCTTCCACCCTGCTGCAGGTTTGTTCTTTCCCAAATAACTGTCCATCCTCAGGTCCTCAATGACATGAAAGTCTGGAGATCATGGGTGAGGGCCAGAGGGATGCCAATGGAAGCCCAGCTTCAGTGGGGGCAAGGGGAGGCTGTGAAGGAGAGGAGAACAGGGATTTCAGGAACTGGCAGGGATGTCCTGTCGTGTTTCCACGACTTCGTCCAACAAAATAAGTAGTGATGGTCCACTGCTGTTGTAGGGCAGAGCACCACTGTGAAGTCACCTCCTCGGCCAAAAAAAAAAAAGAGGGAGTAAAATACCTATATACAGAATAAAAAAGATTCTTGATTTTAAAGACATGTATAATCACATAGCAATAGGTTCAAGAAATTCAATTAAATTAGAAATTTAATGGATGGAGACTCTTTCTGTCTTCGAAGACATTTTTTTGGAAGTGTGAGCAACTATTTGTGTTTGGAAAGGAGCGCAGGTCAAGCAGCGCAGCGCAGCCTCTCTGCTGGCTTTAACTGCTGTTGGGGAGGTGCGTTACGGCCTCGAGTTGTGCATTTGCAGAGAAAATATCACCCCGTCCAGATGCTCAAGTCTGGTCTTTCTGCGAGAAAACCCCGCACCAGGCTCTCGCAGTGTATGAATAAACCAGGAAAAGAGCTCGGCACGTTCTCCCTTTGCATGGTAGAAGTTAGAGGTGAAACACAATCATTTCAGTCTGGATCAGACTACCCTTTAGCAAAGTCCTAAGTCTAATTAACCCCCAAAATCGACTGACAAGGTTCATTCCTCTCCGTTGCTGCCTAACTGGTTGTATGTACGCTGGGCATGCAGTATCTAAGTCAGATGCTGCTTTGTTATAATTAGGGCAGCAAATTTTGTTTTCTGTTTGGTACTTGCTGTTACATATTGCATGTAATGTATGGCACTGTTAAGGGAAAAAAATTGGAGTCAAAGTGCCTGGAAAGTTAGGTCTGCTCTGTAGCACTGTGAGATTGTTGACATCTGCCGAGGTTGGAGAGCTCAGTAAGCAGGAAATGGGGTGTCACTCTGAGTGGTAGTTTACCATTATCCTGGCATCCTAATGAAGTGTCTGCAGTGCACAGAGCTTCTGGATGGCATCTTAACGCACGGCTAAGCAAAAGCACTTCTCTCCTTGTCACTGTCATCCATCTGCCTGCACCCTACTGTAGCCAATGGGATGGAACCATGCTACAATGTGCTATAAGCCATTTAGAGTTGCACATTGCATAATCAGTCCCATCAAATATGTAAAAAATGACTATTATTGGTTATTTCCCTCAAACTCTGGCACCTGGAGTTTGATACATTAAAGTTTAACTTTTCTAAGTGCTGTTTTTTCCCATTAATTCCACATATATTTTTGTTAAATGGGAGTGAGTTGCAAACTCATTGTCTTGGGTCTTGCTAGTGGATCACAAAAGTTGTATGAATATTCATCGCAAATTCCACTTTATATCACATAGGGTGAATTTATCAATTGCCCAGATAGTGCGGTTTCACAGAATTCTCATTTTCTTTTGCGACAACTAATTCTGAGGCATGAATAAAAAGTAAATCAATTCGGATCACAAATTGCTTATTTTCTTTATAGCTAATATTAGTTAGTTTCAACACTTCTTATAGATTTTTTCTAAAACCAAGAAAATATTTTACAATATATCTGCAATAGAGGATTGCCACAGTGTACTGCGAGTGATTAAAATTGGGACTTTTATGTTGCATGCAGTAACATTAAAATATCCTGACATTAAAAGTGGTATGAATAAGTGATTTATATATTAATACATTAAAACCTGTGTATCTTAGCCAGCATGACTTCCAGAATATGAAGACTTACCAAATGAAAGCAGAGTTTTGGGCAGTTGATGTGTCTGGGAAAAAAAAAAAAAATTAAGTGAACAGAGTACTCTCTTTTAAGCAAGTTTTCATTCCCTGATAACACCAAAGCTATCAAGGACTCGGGTTAAGCATTGTGTGACAGAGCAAGCTTCTAAAATGGGCAAGAGCAAGATGAATTGGCTAAGTCGGGTGTTTATTTATACAAACAAGAGGGCAGAACATAATTTAGTTGCATCAGGAATTTTTCACAGACATTAAAACTATAGCAAACATAACAGCAGGGATGCTTGCACAGCAGCACAGTGGGGAAGCTCACAGAGCGTCTGCCCACACTCCGGCTGGCTGTAGCCAGCGCCATAAGTCTCACAATTTCATTAGCACTCGAAAATCCACCTAAACCACCCCGTTCCGATTAAAAAAACCCATATATATAAAAGGAATGAAATAAACAACTCCCCAAAAAAAGAAAAAAAAGCCCCAGACAAGACCTGTCTTTCTCTCGGCAGCCGAATCAGTTGCGAATTGTTGGAAAAACTCTTGGCAGGCAGATTTTGCTGTAGCAACAGTGTGTGACGTTTTAACCACAGCAGAAATCTTATCCAAAAAAACAGAACAAGGTGAGAAGAGCCTGCAAGAAAATCAGGGAAAACCATGCCTAAAAAAACCACCAACAACAAAAGGTGGCAGATCAATAGTTTGATATTTTATGCAGGATCATAAATCACTGGGGTTTTTTTCAGCAGTTCAGCCGTGAGGCTCGAAAGCATAAAAAGAAACCATGGCTTGTGATAAAATTAGGCATTAATGTGAGGCATAAATGCCATTTAACATTAAACATGCACAAGCCACAGAAATGCCTGGAAAAAGGGAAATGGGCGCTATAGTGAAACTATACAAAGTAAATCGGACATGAATAATGCAGCAGGTCTGAGGAGGGTCACGGGTCAGACCCCAGTACCTTACAAAATAATGAATGCATGTCAGGTTAGAGACATCCATCCCTTCCTAGCCAACGTGAGTTATTGGAGATAAACCCTGGGCTTCCTGTTCTGAAACAAAGTGGCTTGTTGTAAACATCTATGTCCATTTAAAATTAATGATTAAAAGAAAGATTCGGTGGGATTCGCTTAAGTATTCTTTATGGACACGAGTGCTAAAGGTTACTTTCTTCATTCATTTTTACCCAGCCACTGTTAATGTTAGAGACACGTCATGTTTTCTTCTGTGCTCAAATGTTTATCCAAAGCTCAATTACAAAAGGGCTTATATAATAGTAAGAGGGGGTTTTTTTTAATGCATTCTTCATTTAGATATAAACAAGAGAGCATCTCCACAGTTTTGCTCTGTTAAAGGGAGCCAGCCCTATTTTTAAAGACAGTAACCCAAATTCTAAATATATTTTCTATGATTCTTTTACATGGCAAAACCATCTGTGATTCACTTCAGAGTATCCTGATCTGCTGAAATTATCCTCTACGTCTCCCAAAATTTCCCCCCAAAAATGCAAAAGGGATTAACACTCCTCTCATTCTTTATTTGATATATGTGATTATGGTGACTTTCCCTTCCAAAATTTTCATGGGGGAAAGAGAGACTAACTTTCCAAAATAATTTTTTTCCCTCACATTTTCACCAGTTTTTACAATAAAAATAATATAATTAAAAACAATATTGTTTCTTTTCATCACAACTGCTCTGCTTCCTTTTCTAGACTTAGCTGGAGAATTTAACAGCTGTTCAGAGTGTTTTCCTTCCTTTTCACCCTGCACTGCTGGGCTTCATGATACAGCACAGGGAAGGGGAATAACTTTTCCCCACCTATTTGTAAAACCCCATGTTTAAGGATTTCCTCCCTCCACTTAGGCATGGTAAAGAGAAAAACCTAAAAAAAAAAATTAATTAAAAAATCTTTCTACGCGGTCATCTGAAAGAGAAAAATCTCTAGGAATGTGGAACTGAAGGCTTTACAGAAATAAAGCGAATACATAGGTATTGCAAATGAAACATAAGATCTTGCATCTGATCTGTTAAATATTCCATCAACAAGGTCAAGAGTAAAGACAAGCCCAGCCACAAAAACTGAAGCGAGAGTAAGCTTTAATAAAAAAAATGAACAGTTTATCCTCTTCAGCTTCTCAAGTGGAAAAACAAATTCTTTTATACTAGAGAAAAATCAAGCGTGTATAGAGCATTTAAAAAAACCCACCGATATCAACCATTTTAATGAAAGAGTACCCAATATTTTCATGGAACTATAAAAGGGAGCAAGACTAAGTGTTATGGCAAAAAGCCTGGGCTCAGCAGCTTTGTGTGGGAAATGGTGAAATGTGACTGTGATTTATAATGAGAAAAGGTATCTACAACATACAATTTTCTACCTAGCTGCAAATAATAATTCATAGTGATGTCCCTTCCAGATAAAATACCTTTGCAATGTAGGACTCATGTGGTAAAATGATCATGATAAATGTCAGACCAGTGCAGGTAACGGCTTTACAAACCATTAAGATTAGCTGGCTCTTTTTTTTTGATGATAACAGTAACCATGCTGTGACTCTATGTGGTAATAATATCTCAGTACTGATAAATGCCAGAGCCAGGCAGAGGTGTTTATCATTCCCAGTTCAGAAATGCTGACTAAAGTTACCACATGTTGCCTGGTTTTCTCTTCTTTTACAATAGACTAACAATTAACAAATAGACTGATGCACAACATAATTTTATGCAAAATTTCTACGGTTTTTGTGCTTTATTGCCTACCTAAATATCCCCTATGTTCCAGTATTGATGACTTTGGTACAGTAAGCCCTAAAACAAAGCTTTCTACCCTTGCCATTCTCTCAATGACTTTTTTATAAATTAATATTGGCGGGGGGGGCGGTTTATTTTATTTCTTTTACAAATACGCCTCACAAAGAATTGCAGCCTCTGTAAGCAGCAGAGGGTGTAGGGATGTGGTTCCCTGTCTGGTATCTGTGTTAACCAGCATGGAGCAGAGGCAGTTCCATCACGAGAACACGATAAAGTTTTACTGTACAACACTTCCTTGTAAATACTCTGCAACAGACAAAGAGTGAGCCCTTCCTTCCACTCAGCTTGTCCGTGACTCAGTGTCTCAGTTCCACTCAAGCCCATTGAATTCTCAGGAAAGAAAACAACCCAAACCAGAATTAAAAACTAAACTACTTGAGAATCTTTGTGAAGTTGCAGTAGAGGCAAGGCAGCCCCAATATAAATATAACTAATCTAGTGAGATCATAGCATGTCTTTTCATGTCACAGCGTGTCCAGAGAAGGGCAACGGAGCTGGGGAAGGGTCTGAGGCTCAGGTCTGATGAGGAGCAGCTGAGGGACCTGGATGTGTTTAGCCTGGAGAAAAGCAGACTCACGAGGGACCTTAGTCCCTCTCTGCAACGAGCTGACATGAGGTTGTAGCAAGGTAGAGGTCAGTCTCTTCTCCCAGGTAACAAGTCACAGATTGAAAGCAAATGGCCTCAAGTAGTGCCAGGAGAGGTTTAAGTTGAGTATTAGGAAAAATTTCTTCATTAAAGGGATTGCTAAGCACTGGAACAGGCTGCCCAGAGCAGTGGTTGAGTCACTATCCCTGGAGGGATTTAAAGGCCATGTGGATGTGGCATTTGAGGACATGGTTTAGTCCTGGACTTGTCAGTGCTGTGTTAAAGGCTGGACTCGATGGTCTTGGAGGACTTTTCCAAACTAAATGATTCTGTAATTTTATTTATGCACACCAAGCAGCACAAATAAAAAGCCCAGAGAATTTGCACCCCCTTCCTATAATAAATTAGCTTCTGCAAATTTCTGCAAAATATCATTTTCATTTTTAGCTTCAGACCTATTTCCACTGGACAGTTCACCCGAAGAACAAAAATGAACAGTAGTACTGGCTTGTGGCAGAAAACAGCAAGGGGATGACTGCACTGCAAGACTGGGGGAGGTTGTGCTGTTCAGAAGTCAAGGGTTTTTTTAGGTCAAACCAAAACAAGAGAGAAATACACAGACAGTGTGCTCTTCATTTGTGTTTAACTTCATTATCACTTGACTTCCTATAAAATAAATCAGTAAGAAAGTTCAGGGGTTTTTACTGGAAACTAATACCTATGCACTGACTCCTTTGAGCTCTTTGTCTTCCATGTCTATATGATTGTTAAAATTAAAAACAATTTCAATATAAACATCTCTATCTGTAGGTATGAAGTATTAAACTCATGAGGAATTAGTAATACACGCTGAGGAAGAATATTATCCTAGTAATTTTGATTTTTAAATTAAGCTTGATTACAGGAAAATTCTAGCTTGAAATTTCTTTTTGGTGAGACCTTTAAATCAAGGCACTAATCACCACGTATGCTTATGCAGCACCTACTGCAACTGGGATTTAATCCTGATTGAGATCTCTGAGTGCTAGGGTAATATGAATATTAAAGAGGAACATATACAAAGAATGATAGGTGATAATTAAATCATAGATGATAAGATCAGAAAAGTGTTCTCAGGTTATCTAGGGCATGTAACATGCAAGATGTTTTCCCTACGTCAGACCTACTGGTACCTTATCTAATCTGTTCCTAAATGAAAGCACAGTTGTACATGACTTTGCTTTAGTTGCAACATCTTAGACAAATCGATGAAAATATCAGCCAAACCTTTCCCACAAAACTATGAATCATGGTAAAACAGGAAGGTGTACCTTAACAGAAAGGATAGAAATGTTCTTATCACCTCAAAGGAGAGATTAAAGCCCTTACTGCTGCATTCTTTTTTACCAGTTCTTTACTACTAGTTGTAAGTTTGAAACACAATTTTTTTTTCCTGCAGAAAGTGCAGTTGTGAGATGTTGCAGGTATGAGAAAATAGTTACAGTGGAATAGATTCTCAAAATAATTGTTCACCAGGAAGGACTACTAAAAACAATAGCAAATCTTTTCATATTTCCAAACATGATGGGATGTTAGGGACAGTGATTCATGAATATGCTAGAGTTAATTATGATGAGAAAAAAAAGACAACAAGGATTATCTGGGAAGTGCATCCATCACAGAAGCTGCACCATTGGAAAAACATCAGTCCAAAAGAGGATTCTATTTAAGATGTGGGTCTCTTACTTCTTGGAGGTATATTATCTAAGGAAGATGGTCAAGCAGTCTAATAAAATAAACTGAAAGTAAAAAAATATTTTTCCGTGAACAAGAAAATGCTTTCTTAAGATTAACAGAGAATTTTTAATCTTTGTAAATTACTCTTGTTCTCTGTTGAGGTGAAAGAAGGTATCAAATATTCTGGTTTTAACCACATATCCATGATGACTTTTCTTGTAAGGTACCAGCTACAGCACTGTGCAAAGCAATGTCCCAATTTGGCACGCATTTTATTTTCTCTTTTTTTTTCCCCTTAGAAATCCAGGACAACGCCACTCGCATCAAAGCCATAAGGAGCCTGGTAAAGAAGCTCCCTAGACCCAACTACGACACGATGAAAATCCTTTTTGAACATCTACAGAAGTAAGTAGAATTGTGGTACTGAGAGATCAATAATTTTAGAAGGAATCAGTATGTGGTGTCCTAATCCTATTGGAAGTGTCATCCAAAATACCAGAGATAATTACATTCTTTGGCAAAACTAAGCATGATTTATGGCATCTATGTATATCCTATTCCTGCACAAGAAATCAGGATTTCTAAGTAAAATCCCAAATTTTTCCTCTAGTAGAAAGCAGGACAATTCAATGCAGTCAAAAACATCGGGATTAACATGTTACAGGTGCACTGAATTGGGCAAATGCAACGTGTTCCAGATTTCATTCACCCAATTAGATTGAATTTCTCCAGGAATGGCCTTTTGGATGATCATGTTTTCAACACTGAGATCCCTGTTGTTCAATCACCTGTACTGATCTCGTGCTATGTCGAGGTCAGAAACAATCCCACTCAAGAAAACACAGCATGGGCTCTTGTCCCTCACAAGGAGCTTGTGACAACACAGAACACCTAAGAAACCCTGAGGAGATATTTGGAAGGTCATCTTTGCTCTCCTAATGTTGCTGAGATACCACAGAGGCAGAAAAATGACCCTGTGGTGTTCCCCCTTATTGTTCACTTTAGTTTCCACACTCATTGAGCTGCATTTGCAAGAGATGTCAACCCAAAAAAGTCAACCCAAGGTGTCACGTTCACCTCAGGTTTTCTTCTTGTGCTAATGCTTCATGGCATTAACAGTGAAAGCGTAGATAGCTCACACGGCTCACTCAGACACCCACTGCAGCTGTTTGACCTGCGGGATGACCAGGAGACCTCAGGATAGGGATACATGAAGGGCAGGGTCCTGTGACCCTGTTCCTCCTTGCTATTGGCACTACAGTGACTTTTCAGCCAAACTACCCCTAAAACTGAAGGGACATCAGGATCTGGACCCCATCAAGGCACAGAGGAGTATTTCATCCCGGGAATGATATACTGACCCCAGTGAGGGAGTGATAAAGGCTCCAAATCAAAGACCACTCTGAGCTTATAATGAATGATGCCTTTATAGTGATCATTTCTTGGCATGTGTATGTAAGAGATGTAGATCCTCTCTCTTGTTTTGCAGCTTCCAGCTGAAATGGCAAAATGAAGTCCATACAGTTGTGGGAATGTCCCCATTTCATTAAGCATGGAAGGATTTTAAGCAGTCCATAAAATGACTGAGATTGGCCTTGCAGAAAACCAGTTTTCTGTGTGTTCATTTGATGTACTGTGTGCACACATTCTCTCCTTCAGCAGGTTATCTAGAGAAGGATGATAATTTATTACTGTCAATGGAAGAATAATAAGGGAAATTATTTCCTGGGAAGAACCTGAGTGCAAGAAGTGGGTACACGCTGTCAGCACAGATATGCCATATACAAAATTTACTGCACTCTGTGTGGCATTGATCTTAACCTGAAAAAGTTTTGTTGCCATGTCTTAGGGGAGCGATATCAGGTATACACAATAAGTCTTTGATCTCATAGTTAAATCACTTGATTGAGACTCGGGAGACATGGGTTCAGTTCTTGGCTTTGACCGGATGTTCTGGGTGACCTTGGGTAAATCATTTAATCTCCCTGTGCCTTGGTTCCTTGTTTACAAAATGATGATAATACTTCCTTTGTCTGCCTTGGCTTTTTAGAGCATAATCTATTTGGGACAGCAATTGTTTCCTGCTGTGGATGTGTAGAATAACTGGCAAAACTGGACCGACACTGGTGGTTTCTTTTGGAGAAAAGAAAATAAAAGGAAAAATAAAACCACTAAAATACGGGAAATAAAATACCAGTAGTTCATAATGCAGAGGTACACCGAGGTGAGACAGTGGCACAGAGTGATGGAAGGCAGGAAGATGTGACGGTGGAGCCATTTGGGGGTTTAAGCATTAGGGAAGTAATTGTCTGAGTCTCTCTGAAGAAGGTCAATCGTCTTCTCTGCCTCAAACACATCCTCAGGACAAGACAGGGCTATTCCATAAGCTTTGCTCCACTGATATGGAAGCAACAGTAGAATAGATAATGAAAGCACAAAAAATCCTCCAAACAAATAAAAAGTGTGTTGTTTTGAACTTGATGATATTAAAGACTGGGGTGACTGTGAATGACCTCATGGCTCCATAAATAAGAATGAAGTTGTGCACTTACATTTTTAGTAATGATGTGATGCTTATATTATGCAAATATAGACAATGTGCATTTGTTTGAATCAGTCTAGGAAACACGACTAGTTTGCAGAGGCTACAAAATGTAGAATTATATTAATTTCGGGGACACTCTTCAGAAGAGGGGTGCCAATGTCCCTCAGCACAGACTTGCATCACTCCCTTTGATCACAGGCCTTTCTCAGGACGAATCACAGGAGTTTCAAAAGTTTCTGATTAGTTGGAAAAATAACTAAACTGGCTTTATGTGAGGCATATTACTTCAGCTTCTGTATTTGCTGGTAGAGATGGCTGTTCTTGCCCAGTGTTGAACTGATTTTAAGGGGATTCTGATGGGGAGAAGATGCAGGATTGCAGCTATGCTGTTTCCATGGCATTCCCCTCTTTCTCCTAACCTTCTCCTACTCCTTTCTTTCCTGCCAGACAGACAGAACAGGGCTATACAGACCTGGACCATGGGGCAGTTTAAGCCTGTGACTTCTATACAGCACGTGAGAGCATCTGTCTCACTGACAGTCAGCACGAGAATCCAACCTTTGCCTCATCCTAAGCCATTCTGCAGCAATCCAGTCTGCAGGAGCAGGTCCAGATCAAGCAGAAACAACAATGAGAAATGCACTTCAGAAGGGTCCTCCTTAGAAACCCAGACAAAGTAGGTGATGAGAGAGTCTGTGAGAAAGGCCTGGCAGCAGGGATTAACACTCGTGCCATATAGCTCTCTTAAACCAAGCTCTCTGAAGCTGCAAGGAGTCATAGTGCAGTGTATGAAGCCCACAGGAGGTGGATTAAAAGCAAAGCTTGGGGCTGCAGTACCTGTTCTTTTAAGTTTTTTGCGTTTGATAGGAAAAACCACAACCCACCAATGTCCCTGTTCATCTTTCCATGAAATCTCTTCTACTTAAAAGCAGAATAGACAAAATATGGGGCTGAACAGACATATCACATAGCTCTTGTCAGTCTAATTCCATAAGGAATTGTTCTATTAGGACTCATGCTGAAAATAATTGAGCACAACTACTATTAGGCTATTCCTGCTTCTTCCCAAAGATGAGCACACCAAACAAATAGACTTTACAAAGGAAAGAAACAAAACCCAACCTAAGGAGGGTTTTTCCCAAATAAAGGTCTACAGAAAACAGCCTGTTCTACTTGAATATTTTTAGACAATATTTGCTTGCTCTGTACAGCCCATAGATTGCTGTCCCACACACCAGTTCCACAGATCTCCTCTCTTTCCTCTTCCTTACTCACATGTGACTTTTACTCCCAAACAAAGTGAGCTAATCATAGGTACCAGATAAAACTGATGCACCTTTCTGGTCCCATTTTTCAGGTGCACACAGGACATCAAATGATGCAGAAACCTTGTCTTGACTCTGCACAAACACGAACTGAGCACAACCAATCCCTATCTGAGGAACCATTATTTGTACCCAGTAACTGTAATACAAGTGAGGCAGAGGGAGAATTTCACTCTTTGTAGTATTTTATGATCTGTTTTCACCACAACACCTTGAGGTCGCTATTACACACCCACTGGGAAACCGAGGCACGAGAAGTTTAAATGACTTAAAGTCTCAGCAAAAGCCGGCAATACAGTCTAAAAACCTGGAGGGGATTTTTTATTTGCACAGAAGCTTCTCCAGTGACCACAAAACTTCTCTTTTCTCCCTTTTGCAAAATGCAGCAGGGAAGAGGGGCACCCTGGCTGGGTCCTCAGCACTGCACTCCGAGCTGGCAAGGGCGGACGCTGCTCTGCTCCAGAAGCCGTGTGCCTGCATTATACAGCACTGTGCCTGAGCTAATAAGCTGTGCTTATTAATGTTAAATTAATGAATCTCAGCCTGCTCTGCTTATTAGGTTGAGCTCTGTGCCACCACAAGGCAGCTCTGCGACTCCCAGACCTGAGCTGTGTCACATCTGACCAGGCTGGAGCACAGGGCAGCCAAGCTCCAGTCTGGCTGTACCCATCCGTGTGGACACCCCTGCAAGGGGATGTATTAGAGACAAAAACCCCTCTCCTTGCTCCTGATTTCCCTGCACAAAGGCAGGATAATGCGTGTTATTTACAAAACTATAAAAGGGATGTTGAAATAATTAAACGGGAAGGCAGGGGCCAGCCCGATGCTCCCATCCCTCTCCCTTACGTGGAAAGCGCGGAACCCAGATGCCCAACTCTGGAAGATATTCTTCCAGCAGCAGCATCTGCCTCCTTGGCAGGCACTTCAGGCAAGTTGTCTGGGGAGCTCTGCAGTTGCCTCTTGGTTTATCACGTGGATCTGTTAATGTGCCCTATCTGGCTGCCTTGTCCGGGCAGGAGCTGATTCCTTTTAATTCACCTTTGAATCCAAGAAACTCCATTTATTTTGTTCCATTTTTCCCACACTCTGCATAGCATGGCGAGGAATTTTCAGATGCCATCCAGGCTTCCTGCCGTTTCAGAGGGCGAATGATGATTTTCTTCCTGATTGCCTTTCCTCTCCACCCAAATTCTTCATTTTTACTACTAATTATTTGCATTGATTTCACTGGAAATATGCTCCTCATCAAGAGTAGAATGTTTATCTAAGACAAACCCACTGATACTAATATATTATCTGACAAAAGTCATAGGTATTCATCTTCAGCTGTTTTGGCAGAAAAACCAAGCTTCCCTCATGTTTATAGGTCTGAGAACAGGAAAAAACATCCAGCCTTGACAAACAGGAGGGGAGGAACAGTTCCCCCATCTCAAACCTCACTACTCGTGGCAGCAACACTCTGAAAAGGAAAGGTTTCTGCAAACTATATACAACTAAAAAAGATTTGTTTCTACCTATTAAAATCTAAGAAAAAAAAGAAAACTAGCAAAGCCATGTGTAGCCAGCAGCCCACAGCAGCCCTCACGCCAGGGACACAATGACAATGTGATGACAAGTCCAGCAGCAGTACCCAGAATCCTGAGGGAAAACCAGAAAATGAAGTTAAAGTACAGCATGTAGTAATGCTAAGCAGTGGATGTCTGCAAACTTTTTTTTTTTTTTCCTCCAAAGTTGGTGGAGGAAAGATGTAGCAAACATATGTGATTTCCACTTGCTAAAGTACGTGTCATATCAGCAGTTTTCGGGCACGTATTAAATGTAGGCTCAAGAGAACCCTTTTCTCACACAGCGAAAGAACAGATTACACTAAGAACTGTGCAACTTTTCTATTAAGAAAAAAAAAATAATAGTAGTAATAACAGTAAAAGCTGCTGTAAACTAAAAATGATTCCCAGAATGGAAGAACTATACAAAAAAATTCTGTTTGGGAAACAGAATCTTCCTCAGTGAACCTGTGGAAGACCTACAACCCAAAATGTGGAACAGGCATTTAAATTTTCCCTCAGGAAAAATGCCCAAATTCAGGAATGAAGGCACAAGAAAGACTATTTGTGGAAATTATTTCCTGAATCAAGACCTTTCTTTATAATCAGGCAACTCATGGGCAGCTTTTGATTTTCAGCCACAGGACAGCAGCAGGGAGAAAAGTTTAGCTGTGCTCCTGCAGGCTTTGGGAGCAGCCACTGGAAATGTGAGGAGGAGAAACATCCTCTTGCACCAGAGGAGTAGGTAGGCGGACTGACCAGTTACACAAAAGCCTCAGGTATACCTGACTAGCATTTTAAGATTGATATGAAATTATTTAATCATCCTTTAACTTGAGAAGGGCAAACGTATGCTGAGATGTGCCTTTGCGCACGTGCTTTACTCAGTTTCAGCTATGGAAGAGTTGTACAAAGGAGCTGGAGCAATGCCAACACTCATCCCATTTACCACAGCTTCCCGGGGCTCATTTTAGGGGAAGGAGAAGAATTAAACCCTTTTTCTCTCTGTTAAGGACATGACAGTCTACTAAACTCACCCTTTGGAAATTAGTGGACACAAAAAAATGAGCACCAGGCACAAGTGTGCACAGGACAGGAGTAACAGTAGATTTTGGGTTAAAGGCAAAAAAAATCCAGTCTCTCAGAAGCATCTTTATGCATTTTGATTTTGTACTTTTTGGGGTTGGGGTGACCTGCTGCCAAGGGTTTTGCAGTCACACCAAATGCTGCTTTTTGAGGAATAAGAACGTTCACAAAGTTTAGTTCTTCCCCAAAGAATACCTTACAGCTTAGTGCTTTTAACGAGAAGAATGATGAGTAATTAAAGCCACATTTTCACCCCTTGCTTCCATCTACTTCCTATTTCCACATCTGTATTTAAAAATATAAACCCTGATTTTCATAACAGTCAGGCAAATAATTGCACTTGGTACTCTTCAATGCTACCAAGTACTGAACTAGTGTATCAGCAAATAACAGAATGATAAAAATAATTAACATAGTTTTAATTTAAATATTTATGACACAGTTGACTCTGTGGCTGCACGGCACCATTGTGCTGAGTGCAGTACACAAATCCTGATAGATAGAGGCCCTGTTTCCAAGAGCTCCTATTGTTCATCCCACATTACTCAATATCAAACGATCTCAAAAAAGCTTTTCAAACATTAATTAAATCTCCTAACTTCCTTTTCAGGTCAGTAAGTTTTATTATCCCAGTTGTGTAGATAAAGAAAGTGAGGAATGGAGAGGGTAAGGCACTTTCGCACCACAAAACAGCCAACACTTCTCACTTCCACTCTTTGCTTGCTCCCCAATCCCCCAGCTGAGCCCCCCAAGCCTTTGAAGGCTCATCCATGTGCTGAGGGTGTACGTGTGCATCTGGACAGCACATCCCAGGGAGGGCTGGTTACTGCTAAGGACTCTTCAGTTAATCAGGACCACGTGAGAATCCTGCTTCTGGTTTGCACTCGCATCAGCTTTAGCAAAATATTACCAGCGGAGTTAATTTATGTGTATTTTGTAACCTCTTAATATTGCTTGGGGTTAGTGTTCTTTCCAGCATAAATGGTTTTTTGTTGGCCAAAATTAGGAATGCTCAATTCATTACAATGGCTTTTTCCCCCCTTTTTTCCTTTTGCTGTTTGTGGAGATTGGGCCCTTACGCACAAACGTCCACGACCAGGCCATCAAAGGGTAAATTGCAATGCTTTTCATTTTTGTGCCTAAAGATATGTGATTTTTCTCAGAATTAAGGTTGTGAAATAAATAATTTGCTTGAAGTTTCTCAGATATTCACTGGAACTTAAAAAACAAAACAAAACAAAAAAATGCTTTAAGGCCAAAACGTCAGCTCTCTGTGCAAAATAATTAATATAACACAATAGGATCTATTCTACTATTGATTGAAAGGGAATTTATGCAGGTAATTCATTAAGGCTAGTGAGAGTTTGGCATGTAAATCCCCCAGCACTTTGATGGGAAAATAGGCCCTGATTTTTTATTTTTTTTTTTAATAAGCTATAAAATACGTGTTTTCAGTGGCAAATATATAAAAAGAAAAAGCAAATACCTGAACAACTAGGACCGTGGATGGCCCTGCTCTGTGAGGGTCCTGGAATGATATTAGATCAAATCCTTTTTCACACACAGGGAAAGATGCAACAATCATTTCAATCACCACGTTAAGAGAATCAATACAATTTTTCCTTCCAGAGAATGGTACTTTACATTCTGATATTTACAGGTTATCACCTTCATACATCTCTTTTCCTGTTCAAGTGCATGATTACTACTTCTGACAGGGTATTGGCCATTTTCTTATGAAGATCTACAAATTCTTGTAAATAAAAACCAATCCGGAAAAAAAAAAAAAAGAAGAGCAAATCTGTGGACTGGAATGCACCCTACTTGTAATGGGAACAAAAAGCTGGCAATGAAATATAAACCTAAATCACAGCAGAATGACCTACTTTAAGGCATTTGCCAAAGAGACAGTGTTTTAGACAGCTTCTCTGAAGTAGCGTCTTTATGTCTATGCCATCTGCAGATTTATTATTGTGCTTTAGAGAAAAAAAAAAGAAAAAAGTAAAAAAGGAAAGAAAAACCTACAGTATGCCTGAACAAAACTCAGCTTCATCTATAGAAAGATTCCAGTACTGTGGGCACCACACCCACACCTACTGATGTGGTCCAAGTTTTTTCTTTAGAGGCACCTAATTAAGAAACCCTGACTCATTTACATGGATACGTTTGATCTAAATTACACTCCAAACCACACCAAATTGGGAGCATCTGTGAATGCGAAGTGTTTGTTCCCAGTGCCTGGTAGAACAGGGCCAGTTCTGGACGGCACATGTTCAAGTGACGAAAAATATTTCAGATGTAACATACTTCTGAGACCCGCTTTTCCACTAATAATTCATAATGAGTTAAACCAGTATCTCTGCTTCAGCAATTACTTCAGGCTGGGGAAAAAATGTCATTTTACTTTTTAAAGGGAGGGTGAGGTAAAAGGGGGAGTGGGCAACCACCTAGTTTGGTTGTTGTCCCTGATAAGGGGCATTAACAAAGCCATTAGCTGCAATTTAAATCTGTGCAGTGCATGTATTATCAGATATACTTTACTCCTAAAGCCTGGACTGAAGGAAAGTATTCATGAATGATTGGTTGTTGTTCACAAACAAGACCTTCTGCCTTGGCGAATGGTCTTCCCTCATTAATCAGTTTTCTGGAGGAGTCCGGGTGCAGGGCAGGGTCTCAGCCCAAAGAGGCAGCACCCTACAGAACATTAACATGAAAAATTCAAGACCGCCAGATTTGAGAGTGATATGTCCCTTTCCAGGCTGCGTTGCTGGTGGCTGACTGTGCCTGCTTGCAGCCCAGAAAGCCACTCTGTACAAAAACGGGTCCTGTGGCAATTAGGAAACTTTTATCCCACTTTCCCATCTCCCACTAAGAGCAACAGGGAGGCTGCAGAAGCCACTGGTTGCTGCTTTGCCGCCTTACTGACAAACTGAATAAAAAATAGCCTTAATCTCACTCTGAGCAGCCCAAGAACTGAGGAGTGTAAATCCGAATTCTATGCTGGGTTTGAAATTCCCAGCCCACTGGCGCAATTTGGCACAACCTTCGGATTTGGCCCATAGTGTTTGGCAGCCACCTTTTATTCTTCCAGTCTTTTATACTTTGTGAATAGTCCAAGTTACATAATGCCAGTGACAATTTGTTTATGGTGAGCGTTGGAGTCACTGTTTTATGATTACATTCAAACTTTAGGCCACATTTTGACATCTAAGGATCATCTTGCATTCTTGTGTACTCTATACAATGAAGGCTTGTGTTCCAGTAAGGGGGAGGGGGGGGAGGAACTTTATAAATAACATGACTCCTTTTGTCTGAAGAGATTTTAATACATTTGTCTGATCTACTGTTTTTGCAGTAGCTAGAATATAATTTGAATATATTAATATTTTCAGCAACTGTGCTGAGGGAGCCCAGTTAATAACTTATGCATGGGTGTATAGATACACTTCAGACAGAGGTAGTTTTTAGCCCTTATGTTGGTAATACTTAGAAACACACAATGAAAGAGCCTGTTCTTTCCTCCTCTTTGTTGTGGGCATGCATTGTGATGGTATGGAGCCAGTGTTCTTTCTGTTGTCTACACAGCCTGGATTCAATAAGCAGTTATATATGCATA
The DNA here is from genome assembly GCA_013399875.1 of Gymnorhina tibicen. Taxonomy (NCBI): domain Eukaryota; kingdom Metazoa; phylum Chordata; class Aves; order Passeriformes; family Artamidae; genus Gymnorhina; species Gymnorhina tibicen. The sequence continues at coordinate 5,445,472 of VXAZ01005100.1, forward strand.
TTATGACAATGTGGTCAAGGAAACCAGATTTTTTTACTATACCTTCATGTGCCTGTACAGTATAAAATCTGGTATTTATTTTTCTTGTCCTCATTCAATATGTTAACAAAATCATAATTTGATACAGGTTATGTTCACTTTATAATTAAAATTATAGAGTTAGATGAAAATACAGCAAGATGTTGCTGAATGGAAAATATTTATCTTTTTGTACATTACGCATTATGGTGCTATGTAAAATCATAAATCTGTGAAGCAGCTCTCTCCAGCCAATTTGCCTCCTCCCCTGGTCCACAAGATACAACCAGTTACCTCCTCTAATCTGAGGGTTCTACACCCACCTCAGCCCTGACATTAAATAGCACTGCCACCTCCTCTCAGGAGCTTTGCTGTGGTCTTCCAAAAGAAGACCCCTTGCCAGGGAGGTAAGCCAAGAAAAAGGAATTCAGAAGAGTTCTATAATTTTTACAGCTCCTCCTCTAGCTCTCCTAGCACCTTCATGGAAAAAGCACAAACTTTTTGCACCATGTTCTCTGTGTCAGCACTAGACTCAGGCTCCCCAGACCACCTCAGGACAGCACTTCATCCATCTGGAAACTGTTCTCACCTCCCAGATCATTGCCATCCACACTGCCAAGCGCAGGCCTTCACCAAACACCATCAGCAATCACCATACACTATCAGCGTAGGGCATATGAGACAGCCCTATAGCATATGGAAGCTTTCCAGTAAGTAAAGTTTACTGGGAACATCAGTTTGCCTTGTTCAAACTCTCAGTCTAAGAGGATTTTCACAGGGCTGTGGCAGCAGCAGTAGCAGGCAACTTTAACCACCTCAGACAACCCAGATTGTTTCCATGTCTGGATAAGAGCCTCATAAAAGTGTCATCGGAATAAGGAGTTTTCATTCCTTCAGAGCATCTACCCCATGGAAGTCACTGCAGCTGCTCTGGACTCAGAGCCAATCCTGAGACTGCTATCACAGGGTGCATTTCAGGTCTTGTTGAGCACATTTTGGATCTCACCTGGACACCATGGTGAGGAGCTGCTTCACCTTTCCAGGTTACACAGTAGGAGCTTTGCATTACTTCCCATATTAAATTACGTTTTTCCTGCTCTGCATCCTGAAACTACAATATGTGCTTGCTAAAGAGGCACTTTCTAAGCCTGTAAATCCATTTACAACCATTCACTTCAGGTTAGACATTTTCTGCTAAATGGAGGAGGGGCAGCACCTACAGAGAGGTGTCCTGGAAGCTGCTTACTCTGTGAGTTGTCCAAAGACTGATGAGTAGGCCTTGATATAAACAGCAAGACTGTCCATGTTGTTCCTAAATCCTTCAATCTCTGTCGAACGTGGTTTGGCTTAGGAGGTCTAAGAGAGTCACGTATGTTTTCTCAACAGTTTTTTTAGCTGTGGATTTTGATCAGGGTCAGACAGAAGCAGATATTGGCAAATCTGGTCACTTGAAGCTTCAAAGATGAAAGAAATACAACTACTGAGAGAGGTAGGGCTGGCTGTGCAGAGAATAAAGACTTTGTAAAGTATCTAAGGCAGTTAGACCAGAGTCATCTGAGACCACTACATGTGTGAATGGGCATTTGACTTTAAAGGAACTAATGAGAAAATTCAAAGCTTAGTTTAAAGCCACGAAATATTGCAGAACTTGCAGTACTACAAAGGATGCTTCTTAGAAAGACACAATATACGGAAAATCCTCCACTCCAGGCAGTCCCTGTGTTTAGTGCAGCGGACTAAACACGTGCACGAAAAAATAAACATCAAGCTAAGGTGAGCGGACAAGACAGACAAAGTGTAAGTAGAAAAGACAATGCTGACATAGTAAATTCATTGCTCAAGGGCAAGTAAAATGTAAATAAGTTTAAAGAAATCAAAGACTCGTGGCACATACTCACTAGCGCATTTAAGAGCTGCGTTCATCCTACTCGTGCTCAGTATCAGGGCTGAAACAGTCGTGGTGCTGGGAGGCATGTTAAAGCATCTTTCAAATCTGATACAAATGCAGTGCATATATATTGCAATCGCAGCTTGTGGAGAGCTCAGAACTGAACCTGGAAGAGGAGGAATCCTGGTTGAGGTCAGATCCCATATAAAAATCATCTCTGTTTGGGTAGATCACTGCAAAAAGACTTTCATTTTAAACAACAAGACGGTGATAACAGGAGATACAAAAAATGGAGATGTTATGTTGGGGACAGTTAATAGGCCAACATTTGAATTTTTTTCATTATTTAAAAAAGACTCAAAACAAAATAATTTATGAAGCAAGTACAATGGTTTGATTTGACATTTTTAAGGGTCTTTTCCAAACTAAATGATTCAGTGGTTCTATGATATAAAAATTCACAGAAAAGGAAAACTTTGCTGGGAGTTTGTTCCTTTACTTTTGTGGAATTCTTTGCCACATTCTCTGATTTTTAAGTCGAAAGTTACTGGTTTTCTCACAGAACTGAATAATTAATTCATGATACTGGACAAAACCAATGTGTTGTTAGTGAAACTGTGTTTTTCATGGGCTGCTCTAGACTCACAAGCAAAGATGAATTTCTGAGCAGGTTGTCTACAGCTCAACATCCCAGGCTGAAATTCCAGTCAATTGCCCCTTCTGGGCTCTAAGTCAGAAAGTAAACCTGTCATATCCAGGGCTGAGTTATTTGCTGTCAACTGGATTATAGCACAAAAAGGCTGTAATTGAAGGCTGCAAGAGGTTGTAGATTGAACATAGTCAAAAGCAGTAATTCCACTTAGTAAAAGTAGATATCATCCAAAATGAGAAAAGCTAAGATCATATAAGGTGAAATTTTGACTCCATTGTGGCTTCCAGTTGCTGGGATTTTTGTCAGTGACTTTCAGAGTAATCAAAATTTCACTTGCTGCCCAGAGAGAGATGCTGCAAAGGGTGTGATGAAGTGAAAGTTAAAGTAACTCTTAACCTAGGGCTCCCAGAATACATTTTCTGAGCAGAGACCGCTGTCTAACTCCAGGTTTTCATGATGTAGCAATGCAGACAGCGCTTCAGGGGAGCGAGGGGATAAAACTGGAGTACAGCTGGGATGTGCAACGAGAGCCACCCTGCTGTAAATGCTGAAGCTCCCATTGTTCAGCACCCTGTGGGACACGGGGAACTGGACTACTTAGGCACTTAGTAGTGCACAGTTTGTGAGAAGTGATTTCAGGAAGCTGTAACATCACTGAATACCAGTGGCAGTGCTGACACCTTCCACCTGAGGCCCTCCTTTGAAAGACAGGTAGAGATTACTGGAAGAGAGAGCGTAGAAGTGTCTGACAGATGCACTAATTTTACTGGGAGCAGGAGGATTAAAATTATAATACAGAGTCTCATCATCTTTCTGCCTTTCATACCAGTAAATCTGAACCAAAGAATGCAGTTGATGTGCCTCTGGGAAGAAGGGTCTCCTGTGTGCTTTCCATATCCCCTCTGCTTTTGGGTGTGCTGCACAGAGTGGCTTCTCTCACTGAGTTACAAACCAGATCTGGTGGCTCTGCTTTTTTGCCACATATTTTCTGTTTGTCCCTCATTAAGCACATCAAAGCCTCGGTGTCCCCATCAGAAAACAATGCTGTTAATAACATTAATCCACCTTTATTAAGAGCCTTTAGCTCTGTGGAGGAGTACCAAATATTAAGACAAAGACAAGAGGATAATAAGGAAATGTGTTTTTTCCCTTGCTGACCTAGTTTCTAACATCACTTTAAAATCTTCCCTTGATTTTAATTATGCTTAATCTAAAGCTAAGCTCACAAATCTAGCAAACTTAAGGGCTGCTTTTAAGTGAATTTTCTCGCCTGTCAGAGTTTCTCAAGCTTTCTGTGCTACAGTCAGGAGTTTATTTCCAGCCCAGGCGCAGAGTTGGGGCATTTCTCTGCCAGCACGGTGACTGCTGGACTCGTGAGCCCAGGCACCACCTTGCTCCACTCGAGCCTGGGCACCACAGCATTCTTCACAGAACAATTGCAGTCCTTTTCTCATCAGCCATAGCCAGAGGCAGCAATAAGGGTGAAGGATATCTATCATGAAAAGTCCAGTGTCAATGTGTTCCCCCAATTTATTTACTGACCTTCAATGCAACAGCCATACTCCTGACCCTCATGAGATGAAGCCTAAGGGGAAATGGCACTGAGCACCAATTCCATATCCTGTTGTTCTGTGGTCTAAATTAAGTGCTAATTAATTACCACTGGCATCTTTGGCATTGCCTGTCAAATTGGATTTAGGATATCCTTTCGCTGTTTAAACAAATAGCCCTACATCTAAAGCTAAAATTCCGAGTGTCAGCATTTTCTTTACTTTTAAATTTTTATTTTAAAATCCAGTGAGTATGTTCATGGATTTTGCAGGTAGAATTAAAATAAAAGAAACAGGAATTGATATTGTCAATTTTGATTAATAGTCCCTCATTAATAAACATCCTGTTATTCAGTTTCCACCTGCAGTTGCTGATGTTGCCTGGAATCAATTAACTCATATAATTTGATTTATTTTACAAAGACATTTTTGGATATGCTGTGCTGATGATAAAGGTTCTATATTTACAATTCGTGATTTAAGTGAGATTTTTACTAACTGCTTTTTATTTTTAATGTTACAAGAAAATGTAGCTTCGGGCATTCTTGAACAAAAATATTTAAGCAATTTAAAAAGTTAAAGCTTTAATTATTTAAAACTATCTGTTGCCTTCTGAACCACATAGGACACAAAAGCATACAAATTCAGTACTATGACAGGTTGGTCTTTATAATAAGCTAGCTGTTCTGGAGAGAAAAAAAAAAATATCAGAAATAGAATTAAAAATAAATTAAAAAAAACAAAAATCAAGCACAGCGGAAGTTACACCATCAGCCAAAAATACATTTAAGGCATTAAGGTGGTATACCTCTGTCTGAACACATATTATTCTATGTAGTCTCACACTGCCTTTATCACTCTAGTGTCCAAACGCCTCTAAGAACTGCATCAGCATTTGCCCAGCATCTCCACGGGGGGATTTGCTCTGTCCCATCCCGTCCCCAAGGAGAGGCTCATGCTCGCAGTGCCCGTGTAGCTTTTGAGCTGGGGTTTGCTCTTATTTGAGCTATATTTGCTGCTACAGGGCTGCTAAAGCAGGCAAAAATGAACGCCTTGTGCACACAGCGGCAGCCAGAGGAGTCCAGGGTGATCCTTGAGGAAGTTCATGGCCTTCAGCTGACTCCTACCAAGTGGCTGTGCCAAAGAGGCAAACTGCAGGCACAACAGCAACACGGGCTAGCCAGATCTGTCCTCTTAAGAACACCAGTTCGAACCAGTTTGCGTTCACACACAGAAAATTAAAACCCAAGCCAAACTGGGAGGACAGAGTGCTGGCTGTCAGTAAATGGAAGAACTTAGCAGGTCACCCAGTTGGATCCGTTTTCCAAAAGGGAGACCTGCCAGATTTTGTGGCAAGATTTGGAATCCATCTCTTTGATACAATTTGGTTTGGGGGAGCAGGGCCTGAGCCTTTGCCCACACCAGGGTCTTTGGCAAAGCCACAATGTGGTGATGAGCTCCTGCCCTTGCTGTCCATGCACCAGTGTGCCCCTCCTGCCTTTGGAGCTTTTATGACTCAGGAGATGTCCAGAAAAACAAACAATCCCAAGGCGGAGGTGCAGATAAACTGTTACCCCTCTCAGAGCTCCTCAGTGGAGCAGGAGCACCTCCCCTTGTGCAGAAGAACAAGCAGGACTTCTCCTAAGCACTTTCCTGACTGAAGCACTTCCCTGAATGAAGAGGCTGCAGTATCTTTAGATATCAGAATGTGTTTTCACATGCCGTCCTGAGCCACCCAGAAGATAAAGTCTTTCTCCACAAGAGAGGCACTCTGTGAGGTGTGTGCAAAGGCAAGAGCCCACATGCTCTTCTGCAGGGTCGTCATACGGGGAGCAAAGTCCACCCAGTGCTGAGGAGACTTTATTTTTAACTGTTCTCTTAGTAAACCAGGCTAAGCCAGAATAAATGCCTTTCTTCAGCTTTTCACAGTCTATTCAGCCAACTGTGAAGCAATGTTCGGAGTTAGTTTAGTTATTATTTTCATTTAGGGCCAGGCTCCAAGGCAGTTCATCCAGGGAAGGGCTCGTGCTGTGAGATATGCGGGGGATCCCCTGAGGAAGCCCATTCTCCACCGGGTCCCTGTCAGCTGTCCAGGTGCTATATATAGCCACCCAATGGTCACATTTAAAGGCTGCTCTGTGGAGGAAGACAGCATCAAGTGCTCGTTCTTGTATCCCAGAGCGACTGAAGAGAAGGGATTTTTTCCCAAAGAGCTGTAACACGAACCCACAGCTGCAGAGCACAGGAAGCCTATGGAGTTTCTGTAGGCCAGGAGCCATCGAGGCTATTTTCAGCAAAAGCAAGCTCTTAAGTATGTCTGAACTATTTCTGACCCCTCTTGTAATGTATCATACGCCATGACCTGGTTTCTCTGTTACCAGCTTATCTATTGTTTCAAATTCTACCTATGGAACAAACAGGGATTTAAAATACCTTTATGTTTTACACAGCCAGATACAAGCAGCTTAAAACTGTATTAGTGCACTGTGACCTCGGAATTGTGCTTATTTGTTGCAGAGGAAACCACATGGCACATTTGGAAAAGGAGAGACATTGTAGTGTTTTGGAGCTCCTCCATAAGCAGAAGCCTCAGGTCACAGCTCCATACACACCAAACTCCCTGTTCCCATCACAGTGTACAGATCTCACAAGCTGAGGACTCCACTGATGATGTTTGCATTTGCTTGGCTTCATCAGCTGGTGAATGCCACTGTAACGCACCTGAGCAAATCACCCATAAAGCCAGGACATAGATAATAATGAGGTTTGATCTCCGTTCATAAAATATCGAGAATCTGAATTTAATGCTAAATTTTAAATTTATCTATGTAGCAGTGCAAGGAATTGAACAGTGGGCACAGCTAGAGTTTGTGGCATCAGGGGCTCACTTACAACCAGCTACCTCCATAAGTTTCCCAAGACAGAGCTAAGTAACGCACAGGCCCTGCACTCTCCCTCCATGATGGCTGCATTTTGGTTTCTCTCCTAAACTGGTGTATCCAGCTGGATATGGATATCTCTGCGAGGTTTTGATTTGTTATGGGACCTTTATTTTTGTTTATGCTTTAAGAGGACTCTCAAAACTGCAGTTCACTTGTCTTTTTAGTACCGAAATCCACTTAAGTTCTTCCCAAAAAACAACTGCAGCTGAACTGAAATAAATTGACGACAGAAAATGACGTTGCTGTGATATGCTGTATCTCAGGAAAGTGTGTAACAGGCCTTAAATGAAAAGGAAATATGTCGAGAAAAAACCTGATGGTTTAGGTTATCTGTGCATCATGTTGTAGCTGTGGTTCCTTCCTAACACTGAAAAACCCATCTGCAAAAGCCCTGCGAAAATGTGCTTATACACACACAGACATTATCACTTCCTAGGACGGTACGTTTTATTATCAGGTTATTTTCCAGTACATTTGGCACAGTTAAGGTAAGTATATTAACTTTACTTCCAAATAAAGAAAACAAAGTTGTACTGAATGTCTCAGCCACTGTCAATGAGTTAAGAACTGACAGGAGGTCCAAGTAATCAACCCTGTCTACAGCACTGAGCTTTCCCCTGGGACACCTCCTCTGATCACACAATGTATCTGACTGGCATGGATGTAGAATTGCTTTCAATAAAGATTTTATTTCAAGGTTGGATGATTCCTTCCCAAATGTCTTGTCACTAAAGCGAAGTATGTAATACCTGTTATTTTTTAACTCCTGTGAACGAGCATTTGGGAAGGAGAGGAGTGTAAAATGTTGAGCTGGAAGCTGCTCATCATAAGAGACAAATTTTAACACGTTCAAATTGATTGGGAGCTCTGCAATACCAAAAGTCAGAAAGCTGCTGCATAAAAACTGGCCTGTACCAGTGCAGTGAAGAGGCCTGTTAACAGAATTATTGTTGGGGAGAGCTGAAGGCAGCTGAGCCCTTCCCAGGGCCAAGTCCTTAAGCTACAACATTACATTTGCATATGCCTGAGTATGGATAGGAAAGAGATATTGGCTAATTTGAGGATAATTATTGGCAAAGTGAATCAATGGGATGCACACTCTTTGACCTATTAAGGCAGTTCACAGGAACTTACCTTTCAAATCAGTCCCATCATCCACTGGGATGAGCAGCTCTGGGTATGACAGCGCTCACCAGCACAGTTCAGCAAAGGTACAAAACCCACCCAAACGGGCTGTCATGGAAAACCCCCCTCAGAGAGGAGCCGGCTGCTAATTCTATAAGGTTAGTTCCTATACCAAGAGGAGAGATATCACAGATACAGCATTTTTAATCTTTTGGGGGGGAGTTTTCTTTATTCCTATTTATCTTTAATCTCTTTTGGCCTCCTTGTAGGTCTTGGTTTCTTTCTCTAGTGGCAGAGACTTCCCCAGTGAACACAAATATTGTGCATTACTGCAGGACAGGATTCTGATAAGATCAAAAGCTACTTTTATCCCTTTGTCTTCCACTGAATTCAGGGGATGGCATTTCCCACACCTGCCATTCTGGCCCATAACCTCATGCCAAGTTACCCCTTCTTACTCTTCTGGCCCCCTCATTTTGTAATGTGTTGTCCTTTAGTCATAGTCTATATTACCAGTTCATAGAAGAGTAGCAGGACTGTCCTATTGAAAAGTTATCCTTAAATATAATTTAAAAGAGTGAAAGAATATCAGGCATGGCTAAAACCAGTTCTCCTAAGGGTAGAAATGCCCCTGACATTGAGCAAGATTAAATCCTCATGGGCTGGAAAAGGATAAGAGAGCAAAAGTGAGCAGTTCTCAAAGCAGCTGGCTCTACCCTCCAACACTCTCCAGCCTACAGTAGAACATCCTCCTTTCCAATGGGGATTTCCTCCCTAAGTACACTGAATTCCCCAATTTTTTATGTGCAGTAGGAACAATAGGATGTTGAGGAGTCGGAGTCACTGTAGAAACTTTCTCCTCAGCAGTTACTGTGAAGTAAGAATGGATGAAGAACATTTCCTAACACCTACTGTGTTTGGAGCAATAATCCAGTGTGCTTTCCAAATGTCAAAATTAATAATGATTTTATTTAGAGAGTTTGAAAAGTGTAGGTTTAATGGAGCTAGAAAGCCAACTCACCATACAATGACCCTCTTAGCTGTAGACTTGCCCTGCTCTCTGTCACACGTTTTTCAGCTTGCAGTTGCCTTGGCAACAGGCAAAGCATAAATTCCAAGTATTTTTCCTTATATATCTGCCCCTGACACTACAGCCCTCCTATCAGACACTTCTGCTGTTTTAATACATCATTAATTTCATTACTATTAATAATGAGAACTGTATTTTCTGCGTGTCCCCTGACTTGTGATCTTTAAGGACTGAAGACATTCCTGAAGCTCAGTTATTCTGGCGAAAAACAAAATTCTTGTGCAGCATAGCACCCAACAATTTCTTGATATGGTTCCAACATCTGTGGCACCGGATTATAGATTGTTTCTAAAATAACCTTAAATTGATGGATCATTGCTCCTTTCATTTGGGCTTGACAAAAAGTACCTCTGGCATTTCCTTTCACTCTTTATGTTGAAAATGGTGTATCACTCTTTCTGCTCTTTTTTCTTGCCAAAAAAAGAATTCTTGCCCATTTTTTCAGGATTTTCTCTTTTAACAACTCAATTTCACTTAGTAGCTATAGCAATAGCATTAAGTGTGCATATTTGATTTTGATTTGCTTTGACTTCTTTTGTGGACAGATGATAAAAATATCAGTTATAGAATTTCTTTGGCAAATATTTGTAATCCAAAAAGACATAAAGTCCAAAACTTATAATTATTCTATTCAGGGTGGATTGAATTCCTTCCTTCTACCCCTCCAGTAGCTGTGTTTTACCGCATATTATTTAACTATTCAGACCTACCATGTTTCCAAGTTTGCTTGGTTTATGGGTTTTTTTGTTATTATAGTGAAAACAAGTGAAACTGCATGAATATATCAAGGACTTTCAAGATATTTTCTCAATACAATGCTGCTGATCCTAGCATTAAGCTCAAGGCCCCCAAATTTACACAAATGTTCCTAGTGCCACGTTACACATTGATGAACCACAGTCAGTTCCTCTCCATCACCAACACACACCACGCACACCCTCCATTGCCTCGTGCCATGCTCCCACCTCCTGATTGCTGGGAAATGTTATCATGCCTGGACTTTGCCAGAATGTCATGAGAAGGGTGGAGTCTCCAGGATAAACCAGGGAAATTATTCTCCTTCAGAAAGACAGAAAGCAAAGGCAGAGGGGTTGGCCATGCATCTTCCATTTTCAGTGTCTACATCAGGCTCAGGGGAACTCAACGTCTTGCTCCACATTTTACAGGCAAAGGAAGGCAGTCCCCCCTGTCCCTTCAGTAAACTGAGCTCTGTTGCCACATTTCTTCGCCCTGGTTCTGCTCATCCGTGGTCCATTACCTCCTTCTCCCTACAATGGGCTTCTCCTCCAGCTCCATCAATGCTGCCCATTATCAATACCCTCTTATTGCAAAGCCGTGGCTGATGATGGCTAAATTGATCACCTCTAAAGTTACCCAAAACAAAGCTGCTGAATTTCCTCCCCAGTGAACAGGCATCTCTACTCCTGCTGATGTCATCTGCAAATACTTTATGAAGTTTCCAACTTTTACCACATAACAAGCTCAACAGAAATCAAGTCTCTCTCCTGGAGAGGTCCCAAGCTTGCTGTACATGCCTCTGCATAAGTGGCATTAAGCAAAACAATCTCGTCACCTCTGTAACATTTTTAATTGTGATAAAGATGTGTGACATCCATCAGAAGCCCACACAGTCGCTTGGCAACAAAACTACTTCTAACTTTTGAGACTTTCTGAACTCCTAAGAGAAGAGATGATATATTAATATTACCACAGAGGAAAGATAATTAATTTTTAAAAAAATTAATGAAGATGCTATATTTTAAGAAACTAATAGCTAAGCCAATCTGATTAGTGCCATATGGAGAGTGTTTTGTGCAATGGACACCACAGTTACTAGCATGAGGCAGAACGAAGTAATTCTTCCTATTTATATATGGGAAAAAAGCCACGAGTGTTGATGCTCCAGGAATGTGGTAAACGACAAGATTGGCACAAATCCACAAGAGATGCTTTTTGCTGTGTGACCCACCCACTAACATGAGAGAAACACTTTTTTAAGTGCCATTAGGTCTCACAAAGTTTCTTTCCCTCATAGTCTGGCTTGCTGTAAATTCAGCAACAGGTATGGGGAAACAGAGACGGCTCTGATGGCTTTTAAATTGCTGTCTGGATTTAAAAAAGGTAAATGAGTGACAATGGCAGAGGAGGGGGAAAAGCAGAACTTGGCTTCAACAATCCACTTGGAATACTTAAGTTAAAACTAGCAGGTTAAGGAAGCATCCATAAATTCAAACATTTACATAATAAAGTTGCATTTAGTTTGCATTCCTTGGTAGAGCTGTGCAATTTATTTATAAAATATGTATCTTCATTTACTAGTCTTTCCAACCCTAGGATACATAATATATTGTGGAGGGTTGAGGGAAATGGATTTCTACTTAGTGTGTACTCACCACGGCAGAGATTTATGCCAAACTTCCTACCTAAACTCCATCCATTAAACCTGTACTGCTCTTACACCAGACTTCTCCATCCTTAATGCCCTTTCCACAGGAATATTAAGTCTTAATACAGACACAAGATCAACTTTTAATAATAATAGTCCTTCTCTTGTAATTTTGTGGGTAATAAAGATATCAAAGGTTATAATCCTTACCATTATTTTCTAAGTCATCTCATTAAGGTATGTGGTCTCTGTGTCTTTCAAGAAACTTTGTGTCAGGATAAGGCATGCAAAAGTCTTTAGTTACATAAATTTCACAATCCATTTCAGACCATACTCACTTTATTGGATTTAAATTAGCAGAAGGAATGTGTTTCATATGAGCTCTATATTAAGGGGCTTTTTTTTTTTGGTTTTCACAACTCTTTCAGTGCTGGAGACCACGTTAAGGGAAGCAGGGAATCTTCTCCCTGGCACTGCAAAAACCCTCCTTCCCTTCTTTGTCACACTGGCAGAAATTCCTCTTGCGTCCCTGTTTCCTTTCTTTTTGATAAGTTAACCAAACAAACACCCCTATCAGGAGAAACAGTTAAAAAGTGCCTCTATGTGCTTCAAGAGCAACAGTGACTCCTCTGACACCCTTCTTTTTTAACCAGTTCTTTCCTTTTGTCAACAGGATAGCAGCCAAGGAATCCGTGAATCTTATGTCAACGCAAAGCCTAGGAATTGTGTTTGGACCAACACTCCTTAGACCTGAAAAGGAGACAGGGAACATGGCAGTCCACATGCTGTACCAAAATCAGATAGTTGAACTTATGCTGAGCGAGTACAGCAAGATCTTCGGCTCGGAGGAAGACTGACAGACAGGGCCTGTTATTGAAAACGTTCACATCTGTCTTGATGTCTAATATTTTTACATTTCTGTAAACATATTTCTGAAATATTTCTTTTTCTTTCAAGTGACAGATGCCTCATTTTGTGCAAACTTAATGATGATTTTGTGTCTAATTTTCAAACATTGGAATAAAAAATATTGTCAACATTTGCCTATATGTATTCTGCATTAACCCTTTGAGAGTTTCATTATGCTAGCACTCCAAGTGTCACTTTTTCTGCAAGCTGAGCATACAGCATATGGCCCTAGACCATAGAAAATGCTGTTTACCAACATATGCAATGGCACAGAAAGACAGATAATAATCGAAGAGGTTTGTGGAAAACGAATTAAAATATGTATATTAAAAGCAATGAATTAAAGCAGCGATATGAGATCATTCATAGCTAATCTGATATAATTTACCTTTCTCTTTGATATAGGTTGAAAATTAAAGACATGATGAATAATCAATTTGTCTACCCCAAGAGCTGAAAAAAAAATTGCATTTAATGCTTTTAAACAAATAAAATAAACACAAACAAAATGAGAGTGTCACTATTTGCATAACAGTGCCTAAAAGAAATTAAAAATGGAATTGGAACTTTGGCATTTTTACTTAAACGCAGTACATGAAATGAAGACATTGCATGACTGCTCATTTTAATGTAACATCCATTTTGATTCTTCATCACACTGTACATCTGCCCGCTTTCCCCAGCTATCTCATGTTCTGTAGCATTTGTATTGTGCTCCTGAGGATGCTTTATTGGTGAACTACATTAAATTCATCTAGAAAGAACTTTAAAAAAAAGCCTTTTCATATGCCCTTAGGATTACTTGGCTAGACTTGAATCAATTTATGCATTTGATGGTTAGTTTCAGTTGTCATGGATAAACAAAAGGGTAACTGTCTAGAATATATCAAATATTGTTTCATTTCGAAATGTATGTTTCCAGCTATACACATCTCCTACCCTGTTTTGTAAAAGTATTCTGCTGATAAAATGTAGACTTATGTTTGACAGCTTTTTAATCAAGTTCAAAGAGAATAAATAAAACTAATCCAGTGTGGTAAAGAGTCTGTCTGGTTATCGATTTGTTCATAAAATGAAAAATAAACCATGTACATAAGATGTGTGAAACACAGATCCAGAAGCAAATATTTAAAGCAATTAAAGACCCCAAAACATAGGATTAATGCATAGGTCTGCTGTGCATGAGAGATATGTCTTCAATATCACCTCAGCAGATCATGGATTGCTTCAGTTTTTACTCAGCATTGTTGTGCAAAATTCCATGTTATTAAGGAAAGGTCACTCCTTGGAGCAGTCATTTATGGGAACAAATATATAATGAGGCCTTATCGTTAACTAAGACCAGGCTCTTTCATCAGGTACTAACAGAGGCAGAAAATAACACCAAGAAAACACAAAAACTCGCCCTGAGATGTTTTTTCTGTCTGAAAAATCAAGAAAAACAGAGGGGTAGTGACCGGTAATTTAAATGAAACACACAAAACCAAACAAAATCTCCCTCGTATCACAAATATTCAGCACAACCACTTCTGAACAAAACTATAATGTACTGGAGAACCCAAATTCACTTTATGTTCAAGAAAATATTTTTCATGTTAATGTCTAGCCATGAGTACTTAAACAGTGATGCTTTTCAGCATCATCGTCTGTAGACTCTTTTAATAGCAACAAACCAGGCGCTGTTTATAGCCTGTGGAAATGACTGGAAGAAAGATAGTCAGAAGTTCAGTCTATTCCTTAATAAAGACCATTCACATTATGGCCCCACGGGTGCTCACAATCATGCTATTGAAGTAATTTCTGCTATTACTGGAAATGAAAAGTTCACTTGTTACTCGGAGCCTGTTGCACTCAGAAGAAAAGATTCTTAATTAATTAATTAATCTTCTTTCAGGCTTTCTTCGGAGCATGGAGACTCCTCTTGTCTTGTTTTTGTAAGACAAGGCTTATGAAATGCGCCGTATCTCTCTTCAGATCAGCTGGTTTGGGGGAAAAAAAAATCAAGGAAACTTTTGGACACATGAGCCTTTCTTTGGGTTTGAAGGGTTCCTTGCATGAACGCCGTACAAAAGTGCTGACTGCTCTGCTAAATGCTCTGTTAAATTGCAGCCTGGACGTGGGCAGACAGTTTGGGGGGACACAAGTGGCTCTCAGCAGAGTGTATAAATCCAGGGCCTATAGCAGATGCCTTTCCTTTCTCATCCCGACAACACAAAGGAATGACCATGCCTTGCTACCAAGCTGCTTCCTTCCCCAAGAGATCAATTCTTCCTGTCTCCTTTAATACATACATTAATTTAATGGGAAAAATTACTGACTCAACCATTAGTCAAAGAGCCAGCCCTTCAGCCCCTGCCATCAGCAGAAACCAGAAGGATGAAAGAGGGAAAGAGCAGAAAAAAAATAAAAATAAAAATAAATGTTCGAGCCTTAACTGCAGCAGGGTTTCTTTCTCCTCCTGCTCGGGTAGTTTGTTAACCCAGCTCACAGCCCAGGACTCTGACAGACTGTTGCTGCTGGACATAAACATTTATAAGCCCCAAAAGTGTCCAAGCTTTGCAATTCACCGAGCCCGTATCACCACACATTCCTCCTCCCTTGTTATTTATTAGAATATTCACTATCACTTGGCAGGAGTTTTGCTCAAACTTTGCTCAATTTTTAGCAAGTCAAAATTAGGCTTGCAGAAGAACTTTCTTTTTCAGGAGCCAGCATCAGTTTGAGAAGGGCCACAGATATTTTAAGCAAGGAGCTATTAATGGAAAATGATCAGGAGAATGAAAACTGAGAATGCAGCAGAGACAAATATGTCCAAGGATCACTGTTTATCTGCATCTTCTCACTATGAAGAGCATCTTCTACTCGAACTTGTGTGAGAAGCACAAGCAGGAAACTGGGATTGATTTAGTAAAAGGAGATGTCAGAAAGAAACCTGTAATGGAACCAAAAAAAGGGCATTTCCAGCTACAAAGTTTTATCATTAAAATAAAGATAAAACACCAGTGTATTGAATTGCAAGCTTCATTGAGAAATATTGTCAGTTTTTAACTCAAGAAGTTCCACTACAAAGTAGGATTTCTGAACAAATGATGAGACACACTGACTTGCTGAGCTACAGCTAAAAGAGGAGACATAAACTCCCCTGAAAAAATATTTATTCCACCTTTTTCATATAGATATATATTTTTTACGAGCAGCATACATTTTAACAGTTCTTTAATTCTCTGCCAGAACAGTGCAGGTAACACTCAGCCTTTTTTTGCAAGCACCCCATGCTGCAACAGAGCCTTAGGCTGCCATTCAGCCCAAAGCACTCAAGAAGTTCAGCTAATCAATTTCCACATGGGATATAGACCATGGGTAGAGTTGGGAAGAAAGCTGGGGAGTAAGTTGGGCCCACAATCACCACTGTAATCAGGCGGTGTATAGATTTTACATGGCTAATTCTCAGAAGAGGCTGACAGAAGAGCCTCGGGGAATGCACATATTATCACGGCACAGCAGGTTCCCCTGCACGGTGTTCCTGCTTCAGAGAGGAAACATGGAACACAGGGAAGCTGAGCATAATCAGAGGCACGGGTCTCAATCACACGTCCTGGGTTCTGTAGGATGCATAAACGGAGCCCAGGGCTATCGCTGTTTTGCAGAACACAGGAGCATTTCCTAGCACCCACTTTGGATGAAAAAAACAACCTTTCCCTAAAGATCAAGGGACAAACAAGTGGCCTGTGGAGGTCAGACCATACCCAAACCTTTCTCTTCAAGAAATGCTTCAAGATGCTACTAAAGCAACAATCTCATCCTTGTGCCAATTCACCACGAGTGATCACAGCAAACGATTGTCCTCTTCCATCACTTACATCCTCCATGATGCTTTCACGGTCCGCAACCTCATACTTCCAAACACAGCTGAAACATTGTGGGAATTAACTCCCGTTTTTCCTTAGAGAGCCTTGCTCTTGCAAAGATTTGGTTGCACGTTGGATAGAAAACATGAGCCCTTGCTTCAGTTTTTCACACAAAACATACATTCATGCTTAAAATAAAAATGCATTCAAGACTCAAGACATGACAGTTGGGGATGCAATGCCACTGCACATCAATGTATGAGAAACTGAGGCACAGAGCCACTCATGTTAAAAGAGAACTTTCTATTTTAGTTCTCATTTCATTCAGACCCTTTTTTTTTTTTTCTTGTTTTTTAATTAGAATCTTAGAAGGGTTTGGGTTGGAAGGGACCTTAAAAATCATCTCATTCCAACCCCCCACCATGGACAGGGACACCTTCCACCAGACAAGGTTGCCTCCCAAGCTGGCCTTGAACAATTCCAGGGATGTGGAGGCCACAACCATCTGGGCAAACTGTGCCAGGACCTCACCACCCTCACAGACACTTTATATTCTATACCCAGAATTCACCTATAATAATCAGGTATTCAGGTTTTTGCAGGAACCCAGTCCTGCAACCCAAGGGCAGGGTAACCTTTAGAGGAAACAGAAAGAAATTTGTCTTCCAAACTCTTGACCACGATGAAGTTTTCTGACTTCCTACAATTTGCTCTTAAACCCTCAGAAATACTTCAAAGGTACTCGGAACCCACCATCTGTGGCAGGATGTCCCCCCTCTCTCATGGCTGGGGCATTGGAAGAGATAACTCAGGCCAGAATAATAGCCCAGTGAGGAGCCAGAGAGCTCAGCTGGAGATCACCTCCAGGCTCCTGAGGGTCTGAGACCAAACCCTGAATCAACATCTTAGTCTGGAAAGCAAATGTGGGGAGAGATGAAAGAAATATTCCTGACCAGAAGACACGGTTCTTATGTCTATAAAAGCCCACACAACTATCACAGAGGCAGAAGTCTCTTACACACTCCGTGGAGATGTGTGAGATTTCTCCCTGGAGCCTTGGACCAACTCCAGGTCACTTTTCTGGAAACTGAGGGAAAGGACTTCGATGTGTGCCCCATCAAGATAACTGGATGGTAAGAAACATTGAATCCTAAGTTATATTATTTCTCAGCTAGCTGTAATTTCAATGGTACCTTTAATTCCGCATGTAAATACTAGCATGCCTTTTTTTCTTTTTTTTATCTTTCCCTGTGTAGTAGTAGTCCATTTTAAGTCTTATGTCTGTTAGTTTTGTGTCTATTAATAAATAATTCATTCTATAATAGACCGAATCAGCCATTATTAAAGAACTTGCTAATGGTAGTGGATTTTTGGGGTGCTGGCCACCTCAATAACACGACTGCCTGCTGCCAGAGGCCTGGGCAACAGACAGGAGGTGATTTAAAACCACATCATCCATTCATAACACCATCTCCCAGAAAAGCAGCCTGTCCACACCTCCAAAATACCTGGGGTGACCCCTTACACCGTCAGTAGAAGTTGAAGGCTTTGTTTAACAAGTTTAAGAGGGACCATAAAACACTGCAAGTTCAGAATGAGTGCCAATTAGTTACCCACAAAACACCACCATTTTAGAGCACATTTCAGTTAATAAAATGCAGACTCAAAATGCAATTTCTGTGCTCAGCTCTTATCCATTAGTTTTTTGGCTGCATGTCTGGCAGACAAAAGGAACAAGTATCTCCCCACCAGTGATTTCTATATTGTCTCAAAGCTCAGAAGCTTTCAAAGAAGCATCTCAGAAGCTTTTTGAACATTTTTTGGCTGCAGTTTTGGGTAGGTGGTGGTGTGCTCTGGAAAATTAAAGTGACCAGTTTGACCAGTCCATTGCTCAGACTCCAGCTTACCCATTGCAGTAAAAAAGGTACAAAAAGTCCAGTGTTATGTCAAGCTTTCCCACAGGGGATGTTTCTTTGCAGCCCATGCAGCAAATGGTTTTAAATAAATGGCTGAACACCCTGTATACAT
The DNA here is from genome assembly GCA_013399875.1 of Gymnorhina tibicen. Taxonomy (NCBI): domain Eukaryota; kingdom Metazoa; phylum Chordata; class Aves; order Passeriformes; family Artamidae; genus Gymnorhina; species Gymnorhina tibicen. Next base: position 5,463,908 of record VXAZ01005100.1, read on the forward strand.
TTCTATCTTTATGTAGCTTCTGTCACTTATTATCCATTTTTAATCCTGCTAGGCTCTTTGTCTTAATGGTATCTGATTAATTTCCCAGGTTAATTATGCACCATGTAAGAAAATATTTTACTTGTATCACTTTTAAATTCATTAGCTTTTAGTACCATTGTATAGCACTCTGCTTGCTCTTGATTTATGGGAAAGGCTAAATAGGATCATCTGACTGACCTCTCCTGGCAATTCACTCTCCTATATACCACTAACACATCACCTCTCATTTGTCTCTTAATCAATTTAACCTTCCCTCAAATGGAAGATCTGCCACACCTCTTATAACTTGCTCTTTCACTGGATGCTCTGTGTATCTATTCTGCCTTTTAGAACAAAGCTCTAAGTATCCAAGCGGGAAGGATCCTTAATATTTTCATTATTAAACTCTTCACAGCGCTTAAAAGAATCAAGCAGCTTGTTTGTATCTGATTTCTCCTCTGCACTGAAGAACTGAACTGCCCTTAGCGCATGGACCAGGTTCACTGGGGAATTTGGGGAATTAAATGCTATTTTTGTCTATACAGAGAACATGCCAGTGCTGCTGGTTTCTCCCTTGTGGCTACTTCACCTTGCAGCTCTCCAAATTTCCATCGGCAGCTTCACAGAACCCACATAACCCTGGCTATCTGGTACCTGGCTGAACCACTCTTATCTTAGTTCCTGGGCCCCTTGCAATCTTCAGCCACAGGACAGCAGCAGGGACTGCTTCTGCCCTTCGTTATTGCAAATTTTAAATGTCCGCTCAGGGACACGGGCTTGGAATCCACTACAAGGTGGACCAGGGTCCTGCACGGTGAATCACCTTCCTCAGCACAGCTGCAGCGTGAGGCTGCATCCTCACACACTCATGGAGAAGCATGTGGGTGATACTGTTCAGACTCCTGTTTTTCAGTGGAGACCCACATTTTCACAGAATCACGGATTCCACACACCCCCAGACCATCCAGTGCTGCAGGAATGTAGAGCTGATGATCACCTCGCTCCATAAAGACACTGAGTTCAGAAAAAAAGCAACACAATAGCATCAGTTATTCCAGATTTATGGAGCGTTGTTGGTTGGAAAACAAATCCAATTCCCTCTTGTGTTTATGATGTGCTTCACCTCAAATGTGAGAACTGAAAAATAAGGCAACTACCTTAAACAAACACACCCTGAGAAGCAAAATGTGAGCACCTTCCCAAGACCTCTAGTACTATTCTTTTTCACACTGTGTCTCTTTGAAGTGCACATAGCCAAAAACATTGGCACTGCTTTCCCTCTGATGCTGCAGTTTTTGAGAGTATTATGCATATTGCAGATGCGGTTTTCTTGCACTAGACTGAAAAAAAGAAATAATCTTATTAAAAATGTAAAAGGATTTCAGGGTTCTGTGCATACTCAGAGAAAAGAGAGATGTCAACAATAAACATGCCATCTGAACAATACGGAAGGACCTCTGTCCCATGGGCATAATAGATGTTTTATTAATAACTTGCTTTTATATATTTTTCTCATTTCCCAAAACAAAGGGAGGAGGAGGGGGGAAATAATAATAATAAAAAAAAAGGAATGGGTTTGAAAATCAAAACATTTCCTTGACTGGACAATTCAACATCCTCCCTGAAACACAAGAGGATGAATTGAGACCCAGTGTGTTTTCTGGGTCTGTGTTCTCCTGTCCTGAGTGTACTTCTGACATCAGGACACTGATAGCATGGGGACAAAGCCCCCCTGGTTCTCCTCATGGACTACATCAGCTCCAGCTATTAGATTAAAAAGGTGGGTCTTTTAAGTGGCTTAGGCAGACTCAGCACAAGCACGGATGGAAAAGATGCTACTCATGGTCTGAGATTGCTGGTCATGGTGTCAGAAAGAATGAGAGGGAGGACAGGGGCCACTTTTTTCACGTTCTGGAAGAAACAGAGCAACTCTGCCACAGCAAACTAATATTTTTCCTGATTTAAGTCAGCCTTGTTCTGTCAAGCAGATGTCTCAGGAATGGATAAAAGAGACAAATGAGTCTTTGCTCCTCCAGGTGCCTTCAACAAGAGTGTGTGTCCAGAACCCCTGTTTGGCCCATATCAAGTGATTAGATCCAGGGAATAGTCACCCTCCAGAGTCATTTTACCCTCTGTATTTACTCTCTTTACCATGATATATTTTTTTCCCTCACACAGAGCCTGTGTTTCAGATAATTGAGATCTCTTTGGAAATGCTGTTCCTACAGTACAGGCCCTCAGTAAACTAGTTTTTCACCCCAAATGGCTTTCACAAAACTAGGCAAATAGGGAGGGGGACACAGGGACATGGGATGAATTAAGGCATGGGGTGTTAGAACAATATGATCTTTAAGATCCCTTCCAACCCAAACCATCCTATGATTCTGTTCTATGAAGGGAAAGAGCACCTAAAGTAATTTTCCTTTCCTATTTTCTGCTAATGTACATGACCTGGCCTATTACAGAACAACACTTATCTTTTGTTTTTTGGATAGCCTACCTGTACAAATAGAGTCTTTGTTATGGAAACGATGCTGCTGGAGAAATCTGTGATCTTGTTAGAGGCCAAGAAAGAGGGTTCTACCTCAGAAGCAATGTCATTGTCCTTAAGATCATTTCCTTTGCTAGGAAAACATTGCTTTGGAACAAGTAGTGAAGAGAGGTGAACCTGGAGGTCCATGGCCAAAGGGTCTAAAGGCTCTTCTCAGGCACTAAAAAACCTTTCCAGGATGCAGAAATTCCTATTTACTCACATAAGGCTTTAATTGCTTCATAGCCCAAATAGTTTCTACACAAATTAGATTTTACCCTGTGAAGGCCAAAACCTTTTTAAATTCTTTTCCTACCTGTGTGGTTGTGGAGTCATTTGACCCCAAACATGCCCAAGTGCAGAAGGAATTCATCACTTGCATATCAGCTTGGGATGCCTTTTTCTGCCTTAATTCAAGTGCACTTTGCAAGGCTGCAGGGGTCACAAGCTGTGCTTCTTGCCTTTCCTATGGACACTCTCCAGTGAAAGAAACCAGGAGAACTCGCTGGATAGAAAGGAAAAAGCTGTCTAATTAAGAAGCAAGTGTACATCTGTCTCAGGCCACTTGCCAAGCATAATGTGGCGGGGAGGCAAATCGTTGTGCTGTTGGAAACTGCTCCCTTTGGACTGGCTGACTCCAGAAGTGCAGGGGACAGACGCCTCTCAGTCGGGTTAGGACTTTCTGTGCCCACCTAGTGGTGAAGAAGTTGTGGGATTTGTCAAAACTTCATCTGATCACAAACACGCCAGAGGTTCCTGAAGTTTAGAGGGCTCCGGATGTGCCTCTGATTTACTTATTTAAAGCTACACCTTGCACCGCTGTGAAATCAGAGTTACACGAGCACAGTAGCAGATGTGTCTCACAATTATCTCCAGGAACCCACGGCCAGGTTGTGACAAAACGAGCCCAGATGCGGCAGGTGTCACCAGGTGGTGGGAGGAAAAGGAGCATGGGAGGACGCTGTCAAAGTGGATAGACAGCTTGGCAGGAAAAAGCTGGATCACTAGGGAAATTCGGAACATTCCAGATTTTCTGGTACCCTCCAGAGAGACTGCACTTATGGAAAGAAGTCTCCTGAAAACCTTAGACTGGAGCTTGATGAAAAAGCTATTTCTGCTCTTGAAGCTCTTGTTGTTACTATAGCCAGAATTCCATCTGTTCCTATGATGATTTTATTAATTTCACATGATATCCTTCTGAAGTTAATAAGGGAAGAGATGAGAGAGAAAGAGAGGTAGCCAGACACCCCGTGAACAAGCAAGAGACCCCTCAGTGCCATCCCGCCACCGCAGATGATGCAGGTGAGATCAGTGTCCATGATCTGAATGAGGATAATGATTTTGGCAAGTGCATAATTTTCCAACCTTGGCCCTTCTAGAAAAAAAAGGAGTCACTGTGGTACTGATTTCCCTTACACAGTCACTCTTTAGCCAGCAAGGCCCTGAGGTGGCTTTTACCATCCTTATGGTGTGAGGAGCACATAGTGAGGCTGATACAGAGCTTAGATCAGATGTCAAAATCCGTTTTAATGATTTTTCTCTCATCTTCATCAAGCAAACCTACAAATATTTCAAGAGCTCCTGATAGGTTAGATATTGGGAAGAAAATCTTCCCTGTCAGGGTGGGGAGGCCCTGGCACATGTTTCCAAGAGAAGCTGTGCCTGCCTCATCCCTAGAAGTGTCCAGGGCCAGGCTGGACGGGGCTTGGAGTAACCTGGGACAGTGGAAGGTGACCCTGCCCATGGAAATGGGGTGGAACAAGACAAGCTTTAGGATCCTTTCCACGCCAAAACCATTCTGCGATCCTGTGATTCTACGAAATGTATGTGAAAGAGATCCAAGCTCCCACAGAAACATCTTTGCTTAACATCCACCCCGTTGATGACTGTAACTTAATTACCGTGCATACTGCACCGGTGACAGTAAATATTAGTGCTCTGTGCTACAGAACAAATATCCCGTGATGAAAAATTCAAACGGTATCGAGCTTTTCATTAGTGCAGTAATGGCTTTCTCACACATTTAGCTCATTTTTAACTCGACCTGCTAGGGGAAGGAAATGACATACTTTCTGTTGAATAAGACAGCGCCGAGATTATATGAAGGTGCGTTTTTATGGGTAAAGAAACGTATGCCACATTAATCTATTTTTATGCCTTGCAGTACGTGCTGATGAGTCATTTGAATGCCAAGTTTCATTAGTAAATTGGGAGTGATATAGGCAGCTCTGTGCTAAAATAAAAATGTATATTTCATTTAAGAAGGCAAAAATTTCAGTAGTGCTGCAGAATGTCTTAGAACACTAAGTAGGATCATAAGATGTAAGGATTAAATCTTAGAACCCTGTTTATAAAGGCAATTTTGTGTCCACAAAATGCACGTCCGTAATACAATCTGCCCAGTATTGTATTGTTCTATCATTTCTCTACGGATCGTATTAGTCAGTGTCCTGTTAACATCCATTTTATCATACTGTCATAATATTATATTGAAATGAGATCTGGCACTTTTGGGGTCCTGTGCAAGATGAAAAAATGGGTCTCCAGCAGTCTTCCTCTTAGATATAATTGAAAAAGAGGCAGGCATGAGGGCATGCTGTGATTCACGCTGCCAGAGAGTGATCTGGAATCATTCAGATGATGAGTACATAGAGGATGCCGTGCACAGAAAGATGGCAATTTGCTGTACTAATGTTTTGAAAATGAAAATTTCTAGCTGTTTTGCAGAGGAGCTTAGTAGGAAAGGCAGAAGAAAAAAAAATAATAATAAAATCTTTTATAGTTAAGTCAGATTATTTCTGTTGTTTTTGGAAAGGCTGCACAAAGAAATGTGTTTTCTGGAGAATGGTGTAAAGCATAAATGAACATTGCTTTATTGACCAAAATAAGTATAAAATACAGGAAATGGAAGGCAAACAGCAAACGAGAAAAATTCTCTCCCATTCCTTGAGGAGCAGTTTTACAGAGGGATCCAGGGGCACCTTTCAGACTCCTTAAACCGAATCTGGGATCCCCACTGTGGCCACTTAGCCACAAGGATGGACACCCACATACACCCAGTACTTCAAGCCCATAAGCCTATATTTCTGCCATCAAGCCCAATTTCCAACAGCCAAGCTGCCTGACAAGCCCCAGCAGGAATGAAAACAATGCTTCTCCTTCTTTCCAAATAGATTATAACTAATGATATCAATGTCCTATTCCTCTGGTGCTTCCACCGAGCTTTAATGCTAACAAATAAATCAAACCAACACTTCCAACCTTTGTTTAGTATCTATGCTGTCAGTACTGATGCACAGTCAGTATTAAAATGTTATTTTATTTTTCTTCTTGTCCTTTGTTTTGACTAGCTTTGTTCTTGATATCATCAATTGGTATTAAATGAAGCAAATTTAGTACTAAATTATGTCCCTTTCTTCAGGATTTTGTTGTTAAAGACTGCCAAGCTCATGTAGCTGGCCTGTCCCCAGGAGAGTGACCCAGCCACCTGACCCAAGTCCTCTTCAAGGAATTGAACCAATCTCCTGTAAAAATCCAGCTCAGTCTTTGGGACATCAGGGATGCGCTCGGAGACCTGCAGAGAAAGCAGGACCACAGGGCTTGGCTCAACCTTTCAACATCCAGGAGAACATTTCCTCATCAAATACATGAAAAAGAATCCATGTTAGTGAATATTCTTTTCAGAAATCATGCTGTACAGTAACAACTCCTCTATCTGCACATTGGAGCAGACAGGATCAATTCCAGTGTTGTTCAGCAGGATTTAAAGGTCCTTTAAAACATGGTACATCCAATTTTTTCCCTCCATTTTACAGTTTAAGTTCCTCTTGCTACCCCTCACCAGCCTATGCCTTTGTTGGTGATATTTTAAAATCATCATTCCTTGTTCTCCTTAATGTATCTGGTTTTACCATTGCTATTTAAATTTTTTATAAGCCTCTACACTGAAACAGTCGAAGTGTGATCATTCCAGCAGAAAGGAGGAGACTCCTTTGCTTAGGAGGAACATATGTGCTTTGCAGGGCTCTGAGTGACCCAGAAATAGATGGTTCCTGGGAAAACACTGTTAAGCACCAAGATGGGCAATTTATTACACGTGCAAGTCCAGGTGAACAGGGAATCTTCAAGAAACTCCCATTGAGCTGAAATTGGGACCATTTTTATAGCTTTCAGTTTTGAGGTCACAGTCACCCGGACTGGAAACTCAAAAATGACTTCAAAAAGGCAAATGCTAACTAGATTTCACACTAGATTTCATTTTACTTGGCATTACAGAAAGAATGCAGGTATTAAATAGACTGTTTCCTGTATACAATAAGGTTAATTAGTAGCAAGGGATGGAAATCAGTGTAGACATAACTCTTTTAGACAGGTATCAAAAATAATCCCCTGATCCCCACAGACCCCAGCTGCACTGAAAGAAGAACAATATAAAAGATTCTTTAAAAGAAATTTTTCAAACATTCTCCAGGTGTCCCAGCTATATTTAAATAGGCCCGTGGCCCCATGCGTACTCCAGCCCTTTCTGCTCTGCAGTTCCCTTGCTCCAAGTTAAATGAGCAGAGTACTTGCACAGAATTTTGAGGTGCAACATAAAGGATTTCTGTACAAAGAGACTGGGATTGCAAACCGAGACAGACAGGAGAACAAAAAGAAGAATATATTCTGGACTGAATGGGACTTCCCTAAGCTCCTTATCAATAAGGTTAATAAGGGTCCATGCAATTTACTGATCACTACGATGCAACAACTGGGCTAAAGCTATAAAGAAAGCTACACAGATACCAGCTTTTCGTGCTTCTCATGGCCCACCACATTAAAGTCCCTTTACCCTTCCCCTGTCACCCCACTGAAGAGAATAAACTCCAGTCTGTGTGATTGGCCTTGCTAAAATCCCTGGTCTGCTATTACGCTTCTACCTGCCCTAGTTAAGCAGATTAATAGTTATTTCCTTGAATTTGATCCTCCAGTCCCTTTGTAATTGAAGCAGTAATGCTCAGATATTTCTAAAAATGTATTTCTGAAAAATACATTTCCTTTTTTCTCCGGTTTAATTTTGTTATCCTCAATCATATGCATGATAGAAAAAAAAAATCCCAAACTTCTATCTCCTTTATAAAATACATGTCATATCAAAAAGGTGACAAGAGGGGGAAAAGTAATTAGTGAGTTCACAGAGTTCAGTAGAAAAGTTAAAATAGAGTAACACATTACTTTTTATGTTAAGATTTCACAAGACAAATCTTGCCTGTGTTTTAATTGCATATGACCCTGGCAGTCCCACTCTGAAATGAAGTGCCGTAAAATTAAAGATGACAGACGCTCAAAACAAGTCTTGTGATCTTGATTAAACTACAAAGACCACACTTTTCTCTCTGCTGCAACTCAGATATGATGGGCTGTTTTATTTGGGGAATTGCTTCATTAATGCTTTCTTTGACTAGACATGTTTATTATAAAAAATACTGAATATGGTGATATCTTGCATAGCTAAATAAAGTCTAAAAGACAAGTAAAAAAATTAGGAATCTTTAAATAAGCTCAAGACTAAATGCTTCTTTTAAAGATCGTGGGCATCTGTAG